>OX030948.1:13412775-13765275 GCA_943735915.1 Pherbina coryleti | reverse complement strand
GACACACTTCTTAACAAGAACACTAGCAAGACTCAGTGTTGCTTTTTAACTCACAAGCGAATTAATTGCTCCGCTCAATATGAATGGTTGAGATCTGCTCTTGACGTTCTGGGCATATCAATCCAATCTGATCTTCGTTGTAATGATCACATTTTTGATATATAAGCAGAAGTGCGTAGGTTTTTTAAAACAGTATAAAAAATTCTTTTCTAGAATTGAATGATATACAGTCTGTTAAGTAAGAGCGTTTACGGCATTATTCGCTGTCGGTAAATAGTGCAACCCTGAAATTTTGTCAACAAGTAGGCATAACCTCTGCTCTTGAGGCACTAGTAAAAAAGTTAAATTGGTGGTCGAAACTTTGTCAGAAAAGTGTGTTAGGCATAATGAGTGCTGCATACGCAGAACGCTTCGAGGAAGTTTTCCTCTGCAACCACCCAAAAAAGGCCAAAAAATGTCCTATACAGCGGCGGCAAAGTATTAAAAAAAGTCAAAGACTTTTGTCCAGTGGGTGCAATGTTTTAAGGAATCTAAAAACGTAGATGACCTTCCCGATCGTGGCTCAACAGGGAACCTTAGCAAGAAGGATGAAAAATTATAGTGAGTTTGTTTTCGAAGAATCCTTGCTTAAACTTGCGTCAAGGGCAAGCGAAATTGAGGCAAAAAAGCCTAAATATAGCGCACGTAACTATTCGTAACCATTTGCGTGCAAATTATTTGAAATGGCGAAGCACAATGAAGAAACCACTGTTATCCGAAAAACACGTTACTAAAGAATGGCTTGGGCAACAGAAAACATTGATCGCGATTGGTGTAACCTACTCTTCTCCGACGAATGTTTTTTTGGGGTTATTCGATTGTACCGCGGGCTTGGTCTTCGTCGTCAAGTAATTTTGTCCAGCGTACCGTTAAACATCTCATTAAAATTCATATTTGAGGATGCATCTCAAAAGAGGGTTTCGACACTTTTCACCTCTTTATCGAGAACCTTAATGCTGCCAGAATGATCAAAATTTATAAGAAGGCTTTATTACCGACTGCCAAATTCCAATTTATAATCAAAAATCCCATCGTCTGGGGAAAGCGTCTGGGGCTACATCAAGCATAAGCTTCGAGGGAGACCCAGCTATACTTTAAAACAACTTTCCCGAGAAATTCGACGTATATGGAGAGCTCTTCCTGTCGAATATGCCGAAAATAAAGTGGAAAGTATGCCGCGGAGATATCAAGCGATTATTAACGCTGGTGGTGATTGGACATCTTATTAATATGATTGCGTCGTGCTTCGGAATATGTATAATGAATGTATGTAAAGAAAAATTTTCTTAAATCTTATATACATAAAACAAAGTCGGGTTTGTTACACCATTTATAACTCAAGAACGGCTGAACCGATTTTAATGATCTTTTATTTGTTGGATTTGTGTTCATCCCGAATAGCAGAATAACTATTAAAATATCGGAAAAACTCAGGGGGCGTGGCACCTCCCATACAAATCAAATCTTCTATATCGAATAGCTTTGGAATAATAGGTCTCACAGAAACGGAATTCGGTATTCGACCTTAATTTTCACTTGCCGTTCTACTGGTAAAATTTTATGGGCGTTGGACGTTGGGCGTGGCACTTTTTCAGCAGCTCAAATTTTCAGTATAACTTTAGCTATAAGTCACAAATTAATGAAACTCGGTTAGAACGTACTATTTGGTCGTGTCTATCCACTGGCAATATTGAGCAAGTATAGGCCAAAGGGGTGTGGCACCGCCCAAACAATTCAAATTTATGATATCGAATAGCTTTAGAACTAAATGCCGTATAATACTGAAATTCAGTATGGAGTTGCCACTTGGTGATATCCTTCTACTGGAAAACTGGGATGGGCTTTGTAAAAGGGGGTGTGGCTCCGCCCATATTTATTTTTTTTTTTTATTTATTTATTTATTTATTTGTTTATCCATAGTACAATAAGAACTCAGTTCTTTTAATGTACAGTTTCACAATAGGTATACACATTTATGCTTAGTAATAATTAACAAAAATCATTTTAATTACAAAGTACATATTATTTAAATTTTAACTTAATATATAAATATGACTCTATTTAAGGTTTGATTGACTACTAAGAAGAGATAGAGTGAGTTAAAACAGAGTAGAGCGGAAAAATTTAAAGAGGTAGAATAGTAGAAAACTGGCTAAGAAATATTTATTGAGTAGAAAAATACTGAAATACGGCATGCCTAAACTTTGTCGTCTCCTTTATAGATCTTACATGGCTTGGTAAGGAATTCCTTAATTGAGTGGCATTAATAAAAAACATTCTTGTGGAATTAAGATAGTTAAAGCTTGGTGGTATTAGCAAGCAGCTTCTTGATGATTGACCGAATTGAATTTTCTCAAAGAAGTAATTAGGTGTTTTATAAGTCATTATTTTATGGAGGAAAATACAATTTCTAGCATTTAGATAACAGATAATATCACAATCAAGAATACTTTTTTTAAACTGTGAAATATGGTTTTTACAGATGGGTAACACAAAAGACTTTGATGCATTTATCTGAAGGCCATTACTAAAAGCCCAATGTCCTATACTGTCTAAATCCTCATTTAGCCTACACACTAGGTCTTCCATAAGACCAGCTCTGTTAGAAAGATGTAACTGAATATCATCAGCATAAGCATGCATTGATGAATATTTACATACGCTGAAAATATCGTTGATGAAAATGGAAAATAGAAGAGGATCAAGAACAGAGCCTTGTGGCACTCCACTGTAAATAGACGAATATTTGGAAAAATTTTCGCCGACCTTCACTCTCTGTACTCTATTAGAAAGATAATTCTTCAGAAGGGACACAGAACTGTCACAGAAGCCGTACATATATTTTAATTTATAACAAAGGGAGTGATTCACCGTATCAAACGCTTTTGAGAAATCGAGTAAACATAGCAAAGTTACTAGTCCATTATCATACGAGTATCTTATATCATCTAGAATCTTGAGCATAGCAGTTGAACAACTATGCCCGACGCGAAAGCCTGATTGAAATGGAGATAGCAGTTTTTTTTAGATATAAAGTCTGATATTTGATTGGCCATTAGAGATTCGAAGATTTTTGATAAGGACGATAGTATGCTGATTGGTCTGAAATCACTGGGCTCGCTCGCTACTGTTTTTTTGGGAACTGGTAGAACAATTGCAGATTTCCATGAGCTTGGGAAACATGATGTTGTAAAACAGTGGTTTAAAGCAGAGTTGTAAATCCCATAGCTCAATTAGCTCTTTTAGCTCACTTACAACAACTTCAATATTTCAGTGTTTGTTGTAATTCGAAGAAATGACTATCGCCGCATCGCGCTGCATAGCATTGTTGTTGTTTGCTCGCTTCGAAAGATATCAAGGTTATTGATGCTGTGTATATTTTGTTGGTATTTTCTAATAGCGCACACTCAAGTGATGGCTAGTGTTTTTGTTGTGACATTTTCAGTTTTACTTGTTTTTTATTTTTTAAGGACTATATTAGCTCAGTGTACACATGTTGTTTTTGTTTTTCATTTTTTCGTCGCCATCGAAGATCTAATTTTTTTTTTTTTTTTTTTTTAAATTTTGATCCAGCTCACTGCCACGACACCACTGGTTTAAAGTATGAGTTAGTGGACTGAGAACAAATGAGAGAATCTTTTTCAAAAATCGTATATGAATTCCATCTGCTCCAACTGCATTTGATCTGATTTTTTTAATGCATTTTCCAACATCGCTTTCGTTTACTGAAGAGAACTCAAATGTTTGTTCAACATGATGTCTTGGAGTTTCAAGATTAATGTTGGCAAGGTTTTGTGTGCTTAACAGGAAATAATTATCAAGCAAGTCAGGGTCAATAAAACATTCAGATTTAGTAATTCTGCCAATACCAAGTTTTTTGAAATTATTCCATAAAATCTTGGCTGGGAGAGATGTTTTAAGTTTAGATGAGTAATACAGTTTTTTTGAATGTCTAGTAATAAGTATTGATTCATATCTTGCAGCTCTATAGTTTTCCCAATTTTCTGCTGTTTGATATTTTTTCCACAAGCCGTGTAATCGGTTACGCTTATTAATAGCATTTTGTACTCGGCTATTGCACCAGGGGCAGGAAGCATTCTTTATGGTAATAGTACGATAGGGAACATGGCTAACAAAAAGCCAATTAATTAAGTTCGAAAAAAAAGATAACTTCTCATCAACAGTTTCACTATTCCATACTTCATTCCATTGAGTTAAACTAAGTTCTTGAAAAAGTGCAGGCAGATTTATATTTAAATATACACTTTAAATTTTTGATATCAGATAGCTTTGGAACTTTTGCAACTGAAAGAGCTTTTTATCTTCATTACTTCTTGGTAAAGTTTGTTTTGGCATTTTCCCTAAAATAAAAATGAAAAAAAAAAAAATATTTAAAAAAAATCATTTCTTCCGCTCATTGTGGGAATCGATCCCACTACCTCATGGCTTCAAAACTGATGCTTGAGCCGACAGAGCTATCGAAAGTACATTTATTCAAGTTGAAATGTACTAAAATAATTTCCTAATAGAATTTGCTATAAAATTAAATGACAACAGTGAAATGACATTGACAGCAGTGTACTATATTTTTCTTAGACACAAACCAATCCTGTTTGTCATATGCATATATATTTATAAAAATCATTTTCTGTAAAATAAAAAAAGAACCTCTCGGAATATTTCGGTGCCGCTGTTTGTCAGTAAATAGCTGTAAGTCGCGAAAGTGTACATTTCTTTGTTTCATGTTGTCTGTGGTTTGTTTTGAAAAAAGCTTATTTAAGGTTACCGGTCGATTTGTTTGTTTTGTGCGAGTGTTTTAATAAATCTTATTGTGCGAGTCAAAAAAATTCAAATATCTTCAAGATTGCACAAATTTTTAGTACAACGTCTTTTTCTAATACCGCCGTTTCCTTAGAATGACAAAAAACCATTTTGCATATTTCCATACGCTTTACGTCCGAAGTTTATTTTTTTTCTGGCTAAAAATCGTTATCACCTGAACGAATAAACCTAAACATTAAAATTTTACGTTTTTTTCCCGAGTAACACCGGGTTTATTAGCTAGTAAATTTATAGATAAATTATGCCGTGCACGTTCTTACTTAACATACTGTATACTTCGCACATTTGGACACTGACTTCAAAATCTTTTTTGGAGCTTTTGGACTAAATTCAACGAAGTGCGACACATCTGGTAGAGGAGGTAAATATTTCATCTTCTTTCAACTCTGTTGGGCATCGACGTTATTTTCATTCCCTAAGCCTTCTGTATTGGTGCTACCACGAAAAGTGTTCAGGGAGACCTTCGGATAATCTGCCGTCATCAGATCGCGTATTTTCCAGGTTCACAAAGTGCACTCCTATAACACTTCCTTGATGCCCAAGAGAACATAGCATTACCGGATAGTAACCGGACTACCAGAACCGTAAGACTTCTATTATTTTTTTTATTTTTATTAAAAGATAACAATTAGTACTACATTCTGTTGTACAAATATGCACAAGTAGCGAATGCAGTTATACTAAGCATGATAACACAGTATTTAATTATATTGAAGTGGGATCTAGCGTGTGTAAAAATAAATTAAGATTAAACATAGATTACATTAATTATATCAAGATTAAACATATATAATAGAATGATAAGAAAATCACAATATGCCAGAATAATTAAAAATAACAAAAGGATACAATTAAGATTGAACAGAGATAATGGAGTCAACAGCATTGAAATCGAAATTGAAGAGCCAAGATTTCACCTTTCTAAGAAATACCATTTTATTACGAATGCAACGAGCACTATGTGGTAGGGCATTAAAAAGCCTCGGAGCCGAACATAAATAAAAGTTAAGAAAGTGCTGTAAGTTATGAGAAGGCACCTGTACTAAGTTACGGTTATTAGTTCTCAAGTTATGACTAGCGTAGCGTCTATTTACTAAATAACCAGATCTATTGAAGAAAATCTTTAAAACTCTATAAAAATAAAGATGTTTTATAGGTAGAATATTTAAGTTTTTGAATAGTGGAAAGCTATTAGCCAAGCGATTTTTATTACACACCGTTCTAATGACATGTTTTTGTGCGATAAGTAGTTGATTGATTTTATTAGCGTGAGTACCACCCCAGCAGATTATTCCATATTGTAATTTTGCGTGAAAGATTCCATAATAAACACATGTTAACAGTTTCAGAGAGCAGAATGATTTTAATAAGTATATTTGTCTTAAAGCACCCATAAGATACTTTTTCAGGGCAACAGTGTGATCCAACCAGTTCATTTTACAGTCAATTATGAGACCAAGATATTTAAATGATTCAACACAATCAATTGCGAAACATTTGGAGGCACAAACACATGAATCATTATAAGTATTTGAAAAACAGGAAAATCTGCATATATCACTGCTTATTAAGAATTTTTTACAACTTCCAGAATGAAAAGTAAAGTTACTTGAAATTCGTTCATTACCAACTACACTGAAATTCATTATTTTAGTTTTATCACTCAGAATTAATTTATGTGAAGAGAACCAGTGTCGAAGGATACCTAAGTCATGATCAATTTCACAGGAGAGGTTAACGGCAGAGTTACTTGCAAAAGTACAGGCCATATCGTCTGCAAAAGCAATAGTTTTACACTTAAATGGTTGACTAAAAATCGAATTTATAAAAATTAGAAAAAACAGGGGACCAAGAACAGAGCCCTGTGGAACACCAATATTGACCTTGACAAAATTACTGAAGTGACCGTCTAACTTTACTCTTTGCATTCTGCTCGATAAATAGGACTGAAACCAGCAGTGAATGGAACCTCTGAAACCACATCTATATAGTTTGTTAAGTAATATTTGATGGTCAACAGTATCGAAGGCTTTAGTAATATCCACGAAGAGAGCTGCACAAAATTTCTTCTCGTTCAGGCCATTGTAAATATAACTGCAAAAATTTAGAAGTGCGTCTTCAGTTGACAAACCCTCTCTAAAACCAAACTGACAACAGCTTAAAAATTTTGTTTTTGCTAAGAATTTTAGCATTCTGGATTTCACCGCTTTTTCTAAAACTTTTGAAAAAGTTGATAGCAAGGAGATTGGACGATAATTATTTAAGAGAGTTTTATCACCTTTTTTAAATAGAGGAATAACTACTACCTTTTTAAGTTCATCAGGAAAAATTCCAGTCTGAATACTGGCGTTAAAAACATGACAAAGAACATCCACGACATTAAAGACAATCTTTTTTAATACCAAGTTAGAAACAGTGCCATCAGGACATGAACTCGTGTTTTTTAGTGATAAAATAATTTTATACAGTTCAAATGAAGCAATCGGTTCAAAAAAGAAACTGTTATGATAGAACGGTTCGTTTTCTATACAATTACATGAAAAGTTGTTAAAACCATCATCTGCTATTAAGTTGCTGCCAATGCTAGCAAAAAATTCGTTAAATGCATTTGCTTTACTAGAAGCCTCAGAGATACACTGGCCTTTATAATTAATGTGAGCAACTTCATCATTAACTGTATGCTTATTTAATATATTATTGACCAGCAGCCATTCTCTTTTGACATTACCTCTAATTTTGTTAAATTCGCTAACGTAAAAATTAGTTTTGCATGTTTTGCATTCAACAGAAATCATTTTGCACATGTCTTTATATCGAGCTTTCAGATATATGTTATTAGGGTACTTATTACATTTTTTATACAATTTATTTTTATCATGGATTCTTTTTAACAAGTGACCAGTCATCCAAGGTTTAAGTTTTTTTCTTTTTGAATCCCTTTTATCGATTCTTATAGAACACTTCGAAATGTGGTCGGTTAAAATATCAAGGAATTTGTCAAAAGCCTTAGATGGATCATGTTCATTGTAAACAGTGTTCCAAGATTCAAACGCAAGTCTATTGTTCAAAGAAGAAAAATCAATTTTGTCGTAAGAAGTTTGAACAAGTAAATCCGTGTTAACGTTATTGAGACTAACTACATTATCAAAGTATAAACAAATCAAACAATGGTCTGAAAATTTGAAGTTTGAGATTGCACTAGACAGGGATACAAAAGATGACGGACTTAACCTCACAAAAATATGATCGATACATGTTGACGAAAATTCAGATACACGAGTAGGTTCATTTATACATGATTCAAAACCATAAGACGCAAGCAAAAACAAATACTTATCTACGAGTGAAGAGTTTTGTAATATATTCAAGTTAATATCTCCTAAAAAAATAACATTATCGGACTTTTCTTCTAACAGTAGAACATTCAAATCACAAAAGAACATGTCAAGATTAGAGTTGGACTGTAATCTGTATAAGCAAAGAAACGAATATTTTTGGTTACCAATGACACAGCAAATTTTTAAGACGTCCGAGCTTTTAAAGTTATAAGATAAAAAATCACAACTAAATTCAGCACTTACAAATGCCATAACTCCTCCAGCCGCATACTCATTATTACAGGTTGCAAAAGATTTGTATCCAGGAATATTGTAAAAAGGCTTTTCATCATCAAAAATCCATATTTCGGTTAAAAAAATGAAATCCGGCTTGTTTTCAAACGATTCAAGATGTGTAATAAAATTATCAAAATTTTTTCTTATACTTCTAATATTCTGATGAATTACATAAAAGCTATTCGTTTTTTTTGGATAAGAAGAAACGGACTGAAAATCAATATTTTTGCATTTTGCAAGAGGAACATTAAATAAATTTTCATGAGGACGTACATTACATAAACTCATATTAAAACTCTGATTAAACAATTATCAGATCAAACTAGTTCTAATTTATCTTATTTAAGTCCTCCCATGTGATGATAGTTACAATATTGTCACCCTCTTTTTTGCGCAAAAATATTTTACCGTTTCTTATCCAAATAAATTTAAATTTTTTTTCAATTTTTAGTTTCTGGGCTTCGTTAAAAAGAGACCTAGTTTTATAAGAAAGGCTTTCATTAATAAAGATGTTAGTGCTACGCTCGCATTTAAATAACTTAGTATTCAAATTCCTTCTATATTTGAATTTGTTCATCATGACCTTCTTTTTAAAAAGAGTTGAAACAAATTTAACACATAAGATGTCCACAGCAGGGTTTACAGATGAAGAACCCCTGGATTTTTTAATTCTCTTAACATAGCAATTGTCGATTTGTGACTCAGAAACATTAATATTTAAACCATCCGAGAAGACTTTAAGAGCACAATCGAGAGCATTTGCATTATTTACATCGGGAACTCCAGCTATTTCAATGCACTTTTCTCTGCTTTGCTGTTGTAAATAACTCACTTCTTCTTCCAGAAAAGCAACTTTTTCCTCTAGCAGTTTTTTGTCATTTTGAAGTGATCTTATCAAATCTAGAGCATTTGCGTTCATATTTTTGAGGTTTATTATTTCATTGTACACATGTTCCAAAGTAATCGTTTGCTGCTGTTGAGGCTGCCTTATGCTACTCTCGTGTTGATATTGCTGTTGTTGTTGTTGTTGTTGCTGTTGTTGTTGTTGTTGTTGGTGTTGTTGTTGTTGTTGTTGGTGTTGTTGTTGTAATTTAAGCTGATGACTGTTTGCATGAAGCTGTTGTAGCGGCTGCATTTTTATGATATGATGCTGTTGATGTGATTGCACTTGTTTACTCATGTCATGTTGTTGTTGTTGTTGTAGCTGATGCCGGCTTGCTGGAAGTTGTTGTTGTGGCTGTATTTTTATGTTTTGAAGCTGTTGTGATTGCTGTTGTTGACTCATTGTACCAGATACAGAAACATTAGAGGCTGGCAATTCTGACGATGAGCGCGATTTAGCAACCGACTCAGTTAACTCAGTGTCTTGTGCAGAAGAGAGCAGTGGCTGCACAGGAGTAGATGATTCGGCAGTTGAAATTGGAGAAGAACGAAGAGAAGCGCGGCGGGCATTCAAGCAAGCATCACATTTAAACAAAGTTTTATTTTTTTCCATAAATTCCAAATCACTTGGTTCTATTTTCACACAGTGACAGTGAAAAAAATCATTACAAATAGCACATTTTATTTTTGCCTGATGGCGTTCCACTTTTTGTTTGCATATACAAGGCATTGTTTTTATGAAAATTATATTAAATTTGTTTAGAAAACGATTATAATCAGAAGAATAAATCACAGCACGTACTGACCCCACGACGATACGACTGAGAATGAGTATGGGTACTACCACGAAAAGTGTTCAAGGGAGACCTTCGGAAAACCTGACGTCATAAAGCTCGCGTATTTTTCAGGCTCACAAAGTTCACTCCTTTACCATTTTCTTGATGCCCAATAGAACATAGCATTACCGGATAGTTCGTTCTTCCGTCGTACAATAAAATTGTGAAACAGTCTTTTTACGAGTGTGTTTCTTGATAGTTTTGAACTGTGTAAATTTAAAATAAATCTTTACCGATATTTCTACCCTCTAGCTTACTATCACCCTCATTCCGAATCAACACACTGCTTAAGTACTTATAGGGGGCATCCCTTAGCATTGATTAAGTCTTAAAAAAAATTTTCTTAGTGTCGAATAAAAACAGGTTTGGTTAAACAGGTTTGACTAAACAAGTTCAGACACTTTATTCACCAATTCATCACCAACTTGCATGACTTTCACTGTGATCCACTCAGCTAATTAAGTCTGACTTATACTGTGTCAGCTCGAGTGAGAGCGCTATAGTTCTCAACGAAAGTGTAGAAAGAGGAATGCCAAAATCAGCTGCTATAACTCGTTTAACTGCGATAAACGAGTTTCGGAAACTAGTTTTGACTAAACGAATTTCAAACATAGTTTAGCAGATATTTAAACGAGAAAAAACACTTAAACGAGTTTAAATGGACCAATGTGTCGCAGGTATTATTGTTCTTCATAAACATACTTGGGCTTAAGCTGAACAATTTGTCACAAAAAAAAAATTTTTTTTCTTTAACATTAATTTTCTTATGAATTGATTTATGAAAAATTCTTATATTTTGACTTTGAAATGAAAGATGGTTTTTGAAGTGAAAAAAAATTTCGCTGCGCATTTGACTGCCTGTCCAAATGTCTATTTCGAGCTTCATATGAATTTGTCAAAATTTTTCTAAAAAAATTTTCTATTTTTATATATTTCAAAACTCGTTTGAATTTCGTTTGAATTTCGAACAATATCTATTGTTGTTGCATATTTAATGAAATAACTTGCATGAGTTATTTGAGTGTAGTTGTATTTCTGATTGTTATTGTTGTTGTTGTTTTCTTTGTCATAATATGCATGACAAACGATGCATGTGTGAAAGAAAATTCATGCAGACAGCCCAGCGAACAGAACGACTGACAGTCTAACAGCCAACCACATGAATAGACAACAAGATGCAAAAACGAGCTGGCAAATCATTCGAAAGTGTAATAGAAATGGAGTGAGTATGTGTGAGTGTACGTGCGAGCGAGTATGGGAGTGTGAGTGTACAAAAATTTATGCCAGCAGTTACATCAGTGCCTGCCAGTTTGTCTGTACATTCCATTTATATGCTTGTATGAATGTCATGGCTTGTGCCAAGCTTGTGGATAGCTGCTGCTGCCGCTGTTGTTGTTGTTGTTGTTATTGTTGCTGGTTGATGCTGCCTGCTGCTGCTTAACAAGCGACAAGCGCTTCCGCTAGCTGTCTGACAACATGTCATAAATTAGATTTACATGTCATTGTGCCGAAATTGAATGTGAGCGTGTGTGTGTGTATGCTGGAGTGTGTATTTTGTTAAGCTCATTGGCAGCAGCTTCTTTATGGCTTATTTATGGCGCATTCTGGCAAAAATTTATGTGAAGCTAGTAGCTTAGCTCAAAAAGCAGCTTGCATTGATGTCTATGTGTAAACATTAAAACTAGAGCTTAAGAATATTAAGGATAGGCCTTAAAGCTACTCATAATAATAATACAAGTCAAAAGTAGACACAAAAATTAACAAAATTGAGCCACTTAGTCAAGCTGTGTGAAATGCATGCAGTTCCTATCAAAATTTATTGTTATTGTAAAAATATGCGCCACAAATGAGAGTCTTAAATTTTCGAAACTCATTAAAATTTGTCATCAAAACCAACACGCCTTGAATCAGCCATAAATTTTCATCAAGTGCTTAAATTAAATGCTGCTTCCGCATCTCTTCACAAAAAACAAAAAAACAAAAAAAAAAAACGACATATTTTTGCATAGATTCATAAATTTCATAAATTTCAAATATTCTGTGCTATATTAAAAATAAGCATGACTAAACAAACTAATCCAAACTGATCGCATAGACACGAAAAACTAATTTTGAATAAATTTAAAATTTCACATTGAATTAAATGTCAATCATACGCACCGGTGCACTCACAACCGACGCAGCAGCATAATTTTTCAATCACAATAAAGTTTAATTTACAATTTTTTTTTTCGCTTCTAACTTCTGCTTGTGGGCACAAAGTAAGTAAAAGCATACTCAGACAAACACTACGCAACAAACAACTTGAGCCAAGGCAAGCTAAGTGTTTTGTAAACTGTACTCTTCTGGGAGAAATGTCTGGAAGTAAGAACAGTTAAAAGTGACAAAACGACATAGTATCTTTATTTGTGTGAGTGCGCTATATGTTTTTCAATAACCACACAAACACATGCAAGCACACACACACACACACGCCTACAAAGATACACTGCCAATAAACTAAGGCAAACAAACACTCCACCTGTAGTGGCTGTCTTTCCGCAAGTTCCTTAAATATTTTCAAAGCTTATCAATTATTTGAGCCTACTTAAGCTGTCGTTAGTTAAAAGCCCTCCTATTTTGGCTTTATACAAAATAAACCTTAATGCTCTTTATATATTATGCCCTTAAATATCTCTCGTGTGCCAAGGTGTGTCTGCTGTCATTTTCCATGTCTATGTTGTTGTTTTTTATTTTTCATCTTACCACATACACACGTACGCGTCTAACATAAATGCTTCAATTTAGTTGATTTTTTGCTACTTTTATGCGCTTGAAAGTATTTTAATTCAATTGATGAAAAGTTTGTTTATGCGTGCATGTGTTTAAATTTAGCAGCTGTGTTTTTTTTTCGTTTTTTTTACATATATTAGCATAAGTTTGTTTGAATTGCTTTGACTAATTTTTTTGTTAGCAATTTTTGCATATTTTTTTTTTTTTTGTTTTTTTAAACTTGCCTTTAATGTATGTCAGTTTTTATATATTTGTGAAATTATGTACCCTGTGCAAGGTGTTAATTTTTTATTCAATCTTGTTGCTCATATTTTTTATTGTAAGAGTTGGCTTTATCAACTTTGGATATATTTCCGGGAACAAAAAGTAAGGGATAAGCTATTTAAGGTTGTGGTTTATAATCTCCTTGCTGAGAATTGTTGAAAGAATTGTTGAAGAACCCAAAAAATTTTTTGACTACGTGAACGTTAAGCGTAACGGATATCCTACATCCATGTTTAAAGGTAACGTTGTTTCTTCGAATATAAAGGGTGATTTTTTTGAGGTTATGATTTTCATGCATTAGTATTTGACAGATCACGTGGGATTTCAGACATGGTGTCAAAGAGAAAGATGCTCAGTATGCTTTGACATTTCATCATGAGATTTCATCATGAGATGATGAACAAGAGATTTGCAATCTATACGCAGACCATTTTAAAGAGGTTTTCTGTGTACCAATAAACAACACTAACAATACCCCTCTCTATTCAAATATTCCACCTAACATTAGTCATATTCAACTTACGCGAGAAGAGATATCCAAAGCAATTAAGGAACTTGATCCAAATAAAGGACCAGGCCCTGACCTTATACCCCCATGCTTTCTAGTCCAATGTTTAGACTCACTGACCATACCCTTATGTATAATCTTCAATAAATCTCTGTCCCATGGAGCTTTTCCATCGTATTGGAAAACATCACACCTCACACCGATATAGAAAAATGGCGACAAAAGATCGGTTGAAAATTATAGGGGTATTGCTATATTATCGGCTATCCCAAAACTGTTCGAAAAAATTATATCTGAAAAACTTACAAGTATTATAAGTCCTCTACTCAATGAACAGCAACATGGTTTCCGTAAAGGAAGATCAACTACCACAAATCTTATAACTATGATCTCTGATGATTTAAATAAAATGGAAAAAGGACATCAAATAGATGCAGTCTACACTGACTTCAGTAAAGTCTTTGACCGTGTTGATCATGATACTTTGGCTTCCAAAATTGAAAAGTTTGGTATCTCAGGATCATTGCTCAACTGGCTGAAGTCCTATCTGCATGGCAGGTCCCAATTCGTAAAGTTTCAAGGCACCTTATCTAAACAGATTTTGGTCACATCCGGCGTACCACAAGGTAGTCACCTTGGTCCACTCCTCTTTAATATTTTTATCTCAGACCTATCTGATAAACTACGCGATATCTCACATCTAATGTATGCAGACGACCTAAAAATGTACCATGTTATAAAATCGGAAACAGATGTAAACCGGAAACAGTTGAAACTGTTATCTCTACAGCACTGGTGCAATCAAAATAAACTCTTTCAACGATGTCAGTATTGAGATAAAGCGAAGGATAACTCTTGCCAACAGGTGTTACTTTGGGCTGAATAAGCAATTGAGAAGCAGAGCCCTCTCTCGACGAACAAAACTCACGCTCTATAAGTCACTAATCATGCCCGTCCTATTATATGCAGCACAAACCTGGACGTTGAGCAGTTCTGATGAAAAGACTTTGGGAGCCTTCGAGAGAAAGATCCTTCGTAAGATCTTCGGTCCAATCTGCGTCAATAGCGAGTACCGAATTCGATGGAACCACGAGCTGTATGAGCTGTACGCTGACATCGACATAGTTAAGCGTATTAAAATCGAGCGGCTCCACTGGCTAGGTCATGTTGAGCGAATGGAAAACGACGCTCCAGCGAAAAAAATATTCGATTCGATGCCCGGTGGTGGTCAAAGCAGAAGAGAACGCCCACATCTTCGTTGGAATGATCAGGTGTTGGATAAACTGACTACACTTGGTGTTTCCAACTGGCGCCAGCAAGCGCAAAACAGAAATGGCTGGCCCCATTTTTTATACGAGGCCAAAACCGACCTTCGGTTGTAAGCGCCAGATAAGTAAGTAAGTAAGTAAGTAATAATCTTCTCCCGTAAAAATGTAGTAGCAAGTAACAGTTACTTTCTCAATAGTATTGAAATTAATAGAGTCAATCATATCGTTGATCTTGGAGTAGTATTGGACAATAAGTTGCGATTCAATCTACATTACGATAAAATTGTGTCTCGGGCCAGTAAGCAACTCGGTTTTATAAAGCGACATGCCAGAGAATTCAAAAATGTATAGGTCACTAAGACATTATACTGTACATTGGTCCGTTCTCTTCTTGAATATGGCTGCATTATATGGAATCCTTCGTTTGAATCACACAGTGAGGGACTAGAATCTATCCAAAAACAATTTTTGCTTTTTGCACTTAGGGACACGTTTAACCCTTTCGATTACAATACCTTGCCACCCTATGAACATAGGCTTAGCCTTCTTAATCTAATGCCCCTTTCATCAAAAAGAACATTGCTTAGCTCATGTTTTATCTTCGATGTTATTAACGGTGTTGTTAACAGCGAATATATATCAAATAAAATAAATATGAATGAACCAATAAGGCGAACAAGGCATACAAGACTTTTAAATGAATATCAGCATCACACTATCTACGCAAGTAATGAGCCGATAAATAGATGATGTAGGGAATTCAATAACATCAGGGAGTACTATTTACCTTCAATGTCCAAATTAACCTTCAAGAAAAATCTTTCCAAGTCCCTAATTCCGCCTTAATACCATCATTCTTCACTACAATACCCCCCTCCCCCTATATGGGGGGTGGGTTATCACTATACATAAAAAAAAAAAAAAAAAAAAAAAAAAATTCAAATAAATAAAAATAAAAACCTTACAGAGACTAACAAGTCTTCAAACATCCCCAAAATCTTGCCTCATTGCCCTTAACCTTGCTCCCTTTCCCTTTTATAGTGTTATGTAATTTAAGTTAAATTTAAGTTAAATTAAGGATACCTTGCTTGGTGAATAAATAAATAAATAAATAAGTAGCAAACTTAAGCAAACAAAACCATCAAATGTTGGCTTTATATTTCATGTAATTGTGTAAAATTTATATAAGTTAGAGAGTTCAAACATGAATTTTTCTCCCAGTGAGGATCAAGCAGACCAACAAGTGCTAACATCAACATTATACGATCAGTACTTTAGGCACACCAAAGGCTCAAATTGTGATATAAATACCGACACCTGATCACTATCAACCACCCTACTTATCTCCGAGAATGACGTATTTTACGTCAAAAATAAATTTACGGTCTTTTCTATATCCACTTTAAATTTGGGTTTTGTTTTTTTAAAATAGTGCTAAAAAATATATTTCAAATGCACAGAACTCTTTTTGAACATTTTTTTTTAAATTAAAAAAAAAAAAAATCAGAAGGGGGATATCTCTTCCCGTTTTTTTGTAGTAACTCTTTAAAAATATCAACTTTTTACATAATTTTTCCAGTTTTTTTTGGATTTTTCGAGTTTGAGGGCCTCTGGACAAAAAACCAGTGAATATTGTTAAAAACAAATTTTGAATTTATGCCAATTGAACAGTTCTTAAACAATGTAAATACAAAAAAAAGTAAAAAAAACTAAAATTTGGGTATTTATTTCCACTTTTCAACCACTGTGCGTCGTAGAGATGGATACCAACATTGGAAAGGTGTTTTTAGGCCTAACATTACCCTGTAGGATTTTTTTATATCCCCACGTTTAAGAAACGTAAAAGTGGTATATTAATTTTGTCACTCCGTTGTGTGCCAGGTATAGAAAAGTATATATATTCTTGATCAGCATCACCACCCGAGTCGATTTAGTCATGTCCATCTGTCTGTGATCACGAAGTTCGATATTTATACAAGCTTAAATAAAACCTAAAAAATAAAGATCAAATTCGAAAATGAGCCAAATCTGATGAAAACCACGCCTACCTCCCAAACAAAGTGACTTTATCAAAAAGGTAAAATCTCACAAACATTAATATATGCACATGCAATTTTGCATATGAACTTTGAACAGGGTTTTCCAATAAGAGGTGTTATTGTGAATCGCCCGCTATTGTGAATCACTCACCTTTAAAGCTTTTATTCTTTGACATTTGACAAGTAGAAACTACGCCATTACTAAAAATGGAACGATACACGCTTCAAAAACGCATTGAAATTATTAAAAATCTATTTTTTTTTTATTTGATTTTTGATTGATCTTTTACGGGAAAAGTTTCCGCACCGTGTTTTCTCTCGAAGAGGTGATCACAATTATCAACCGAGATCTTGTGATTTAACACCTTGCGACTTCTTCCTTATAGCCCAGCATCGATTGAAGACCTCAAAGATGGAATTCGTGAGGATATCGAGGACATAGGGCAGCCACTTTGCGATTTGGTTATGGAAAATTTCATGAAAAGGATATTGTCCTGTAAGCGTGGTCGTGGTGGCCATTTGGCTGATGTTGTTTTTCATTATTAACGGCATACCTTCCTCTTTGTTATGAGATAAACATCCGATCATTTATCTCAAAAAATGGCATTTTTCTTTGAATACCAAAATAACACCTCTGATTGGAAAACCCTGTATAACATGTACTTCGTGTATGAAATTTAACAAAATCGAGTGAAAACCACGCCTACCTCCCATACAAAGTGATTTTATCAAAAACCAAAAGCGAATATTTTCTATTAAGGGCCTTCCCTCATTATGGACAAAAATAAGGCAAAGTTTGTACGGGTTGCCCATATTCGACGGACCCATCTGGCAACGCCATAACTTTTGACAGAGATGTCAGATCGCTTAATGACATACCGCGTTTGAAGCGTCAGTCCAAGCAAATTTTTACCATGGAACAATACACGCCACGCGAGCGCTCTGAAATAGTTGAAATTTACATTCAACAGAAGAAGTCAATTGTGAAAACTCAACGTGCTTTTAAAAACTTAAAAAATGTGAGAAGTGCGCCTTCTAAGAACACCATTAAGCGTTTATACGAAAAATTTTCGACTGGTGAGGCTCTTTCTAATCCGAAGAGGCCAAATAAAAGTCGACCAAGGCGATCGGCCGAGAATATCGCTGCCGTACGAGCCAGTGTTGAGAGGTCCCCAAGAACATCCCAAAAACGCCGTTCTCAGCAGTTGGGCATGGCTCGGTCCACTTTACAACGGATTATTCGCGTTGATTTGCATTTGTTCCCGTACAAAATTCAATTGACGCAAAGATTGTTGCCTGCGGACAAGCCTCGTCGATTGGAATGGTCCCAAAGAGTCATCGAAATGGCCGAAGATGACGAGCAATTTTGGAACAAAATTATCATGTCCGATGAAGCCCATTTCACATTGAATGGGACCGTAAATAAGCAAAATTGCCGTATTTACGCCACTGAAAATCCTCAGGAGATTCAAGAAGTGCCTCTTCATGACGAAAAAGTCACAGTTTGGTGCGGCGTTAGTGCGAAAACGGTCATTGGGCCGTTTTTCTTCCAAAATGAAAATGGCCATGCTGTTACCATCAACCAGGAGCGTTATCGCGACATGATGACCAATTTTGTGATGCCAATTATTCGTCGAAAGCGTATGAGGCAGTTCTGGTTTCAACAAGACGGCGCTCCATTGCACACAAGTCGCATAACAATCGATTTTCTGAAGAATTTGTTTCCGGGCCGTTTGATGTCGAAAAGTGGTGATTTGGACTGGCCACCGCGTTCGCCCGATTTGACGCCGCCTGACTTCTTCTTGTGGGGATATTTGAAGTCAAAGGTTTACGTTAACAAGCCAAGGACCGTAGAAGAGCTCAAGGACAACATTCGTGAAGAAATAGCCGCTATTCCGGCCGAAATGTTGGCGAAAACGATGGAAAATGCTGCAAAAAGGGCACAATACGCCATCAACGCCAGAGGCGGCCATTTGAGAGATATCATATTCAAAAATTGATGTAAACAAATCTACTTGGAACAAATTAAATGATTAAGATTGCCAACCGCCAAATTTTTATTTATTTCTTTGATTTTTTTAACAAAAACATGGGTCCGTCGAATATGGGCAACCCTGTATTTTTGTTGTAGGACAATGAAAAGGCGTACGAACTTTTGGTTTTGATGATTATATTAGTTTATTATCAGAGAATTTAAAAAAGTGAAAAAGTTAAAAAAATTCAAAATGGCGGCTACAAAATGCACATTTCCGTGGGCCCCTGCGCGCGAAACATGGTGTCCTAACTAAAATTCTGCCGCTTCTTGTGGTGGACTGAAATCAAAAATTGTTGTTATAACTTAAAGATAATGATATTTTCTATGACTGGAACTAAAATTGTTATTATCCATGTAAAATTCATTGAATAATGAACATTAGAACTAAAAGTTCAAATTTTGCTTGTTTTTTTCCATTTCAACAACGTTAAAAAAATATTAATAAATAATTTTTATACATGATGTTAGTTCAGGGCGTACAAAAAAGCATGCACTTCCAAACAGTTCTTAGATAAAGAGAATCGGAGCAATAGATCAGGCCTGAGAGTTTTAGTTAGATCGGAAAACGTGGTTTCGAGATAAGCGCGTTTGAAGTTTTTTTAAAAGTTTAGTTTGGACGTAGCGCGCGTGAGATAGGTGTCTTCAAGACGTTGCCATTCGAAAAATATTCGTTGGATCGAAAAATCCATTTACACACATATTCTACACATATGTGGCTTTCATTTTTTGCAAAAAAAAATTGATTTTTTAGTCCAAAATGAGGGAACCCTTCCCTTAATACTATGACGAAAATGTTTTTACAAATAAACATTTTTTTGACTGCTTAAGACTTTGAATATAGTTTGGTTCGGCCGTGGGGGAATTTCAACTTCGAAGATCATATTTCCCAGTCGAAGATCTTTTCTTGCTAGTTTTTCCTTAAAGTAGACAAAGTTACCTTTCCACTTACTCTATTTACGAAAATCGCCTTTAAATTGACGGAGCTACGTTGTCTCAAAATAGACCCAATTTTGGTCCCGACAAATGATTCTAAAAAAATTTATAATTTCTGATTTCAATTGTAATTGATCAATAAACCATTACAAGAAAAAATTTCATCCAAATCGGAGACGGTTATATAACACTTCAAAGTGAAATGAGCGATATATTTTTTTTTATTTAATACATAGTGACATTTTTTTTTCAGTGTAAAAATATTGTGTGACGTGTTTAGAATAATCAAACCCCACATACAGTCCCCATATACAAGCACTTTTTCGGCCAATTTTCAAGAATTCTTGGATTTTTTGTAGAAAGTGGAGGTAAGTAAAAAATTATACCTGAAATCAGTGGATAGATAATTCTTAACAGTTCTGAATGTAAAAATTCGATTTCGCATTTTTTCCGTCTGATGTGCCCTTTCGAATCACTGAGCGTCGTAAAGATGGGAAAGGGACCAACATTGGAAAGGTGTTTTTTAGGTTTTACATGACCATGTAGGATTTTTTTTTCGTTTAGTTTGAACCAAGAATTTCAGGTATGATACCTATTCAGTCCTGGTTCAAAATGGGGTGATAAATTAGTACAAGGAAAGGCACAAGGAAAGGCGTATCAAGTGAAACATGTGTAGGATGTTCTAAGCGTGGTAAAAAGCCGTAGAAACATGAGAATTTGAATTTGAGGCAAGTGTTATGCCTTTATCTCAGTTGATTCAAGTCTTAAGACAATCTCATCCACAAACTTCTTCACCACCAACCACAACTTTAAGCCGTTAATATTGATGAGTTTTCAATTTCAGTTGATTAGAAATGAAGATAGAAAATGTAAACGTGTAAGGTTAAAGCGTAGGCCGTCAAATGACATGGCCGAGATTTGAACGAACCCGGGACCTCTGGGGTGGCAGTCTAGTATCGAGACCGCCGTTCTTTTGGTGTTTTAATAAATTTTATTAAAAATTTTTTTTTTAAACAATGAATGCCCTTTGGCTAGCTTTAAAACAAGAATTTGCGTTGTTTTAACTAAATTCGGCCAAAAATATTACTACAATTGCAGTGAATTTCTTCAGTTTGGCTACCAAAATACTCTCCTTTAATTTGAACATTAAAGCTCTGCTGATAAAAAAGACAATATCATTAAAAATTAAATAAAAAAAAAAACTGACACAACGTTATTAAACTAGCAAACCAGCAGCATCGTCCGGAATTTACGATTTAGCCGGTTGTACAATATTAAATGGTAGGCCTTATAAAGTTTGCACTTCCTTCCTATTAAAGCGCAAAGCTATTGCAAACAAAAATTATTTTAACTTATCCTGCGCCACAGGAAGCTAAGCAATTTGATTACTTAGGCCAAATTATACCAAAATATAATTTTCTTTTAAAATGTTGAACATTTTCTGACGTTTAGATATCTATCTAACGCGATACCAAGTGTTATCGTTAGAAAATATACATTTTTGTGTCAATATCTCACACAACTGCGATGAAACACCAAAAACATCAGACAGCATGACAGTAACACATTTATTTATACATTAACAGTTTTGGGTCATATTCAATAAACACTCAGGGCTGCGTTGACTTCCTTTTTTTGTTTTTTTTTGTTTTGTGTGTGCTTGCCTCAAGAGCACACAACAAGCAGCTATTATTAAGCATTTTATCGAATATTTACTAAAAATAATAATCGATTTAAAATATTCATAGCATATTTTGCACTCAAAGCAGTGAGATAGCAGTTTATGTTAATGTTATGAGTGACGCGTTGCCGGATGTGCTATTTTTAAGTAAACGGAAGTGAAATATGAGCACAATATTTCCGCCGGAAGTGCTTTAATTATGTTTTACTGTTATACTAAGGGTAGTAGTGAGGGATCTATTAGGCAGTTTGGGGCACACATGGGAGGGCGCATGTGTGTGTGTGTTTCCTACTTAACATATACATAGATTGTAAAAGGTTGCTTTCTTTGTGTACATACTCGTATAAGATATTGTTTGCAGTTCTGGCATTTTTTGTTTTTGTTGATATTTTCAAGTACACACAAGGACGTTGATGAGTGTGCTTCGACAGCAGTGCAGAAAATATTGCTCCTATTATTGTTTTTGTTGTTGTTATTATTATTATTATTGCTGTGGTCTTGCTCATTTTCATAATAGATGATGCGTTAAATGAGATAAGTTGGCAACCTACCAAGCGCCAATCGACCCACAAAACAGTGATCACCACATGTAATACACCACGTTTAAAGGGTAACAAAGGAATGAAACAAAATTAAAAAAAAAAAAATTCATAGCATAAGCAGAAGCCTCTTAAATATCTCTATGATTTACGAACGCAATTAAAACCACGTTCATGCGACATGCACGTTGCGGCAGATAAGATTGCCAAGTTCGATTAGGGTTGCCAGGTGGCTTGCCAACATGTGACCTACCTTTTATTTATTTGCTTGATTTAGTGCATAGGAAGTGTACGTTTTTATTGTTATATAGTGTACCATAGTGTGTGTGTGTAAGATATAAATTATTTATTTTAAAATTATATGAAAAAAAGCCTGTGTTCACGCCGCAGGACAAAAAAATGTTTGATTGAGTTTGTAAAGCTTTGTAAAGAAATTAGGGAGAGGTTGTTTTAAAAAAAAGAGGTTGTTTCAAAAAAATTCTAAAAAAAGTTTGAGTATGATTTTTTAAAACATGCGTATTTCTGAAGAAGTAACAAATATTAATTTTTATTAATTTTATTTATTTTTTTTTTTCAATAATAAATGATTAGGGTGGTTTTTGGAAATAAAAAACTTTTTAAAATACTAGAGTCAGTCAAAAAGTAATGGGAATGCAAGGGGTACTATTTATATTTCGGGAATAGATAATAATAACATTTTTAAATGAAAATGGCTTTATTGTTTTTCAAAATATTCCCCAAATATTGATCATCAAATATACTTTTGCCATTCGTTGAAACCATTTATCATAGCTGTTTTTCCATTCCTCTTGAGACACCTCCAAAACATGGTTTTTTGACGCTTCAACTGCTTCTGCGGCGCTCGTAAATCGTTGATCACACAGTTTACCTTTGATATTTTCGGGAACGAGAAGACGTTTTGACTGCTCAAAAATGCACATGTTTGACGAGATGTGTGAGTGTTCGCATTGTCATGATAGAGAATGATTCGTCTTTGGCGGTTGGTTTTGCGAATTTCTCCGAAGACTTCCGGCAAACAAATGGTCGTGTACCATTCAAAATTGACCGTCCTACGTTGCTCAAGCGAAACAGTGGCCACATGACCCATTCGGTGGAAGGAACAGGCGATTATTTGCTTCGCAGTGCTTCGTGCGCGAACAACTTTTGCTGGATTTGCCTCGTCTTGGAATACGCACACGGTCGATTGCTGTTTTGCACACCTGTCACGATATTAGACACGTTTTTTGAAGCACCACAATTGAACATTTTAATCATTTTCTTACACCAATCGACGCGAGACTTTTTTTTAAGGGATTGATAAATTATGGGGTATCCAACGACAAAGTTTTTTAACAGATAAGTGTTCATGCAAAATCGAATGTATTGAAGTGCATTGTTCACGTACTGCATCGATTTTTTCTAGCACAAAAACCGATTTTGGACGACCTTCACGGAATTCGTCGACGACCGAACTACGACCACGATTGAACTCACTATACCAGCGATGTACTGGGGTTTTTGATGGTGCTTTATCGTCACATAAAGAACTGAGTTCATCGACACATTCTTGCTAATCCATGTCGAAAGTTGTGAAAAATTATCCAACGAAACCTTCTCTTGATATTTCCATTTTTTTAACAAATTTATTTTCTTAACTCACTGTAAATAAAACAAATAGCACTTGTACATTAAAACGTTGAGAGTACATGTATGCTAACAAATGTCAAACTTTAAAATGGTAATGCCAGATTTTAGCTATTGACCTTAGTGTTGCCAGTTCCTGAAATATTTATAAATAGTACCCCTTGTATCATATCCCAGTAGAAAAGTGGACCAAATTTGAAATAGTTCTAGTTCCAAAAAGGACCAGTACTAGTTCCACTACAATACCCTTTAACATTGAACGAACTGACGCTTTTTGCGGGTTGATGTCATAAGAAAAGACAATTGTCCCCAGAAACACTCCTTTTTCCCTATATTTTAACTAGTTGCATTAGGAACATTTTTAAACCGGTTGCTTTCGCAGTAGCCTGAAAGTGGTTCTTTTTTAACTAGTTTTAAAGTGAACATATCAAAAGTGCAAGAATTTAGTGTAATGGAAAGGTCCTAAAGATCTCATTTGTACCATCTTTTCCATCCACAATCCAGAAAACATTTTGTCTATAAAAATTGTTTTTAAAAATTTTTAAATTTTAAAAAGTAGCCAAAACGCGTTTATTTTTGTCAGCAATACTTTTGAAAACAAAAGCAAAGATAACTGTTCTACACTGAACGCCTTTTGTACTTTTCAAGAGATACTGCGAACTGCGCTAGAAATGAACTAGTTCACTTTTTCAATTGACTTCAAAATAACTAGTGGGATGTTGTTTACAGCTCTATACTGTATACTTATTTGAAAAAAACAAACAAAATTTTGAAAAAAAAAAACAACAAAATTTTATTACTATTTTTCTTATAAGAATACATAATCAAATTATAAAAAAATATGATTTTTTATAAAAGTTAATCAAACACCCTTTTAGTGCAACAAATTTTATGAAAGATGTATTAATTTTAAGTCAATTGCCAGAACTGTACTTCCGGTGAGTATTTTTTTTGTATAAAAATTCTGATGTGATATTATTTTTGTCAAATAAACATTTTTTAACAAAATCGAAGTCTGAGTTAAACAAAATTTTAAATTCACTCTCAATTAAAAATAATCACATTTTATCTCTTTTTTTTCTTTTCTGAATATGAGTAAAATAATTAAAAGCTTTTCTTTACACAGGCACAACTATTTAATTAAGTGCGATAAGGATAAATTTTTAAAGGTAATAATATTTTATGGCAGAACTATCTGGCTTCATTTTGCCTCTTCTAGCATAAATAATGGCAAAAAAATGTAAAAATTAATTAATTTTTTAACAAACCAACGAACGCATCGCAAGCAGCTGCAAGCAAGGACACACATACCCAGCAAAAATTCACCCAGAAATGCACAAAGCCTTTCTCTGATAGTCGATGCTTTTAAACATTACCTTGATGAATAAGAGTGAAATGGATTATGGAATGCGGCCCATATCAGCAGACTTATAACCCAATGCAGACCGTCTGTCGCTGACTCATGACCCAAATTAGTCGTTTGCAGACGACAGCAGCAATTGCCATTCATACTTATTCTTGAAAAAGGCGCCGAGCTCTTTGGAGATTGAGAGAAAGAGGCAAATTATAAATGACACACTTCTTAGTGACTTGAAAAAAAAAATAACTCCGAGTGGGGGATTGCTTATAGCGTCGAGTTAAATGCTAGCAAGACCCAGTGTGGTCTGTTAACTCACAAGCGAATGAATTGCACCTCAGCTACACTCAACCTGAATTGTGCTCTTGTGCCTGTGCGATATGCTCTTGATATTCTGGGCATATCGATCTAATCTGATCATCCTTGGAATGATCACATTACCGATATGTCAAAAGAACAGATATATTAAGTATATTCGAGTAGTTTTTTATGATCGGTTATCCTACATCCTATATTTTTGCTGAAGGATTTACATTTTGATAAGAAAATTAAGTTTCTAATATCAAGCAAAACATTTTAGTACTAAGAAAATTGTTTATTTGAATCAAGCTAATTGATCTCCATTCAAGGAAAATAAATTTCTCAAATGAAACAAATTATTCTAGCTTTCAGCAAATTGTAACTTGAATCAAGCAAATTTGTCTTATTAAATAATTAAATATTTTTTTCTTAATATCATGTGTTTTAAATTTGCTCAATTCTAGAAAAATAATGCTTAATAGAGAGCTGCATGAATGTGTTTGAAATGCGTATCAAAACATTCACTTGCTTTTCAAATTTTTACTCTCACCTTCTCTAAGGCAGTGAAACAAATCAATGAGAGCATTCATCATTTACACTAAGAACAAAATGAAAACAAAAGAGAATGAATACATTTGTGTGCTGTCTACCTATCAGAGCGTGCACGCTTATAGAAAGTATTTGAAAATTGAGTACAATGCAGTGAGTTCACTGAATGAAATGAAAAGCTTTGAATATAATTTATATATTTGAAACTGTTATGGTTTTATTCATGGAATTGATATTGCAGTTTTCATACTGCAATTTTTAACTTAGTAATTAATAAATACTTACTAAATTAATAATTAAATGAATTATTAAAGCGAAATATTACTACATAACGGTTAACCCAACAAAAAAAAAAAAAAATGCATAAGACTATTACAGTTTACAAATTTTAAGGCATGTTCCTTCTTGGCACGCTCGGTATTCCAGTGAAAATTTAAATTTTTTTTACAGGAAAACAATATGAGAAAAAAGTTTTTTTACCACCAAAAAGAGTGGTAAAAGTTTTTGGGGTAAATTAATACACAAAAAACATTTTTAATATATTTTAACATTTTTTAGGCATGAAACTTTAATTTGAAGTTTTTTACATTTTTCCATGAACCAGTGTTAAATTCTTGCAATTATACTCGAAATATCTTTTTGAATTAACTTACTTCATTCTCTGCCATTTTTACACTTCAATAAGTTATTTATTCAACACAGCAGAAACACTAAAGTAAAGAAAGTATTCACTGCACTCACTGAACCCATGCAATTTAAGACACCTAAAGCTGCACATGCTACGATTTATTCGAAAGCACAAAACATGAGAGAAAGCAAACAGAGTGCAACACACTAAGAGAAGAATAGAGTATTATACTCTTGCTCTCTTTAAACTTTTGATGTTTTATTATACGGAACTCTAGTCTGCATGAATGATTTGAATAAAATAAACTTCAGTACTGCACCCACTGAAGAGAGATGAAATGAATGAATTCATGCAGCTCTCTAATGCTTAAATGTAAACCAGTGGTGCTCACTACATGGTTCCCTTGGCGTGCGGGCATCGTGTGTTGTTGTGCTTTTGCACACGAAGTAGCAATCGGCACGCTGTGTTTGTACCAGTGTTGCCAGAGAGACGAACTGAAATTTACCACTATTTGGGAAAAAAATTACCATTTTTGGAGAAAATTTACATTTTGCTAAAACAAAAAAAAAATAAAAAATTTTAATTCAATGATTAACAACCGTCAAAGTTTTTTTGTTAGTATACATGTTTTTATAAAGCAACAACAAAAACATGAAAAAATAACATTTGTCCACTTCAAACAGCGAATAGCAACGCTGATCCGACAACTGCTCCTATTCTGGACCATGATACAATTATACAAGGTAGGAGTGACAGTTTTTTCGTCTTGCACCAACTGTCCAAGTAGTATAAATTAGAGAACGAAAAAAGTAAAAAAGAAAATAGAAAGTAAAATATACAGGAAAATTGCAGTCGGTACCAGACACTCGTGAAAAAATAACCAGTTGTCACTTCTACCTTGTATAATTGTAACATGTTCTGGGCTCTCGGAGAAATCTCTCAGTCGATTTCAGAGGATCGCCAACTGACAACCGCTTTGGTTCTGTTCGGGCTCTTAAAGTACTTGGGAGTATGCTCAGAGAGGTAACAGTGCTACCTACTCTAATAACTCAAAAAATTAACAAGTCTAAAAAAAATATTATTTACGCAAGATTTACCACTTTTTGTCAAAAATTACCTATTTTACCTCTGCCCAAAAAATTAGTCAAAAATTACCTCAATTAGGGAAATTTACCTCAATCTGGCAACACTGGTTTGTACACAGAATAAAAGTTTGTTTTTTCTGCCGTGCTTTAAATTTTAAGTCAGTATGGTTTGAGCGTTCATGCGGTAGGGGTGTCGCTAGCTGTTTTTTTTTATGATTGTACGTAAATATTTTGCAATGTTTCAGGAAAAACATTAATACATTGTATTCATCACTTTACCGTTTTGATTTTTTCTGTTATAGTAGCGACAGCCAAAAAGAAAAATAAAAACAAAACCATTATAGTAAAAATCCAACACTCGGTAAGATTTTCTTGCACCAAATGTTGTGAGAGCTTTTAACAACTTCTTGTTTCAGTGTAAAGATGTGCACTCGGTAAGCTCTCTTTGTTGTTGTTTGAACCGTGCGTTGATCACCACTGGTGTAAACTGATAGCCTATTTACTTGATTGAAGCATAGAATGATTGATTTTTTTCTCTCCGTGAGAAAAGGTATATTGCCGCTAGTCTTCATTGATAGAGGTGTCAAAATAAACGCTCAGTATTACCTGGTGGCGGCCGTGGCGCAATGGGTAGAGTGCGTGACCCATACGCCCGAGAACACTCTAGATCAATTTCCATCTGTAACAGAAAGTTTTTTTCAATTGAATTTATTTGTCTGTTCGGCCGTCACCTCTTTTCAGACAATGGCAAACCTCAGAGAGTAAAGCTTCTTGAAAACATGCACATTAGCCATTTGGAGTCTGCATCAAACTAGCAGGTCCAGATCTCGATCAATTGTGTACAAACATTCAATAACATGCACAACACAATTTGATCATAAGAAGTTCGGTCAAAGTCCTTTGAAGGGCTGAAATTGGCAGTTTATTATTATTATTATTACTTGGCAGCAGTCTTGCAGAAAATTCTAAGGCCTACATGTGAGGCAATGTATGGAGTCGAATATTATTGCTTCTAGCAAGATGGCGCATTTGCCCCCAACGCTAAACTGATTCAAGACTGGTGTGAGCAGAACTTGACAGATTTTATACTTAATGATTGAATGAATGAATGGCAGCCTAGCTCCCCAGACTGCAATCCCTGGAACTTTTACATATTGAAATATATGGAATAGTAACCTAAGGAATTCACATATAATAGCTTGCCGGATTTTAAAGCTGCTATTATTGATGTATGGGACAAAATAGCGATGGAAGTAATGCGTGCTGCGTGTAATACTTTTTATTGCAGACTTTGGTGGGTTGTGGCTCATAAAGGGCAGGCCATCTAGTAATTGTTAAAAAAAATAAAAATCTTTTAACTTTATTCCTATTTCTTCAATTAAAACCACATTGAATAGAAAAAATCGGCTTAGTTTTTGTATCACACACTGCACACTGCACACTGTATATTTATTCCCGAAGTACCAGGGAAAGTGTTTCAGGGAAGTACATGCCGTGACGATATCAGCTTATTTCTAATCAACTGAAATTGAAAATACATCAACCCACTGAATCATAAACGAAAGTTGGTTTGCGAACGGTTTCGGACAGAATTTTTTTTTTTTTTTCATTTTGTTGCTTAACTATAGATGATATTAAGTGCTTGCTATAAAAGATTTAATTCGTGAAAACTATTCTCATAAATAAAAACTTTATTTATTTTTCGAAATTCATAAAAAACTTATATAGAGTCGAAAAATAATAATTTTTTTATCATTTTATTAGGTAAAAATGCCTCATAAATGGACCATTTTTGTTCATAAATGAGTTCAAAAATGAATCATAAATGTTTCTTTTTTTCATTCTTAAATGAGTTAAATCATAATAATTTCTTTTTATATAAATCATCGATATGTAATAACAAATAATATTGTGCAATAATAAAATTTATAATTCAAAAGCATTCTTTTTTAACTCATTTCTGAACAAAAAAGTTTCCTTTTCGAAAGGCAGTTCGGCGCACAGTGGGTTGAAGTCCCAAAAAATGGAGATAAATTGTTTTTTTTTTTTTTTTTAGCTTGAACCAAGGATGTCAGGGTGAATACCTATTCAGTCAAGTCTGCCTTGGTTCGAAATGGGGTGATAGATTAGTGGGAAGGAAAGGACAATCAAGTGAAACACGTGTAGGATGATCTAAGCGTGGTGGAAGCCAAAGAAACATGTGAATTTGAATCAGAGGCAAGTGTAATGCCTTTACCTCAGTCAATTCAAGTTATAAGGCAATCTCATCCACAAACTTCTCTACCATCAACTACAACTTCATGTCGTAAATATTGATGAATATTAATTTCAGTTGATTAGAAATGAGGATAGAAAATTTAGAAAGGTTTAAAGCGAAGGACCATGGCCTGGTCAGGAATCGAACCCGGGACCTCTGGGGTGGCAGTCGAGCACGCTACCAACTCGACTACCGAGGACCTAGAAGTCAGAGTATTTTTGACTTTTGTTTTAATAACATTAGGTACAAATGAAAAAAAAAAAATCTGTCCGTCCGTCCGTCCGTCTGTCCGTCTTTCGACATGATTAAAGTCGTAATTTTGTAGCTATAGTCATGAAATTCGATATTCAAGCTTGTAACTAAAATATACACATTAAGTTTGAAAATGAGCCAAATCGGATCAAAACCACGCCTACTTTTCATACAAAGTGACTTTATTTTAGAAGTAAAATCTCTTAAAAACCTACAAAGAAATGCTTTGAAATTTTGCACGTAAGTTTTTCTCTTCAATATAAATCCTAACTATGAAATTCGGAAAAATCAGATAAAAATCACGCCTACTTCCCATACAAAATGACGTCATCTCAATAGTAAAACCTTCATAAATTCCTCAAAAATGAATTCAAATATAAATAATTTTAATAATTAAAATATATTCTGAATTTGAAATTCGGTGAAGTTGGAAGTAAGCCACGCTTATCGTCCATACAAAGTGACATCATCAATAAAATAAAAAGTTCAAAACTTCGTCCCCATCTATTATTTAAGTGACTATTATCACGATTTATGTAATAAAAATGAGTTGCTTATCATTTATGAATATGGAAGCTTAGATATTCAAGTTTAATACAAAATTTTCATTTCTACTTGATATTACGGTATTCCTATTTAAAACTCCACATATGTATATTTCAAAAATAGCGCAATTTTTGACATATTTAAATTTTTTTTATTTTAATATTTCTACACAATTATTTTTAACCATTCTTTTTCTAAATCACGCTTAGATGCCTAAAGTTGAAGGTTCTATGATAAGAATATCACTTTTGACGTACAAGTAAAAAATATTAATTTTTGACCTGTGCCAAATTTCAATTTGTTGAAATGTTCACGAAAAAACCAAAAATTTCTCAACTTTAAGGCTATGCATATGCATCTTTAATCGAGCAGTAAAAATTTTCAAAAAAACAACAACAAAACAAAACAAAGTACAATGTATGGTTCTTTATTTAACTCATTTCCGAAAAAAATAAGGTTAATTTTTGAGAGGCATTTTAGTCCGACGAATGATACAAAAAAGGTTCATTTATGAGTGCCAAAATTTAACGTTTGTATCCAAAATGGTTTATAAATGAATTCGAAAACGGTAGTTTTGGTTCATTGCAAATATTTACGACAGAAAAGTTGTAGTTGGTTGTGGAGAAGTTTGTGGATTAGATTTCATTATAATTTGAATTGACTGAGGTAGAATCATAACACCGCTATCCGACACGTTTTCAATATTCTACGCATGATGTTTCACTTGATTGCCCCTTCTTTTCCACTAATCTATTACTTACCTCATTTCGAACCAAGGTAGATTTGACTGAATAGGTATTACACCTAATCCTTAGTTCAAAGCTAAAAAAAAACAATGCTTTCGCATTTATAGGAGCATCTTCTGGTCACTGGCTTATCCTAAAAAAAATAAAAAACAAAATATCGCAACGTATTCGATTACTGCTCATGGCATGCGTAACCATGCGACACGCATACGGTTATTTTATCTTTAAGCTAACAGGTAATAGATGACTACAATTTTTGGATTATTTTTCAGATTTTATGTAAGCTTTGTTTTGTAATTTTTTTGCTGGGTAGCCACACATATTAATTCTTATGTGCGTATGTTTGTGTTCTTGTGCAAAATTATTTTCCCATCTCGCTATGAGTGTGTGAATTTCGATATGTTCGTGTTGGTAGTTGCGTGCGTGGTTGTGCTCATTACACACACGCACATCAGTACATGCACATACACACATATACTGTGGTTTAGCACAGGTTTTAATTAATGATAATGTTTGCATATCTCACTCTATTGATTTATCAAGTTGACAGACATTGACAGCGACAGTTAAATGGTCAAGCTTGTGACATTGTTGTATGCCGCTAATTAGTTACTGGAATTGAGCTTTAATGGGGGCTTTTATTTTATTATTCAAGCTAAAGGATTTTATCGAAATTAGGTTAAGATAAATTTAATGGAGATCTAAATTGAATTATTTTCAACAATATAAAGGGTGTATCAACAAGAGGTGTAGGGTTGCAAAGGCGTATTATTCAACAGATAGTCGCTTGACAGTTTTAAAGGATATTATATTTTGTATATAATATTTCATTCAGTCTTAAGGGTTTTTCCTAAATATTTCAAAATAAATAAAATGTACTTTACAATTGAATTATTTTTAACAATATGAAGAGTGTATCAACAAGAGGTGTAAAGTTGCAAAGGCGTTTTATTTACATTTGTTCGCTTGGAAGTATTGAAAAATATTTTATTTCGTACATAATTCCATGTATCTTCCTTATAATATAATAAAAATTTAAGAGACATTCAAACAATTAGTTGTCTAATTAAAAAAAACAAGTCCTGCACTTATTTTTGAGACCCTCTTTATTAAGCAAAATATTTACAATGCTGTAAATTATTTATTTCTGACGGTCTTGCAAAAAAAAAAAACAAAGTCTCCGTCTTATCTTAAGACAAAACTTCTTATCTTCATTTAAGCCTTGGCAATAAATAACTTATCGATTGCCTCAAAAAAACATCAGCTAGTTTTGGTAGCAAACTCTATCGCTCTCTAGTAAATTTTAGCTGATAAATACATTAGCCATCATTTAAAGAGATATCAAAGATTAAGATAAGACTATCAAGCGTCGTCGCACTTTGCATTGAAATAAAGAACAAAGTTTAAAAATTATAAATAATACATTTTTTTTAATGAATTCAAACTCATGCTTAAACGTTATATATGAACATTTTTTGTCTCAATGCAGGATGTAATAGGCCCACTGTACTTGCGTTATCCAGTCGATTTTGTTGGAGACAGCTGTGTACACAGTGGGACGCTGCTTGTAGCCACATGGGATATAAGCCCAAGAAGTGATGCCCACCATTTCGGTGATACCACCAGCACGTTCCACAACTAGAGGACTGCCACCATCGCCATAACAAGCAGTAACAGCTGCACAAACATTATTCATGTTGACCGGCGCATCCATCGGCAGAATCGACTGGCAATCAGCAGAGCTCATGACGTCAGCTTTCGACATGGCTAAGTTCATGGAATACTTAATGTCGTCGTACTTATTCAAACCCCAACCGTAGGTCTTCGTTTCACCTGTGTACTCCTCGTTTTGGCTGGGCAAAATGATAGGCTTGACCTTATCGTTGAACTCAAAAGATTCTGAAACGTGCACCAGAGCGATGTCCTCAGATCCTGGTTGGCCTGTGAACTCTTTATGAGCAAAGACAAAATCAACGTAACGCACCTGAGCAGTATCCAGCTGGGTACGATCACTTAGGCCAGCATAGACCGGTATGCCATGAGTAATATTGCCAGCGCAGTGAGCAGCAGTTAGAAACCATTCCTTGCCAATGATGGTGCCGGCACAAAAGTGTGCATATTGCAGCGAAGAGATGCTAATGGAGAGCAGATAAGGGGCAGCCGCAGTCTCAGCTGTCTCACCATCAACAATGTAGGGTGTAATTTCGGCAAAACGCTCTGCAGATTTTCTCACCAAAAATTGCGGTAAAACGCTGGCAGAAGCCACTGCAACCAGCAACAAAGTAATAGCTACAACTTTCATGACGGAACGCGGCGTTACAAATGAAGTTGCTGGGAGCGCTAGTTGTTGGTTTTATAGTAGAAGGCACAAAATAGCTGTGTTTGATCGGTGAAAATGAGAGGAAATTAAATAAAAGTACTCAAACAAACAGTAGATATTTTATTGCTTGTTCTCTGTAAGCTCAGGTAAGCAATGCTGATTAACCTGGAGTAGTAGAAAAGCTCATTAGATTCTAATTCTAACATTTTAGATTCTAAAAGAATATTTAATATTCTCTGCGATTATTTTCAAGCTAATAATGATTAAATTTATTCCTTTAAAATTTATTCCTAAATTTTAACTTCTATTTCATGAAATGAAAGAGTAGTAAGCCAACATTAACTTTATTAAATTTCTCCTTGAAGTTTTATGGGAGCATTAAAGAGCGTGAAATTTCAACAGCTAGTGAGAGCTTTTAAACTAACGAGTAACTAACTAATGAGAGAGTCTTATAGATTTTTGCGATAAGATTTAAAATGTTAAGTAAAGTTTGCTGCGTGTAGCTCTATCGTGTTGGTGTATTAAGAGAGATCGGGATAATTTACTAGCCGCATTAAAAAATAAATTTATTGTTCTATAACAAGACATTGGATTTTCTAATAAATTGCGTTTATTTCAATGTCTTTTAAATTCTATGATAGAAACGATTCTGGGTTTTGAGGTTTGACAGCCAAAAATTGTAAGATAAAATTCAATATAATTTCAGGAAAAAGTAAATTTTATCGCTTGCACACAGATAGAGAAAAAAAAATAATGTGCTGCAATATGGACAATGTATGCTGTCATTGATGTCAGCATTCTATTGGAATGACTCTAATAAAATTGATTTTTTTGAAAAATTTGAAAAATTTAGAAATTTGGATTTTTTTTTTTTAATTTTGAAACATGTCCTTTAATTTGCTCGAGTTGTCTATCATGTGGGCATAAAGATCAAGTCAAAGGATGAACCTTAAGATGGGTCACCAAAAAAAAAATATCAAAAGACCGCCCCTAATTTGAAAGCTTATGTTAAGGGGGTTTTAGTAGCATACAAATTTCTTTCCCAAAATCTGCCCCAAATGGTCTTTTTTGTATAACTTCATCAGTTTTTAACCCATAGTAAAAAAAGTAATTTCGTATTTTCGATCGTAATTTTGTTGACATTTAGTATAAAGACTATAGACAAGGCTATGAGAAGTTTCAAAAACTTTCGATAGAGGGCGCTTTAAATAATAAAATATGTATGACTCCATAGCGCCTGATCGACTGGACCGATTTTAAAGAAACTTTGTATTAAAAATTAAACCAAACGAAGCTGAATCGAAGACTAACGAACAAACATGGAGATGAACGAAGGCAAACGGAGATGAACCGAAAACTAAGTACCAAAAACGATGACAAACTTGACCGATAATTAAATTCGCTGTCACTTTTTTCCTACGAATGAAATCAAAAAGTTACTTCACAACTTTTTTTTACGAACTTTTATTTTCTTAAAAACAAAAATGAAAGTTTTGCGGTTACTGAGGAAATAAGACGAAAAGTTGAAATATCTAAACAAAGATGGAATCGGAGGTAAAAATGTTGTTAATACGAATTGTAGTCCTTGTTGAGATCTATCTAACGACATACTTTTTTACGATCGGTAAAAAAACTGATGAGTTATACAAAAAGACCATTTGGGGCAGATTTTGAGTCCACCTAAAAAAAAATTTGTCCACCCCTTAATAAAAGCTTTCAAATGAAGGGCGGTCTTTTGACATCTTTTTTTCCATATGGGGTGAGTCACCTTAATGCTCCTCTCTAAAAATTATTTCCAAAATATAGTAGATAGAAGTCAAAATTAATTGTTGGTTTTTTAAATTATATATATTTATAACGTTATATATATTTCTATATATATATATATAAATGCACGACCTCTTAGAAATTATGCTACAATAATAATTTATTTTTCAAATCGGTCTACCGTAATGGATAGGACTTCACCTCACATAGTTCAATATAAAGAACAAATCTGATAATTATCCATCCACCTTTAATTGTCGGAAATCTCCTTGGATGACCCTGAAATAATCACAATTCTTGGGGAGAAATTCTTCAGTCCGTCATTTGCCAGCTACAATGATAAACTGGATGATGAATTCTTTTCTTTTCTTTGGAATTGTGCCAAACGTCACTTAATTCGATTAAAATTACACTTGTCGATGTCATAGGAAAATTACGAAATTTAAAGAACGATTAAGTACTCTCCTAAATCCGATTGGCTGCCTATTATTGTTTTGAAAAAATGTAAAAACACGTTAATCTGTCCTCTTGTGGCTTTTTTCCAGCTCTCCATTTCGCAGTTAGTTTTCCCGAAGTTTTCATTCATTCAAAAGAAAAATTCAGTCAAAATACCTCAGTAAAAAAAGGCTCAAAAAATGATCATTCAAATTATAGACCCAAATCAAATCTGTCATGGTTCTGTCACCCAAAATTCTCGAAAGTTTCTCGAATTATCTACGACATTATGTTTTTCCACTTCAAATCTAGTGTGTTTCAAGAAGAGGGTCTCTGTAGTTTTTGTTTTTTTTTTTGGGCGTTATTTCAATGCGTTATGCGAGTGTGTATGACTCCATATCTGAAAATCTCCTAGTTTTTCATTGTCAAACGTAATCGAATGACAGTTGTATGTTACCACCTGAAACAAATAGTGGGATATTTAAAATGGCACCTCTTTTTGAAAGACCCTTTATTATTACCCTAAACAAAACGACTTTCTCAAGGGAAGATCGACTACACAGAACCAAAAACGTACTTAATAACAAAGAAAAAGTTCTTTGTCCCAATGTATTATACATTAAAATTGGTCCAAAGTACGAGTTCCTTGGTTCAATGAATCTTTGTTCTTACGTTATTTCTATGATATGTTAGGAAGAAAAATGATTAATTAATGACGCATACAACTGTTACAATAAGTTAGTCTGTCCTTAGAAATTTTATTTCATTTCATTTCTTTCATTTCATTTCATTTTTTATTTCTTCATCAATCAGAGTACATGCTCTTATAGACTATTGAATTAAAATAACTGTTTACAACTTATTAATATAATTATTTAGCAAGATATTTACAAATATATATATATATTGTACAAGTTCCAAAAAAAAAGTTTCCTTAATTTTTACTTTATTTATAAAAACAAAATTCAATAATAATAGAGATATGTAAGTGTTATACTTATTGTAATTCAAAAGAAATTTGGGTAAAGCTTTTATTTAGGTGTATGTAAATAGCGTTAATTAATTAAACATCACGTGCCATAATACTTAGTAAGAGATTGTCTTTAAATGATTTACATGAGACCTCTATAAATAGGTCACACCTATTTAGAACTTCATTGGTATCATTAATGTAACGAGTTATTGGCTTATTAAGAATATAGTTCGTCCTGTGGGTCGCCTCTCTGAAATGGAATAGACTACGAAGGTGACGAGCTGGAGTATAGAAATTTATCATTGATAGGATATATTGTGGTGGATAAGATCCCAGATAAACATGACTGAGAAAATTTTCCGTCTTATTTCTAGGGGATGAAGGTTAATTAGGGCACAGCGAGTGGCATATGAAGGGGTTACAGGCTGATTCCAATTTAGCTTTTTCCACATATACCTTGTAAAGTGTCTTTGTATAGATTCTATTCTTTTAGATGGATGGAGATAAAACGGATTCCATATAATAGAGCAGTATTCTAATTGTGTCCTTACGAGTGAAGTGTACAGGGATTTAAGAGTATAAGAATCTAAGAACTCCTTAGAATTTCGTTTTAAGAAACCAAGCATTGAATTGCCTTTGCTTACAATAAAATCAATATGTTCTCTGAAATTCAGCCGATGATCAAGGAAAACGCCTAAGTCTTTTATCAGAGTAGTTCTACCAAGAGCAGTTGAATTTATAGTATAGTTCCAAGTAATAGGAGAGGACAATCTAGTAAATGAAAGAATCTGACATTTGGAAATGTTAAGTGGAAGATCATTGAGAGCACACCAATTTACAGTGGAATCCAGGTCGTGCTGTAGAAGTTTAAAATCATTAACATGGCTAATTGATCGGAACAGCTTGAGGTCATCCGCGAATAGAAGGGACTGGCTGTGTTTTATAACTTTGGGAATATCATTAATAAAGATTAGGGATAGAAGTGGGCCTAGATGGCTACCTTGAGGGACCCCTGATGTTACGTGAATCACATCAGAAAAACAGTCATTAATTTTAACGAACTGTTTCCGATCCTGGAGATAGGAGTCAATCCAGTTTAGTAAGTTAGAGTGGAAACCTAACGCTGACAGTTTAGCTAGTAGAGTTTTATGGTTAACTTTGTCGAATGCTTTCGCAAAGTCTGTAAAAATAACATCCGTTTGAAGACCTTTAGAAAAGTTATTAATTATATAATTACAAAATAAATTCAAATTGGTTGATTTTGATCTACCCGAAGTGAAACCGTGTTGATTCAATGATATTATATTTTTTAAACCAAAAGATAGTTTATTGAAAACAATTTTTTCAAAGATTTTAGGGATGGTTAATAGTTTACAGATCGGTCTATAATTACACGGTGTTACAAAATGAAAACAAATCAAAAAACTTGCCTCGAGACATAAAAGAGGTAGTAGGCCTGGTTGAACATAAGATAACTGCATAATTAGTTTTTTGAATATACCCTCAAAATCGGGATTTGTGGTCAAAAAACCGATTTTTGGTAGGTGCATGTATAGTTTGTTATGTAACTCCGTTATATCCAGCTCAATTTTAAAAATTTAAACATTGATAAAAAGAAGAAAAATATACCCTTAATATAATATATAAACCGTTTTTTTACAAAAAGAATTGACAAAGTTACAGGTAAAATCATTTGAAAATTTCTCATTTTTTTTTAATTTTTTCAACTTCAACAACGTTTTGTTAACAAATTTTGTTTTGTGGCACTATTAGTTTTAGCAGGATTCTGCAAGCCTGTTAAATTTTGCGTTCAACAAGCTATCATTTACTTCAATTGGCTGAAATACAAAAGCACTATCGAATTTTTAGTATTCGTAATAAAATACAAAAAAAATTTTTTTTTTCTAAAAATGTTTTTTTGACCTTTTTCGTTTATATATATTATCATAAAGCTGGTGTATTGCCCGGATGTGACGGAACTGTTTGCAGTTTTCAACCACAAACACGCTCCGAATGAATGGCGTTTGTTTATTGAGGGATCTTGCAAGAGTATGATTTATTTAAAAACTTTTTGTGTGATTCTTGATATGTTAAATTCTGATATATGTATGTCGCCGACTTAAAGGCTCTAACAATACTGTTTGGAATGCAAGGTGGATATGCCAAGTATCCTTGCATTATTTGCGAATGGGATAGTCGTGCGACTAATAAATATAAGCAAAAGGAGTAGCCACTGCGTGCTTCATTTCAAGTTGGCAAAAAATATGTTTTGAATACTCCACTGGTGCGACCTGAAAATGTAATTCTACTGCGGCCTCGGTAGTCGAGTTGGTAGTGTGCTCGACTGCCACCCCAGAGGTCCCGGGTTCGATTCCCGCCCAGGCCATGGTCCTTCGCTTTTAACCTTTCTTAATTTTCTGTCCTCATTTCTAATTAACTGAAATTAAAAATTCATCAATATTTACGACATAAAGTTGTAGTTGATGGTAGAGAAGTTTGTGGATGAGATTGACTTATAACTTGAATTGACTGAGGTAAAGGCATAACACTTGCGTCTGATTCAAATTCATATGTTTCTTTGGCTTTCCACCACGCTTAGAACATCCTACACGTGTTTCACTTGATTTCCCTTTCCTTCCCACTAATCTATCATCCCATTTTCGAACCAAGGCAGACTTGACTGAATAGGTATTCCACCTGAAATCCTTGGTTCAAAGATAAAAAAAAAATCTGAATGCAGCGTTTCCTAGGTTAAGTGAGGCCAAAATCAAAGAAAGTATCCTGCACGTTCAAGTCTTTTATAAAAGTTATTTATTCATTTCGGTTATTCTAAGGTTTATTTGTGGGCCCACAAATTCGGAAAATTTTCTTGGACACTGATTTCGTTTCTAAATTAAATCCAGTTGAAAAAAAGAGCTTGGAATAGTTTTATTTCGTTATGCATTTATTTCCTCGGCAACAAGAAGAGTCGAAATTACTTAGATGTTGTAAATGAATTTTTAAGTGCCTACGAAGAAATGGGCTGCAATATGTCAATTAAAATACATTTTTTGCACTCCCATATAAACTTTTTCCCGAATAGCTTTGGGCAGTTTAGTGATGAACAAGGAGAAAGGTTCCACCAGGAGATGGAAGCTATAGAAACCGGCTTTCAGGAAAAAAATTCCATAAACATGCTGGCAGACTTCTGCTGGTCCCTAAAACGTGAAATCGATTATAATATATATAAACGAAAAAGGTCAAATAAACATTTTTAGAAAAAAAAAAAAATTAAAATTTTTTGTACTTTATTAGAAATACTTAAAATTCGATAGTGCATTTGTATTTTAGCCAATTGAAGTAAATGATAGCTTGTTGCACGCAAAATTTAACAGGCTTTGAGAATCCTGCTAAAACTAATAGTGTCAAAAAACAAAATTTGTTAACAAAACGTTGTTGAAGTTGAAAAAATTAAAAAAAAATGAGAAATTTTCAAATGATTTTACCTGTAACTTTGTCAATTCTTTTTGTAAAAAAACGGTCTGTATATTTTATTAAAGGTATATTTTTCTTCTTTTTATCAATGTTTAAATTTTTTAAATTGAGCTAGATATAACGGAGTTACATAACAAACTATACATGCACCTACCTAAAATCGGTTTTTTGACCACAAATCCCGATTTTGAGGGTATATTCAAAAAACTAAGTATGCAGTTATCTTATGTTCAACTAGACCTACAACCTCTACTATGTCTCGAGCCGAGTTTATTTTCACTGTTACACCGTGTTATTTATTAGGTGCTTTGGACCTGATTTGTGGATAGGTTGTAAATGAGAAATTTTCCATTCCTCAAGAAAGGTTCCAGTGATTAGAGATGTATTAAAAATTTTTGTAAGCGGTAAAGAAACTATTGTAGCGCAAGATTTAAGAAGAATTGGCGCTATACCCTCTAAATCTTCAGAATAAATAGGTTTAAGATTTTAAAACCAATTTTAAGAAAACAACATCAAGATATATTTTAAAAAATCAGTTTCTTATTGAGATAAAATTCTCTAATGGTTTTTTAGATATTACAACACAAGAACTGGAACAAAATTTTAATGAACACGAACAATGAACTGTTCCTTAAAATTAAGAACAACGATTCATTGAGCCAAAGAATTCATTCTTTGGGGCAATGAATAGTTCTTAAAAATTAAAGAATTTCGCTTTATGAACGAGATTCTTTGATTTGAAGAATAATATTTGGTTCAGTGTACCATCAGTCTCACATAATTTGCTGTAGTTCCTGGAAAATGGTTATGAAGTTGATAATCAGTAGAGACTGAATTTATCAAGGCGTTTGGCCAAATTGCTCACGCTATCATCCTTCTTAAGCTTAAAGCTCTTGGTTTTCAGCCGCTGTTTATTGCTTGAATTAAATCTTACCTTGAAAATCGTCAATATAATGTCATCTTTAGATCAGCTCTCTTAAGATCAACAAAGAGAGCTTTCCGAGTGCACAGCTTTACACTGAAACAAGAAGTTGTTTTTTAAGCTCTCACATCAAGCAAGGAAATCTTGTCGAGTGTTGGATTTTCAAAATAATAATTTCTTTTTTATTTTAGTGTTTGTTTTTCGCTATTTTAACATAGAAATAATCAAGTAGAAATGTATTAATGCTTTTCCTGAAACATTGCAAAATATTTTCGTATATTCATAAATAAAACAGCGAGCAACTCCCATACTACGCATACGTTGCTCAAAGCATGCTGACTCGAAATTTAAAGCACAGCAGGAAGAACAAACTTTTACGCAGTGTACGAAGACAGCGAGCCGATTGCTACTTCGTGTGCAAAAGCTCAACAACACACGATCCCCGCTGACTATGGGAAGCCATGTAGTGACCACCACTGCTTTATATTTTCCAAATCAGAGTTTTTTACAGCCACTTTTGCCTCAAAGTAGTCACCTTTCTGCATTATAATTTTTCTAGAAAATTACAGATTTTGATGGTATCATCAATTACTCAAATCTTCGAGTTTATACTGATGGTATGAAAATCTATGGAGAGATAAGAACCATCGCTGATACTAACCGCTTTCAAAATGATTTACACAGTTTTTCCACTTGATGCGAAAAAAAATATTCTGGTGTTCAACGTCAACAAATACCCAGCTATCACATATTCTCGAAAGAAACAACAATCTCCTTCCAGAACTTATTACATATTTGGAAAACCAGTTCCCACAGTAAACTCCTTGCTTGACTTGGATCTTATTTGCGTCAAAGAACTGATTTTTCGGTTCCATATCGATAACATAATAAAAAGAGTCAACTCTACACTTGGTTTTGTGAAGCAATGGTCCAGAGAATTCTCCAACTCAAACGTTACGGAATCTCTTTACGTCACTTTTGCAACTTATCCTTGAATGTGCTAACCAGGTCTGATCCCCTTTCCATTATTCTCATTCGATGCTTATCGAAGCCGTGCAGCGAAGATACATTCGACAGTCCCAATCTAGCTCCTCATCCCGATCGATTTAGTTTGATCGGTAATGTGATGAAAAAGAAGAGAAAATCAAAAATACGAAAATTAATTTTTATAACATGTTTTTCAAGGTTATTCCGAGTGAACTCATGAGCGCGACCACGCGACTTCAAAAAAGAGCAAATTAAAAAATAATATTTTTAAATATTTCCGAGAATTTTCTAAAGCTAAAAGTAATTAAATATAATACTACGAATGTAAGAGATCTTATTTAAATTTTTAGTTAGAAAAAATATGTGATATTTATAGCACTAGAAGTTTTTAATATTTTTAAAAATTTTTGTTGTATCTATTAGGAAAGCAATACGGCTTTCAAACTTCATACTCAGCTTATTTTAGTCAAAAACTGACTCTGAAGGAAGTTTGGAATGTTTGGCATTGCCAGGGCTAGTTTGGCACTGAAAGGGTTAACTCACAAGCAGTAAAAAATTTATAAGGTCATCAGTTATACTTGGTGAGAATGAATAAGTTGTGTATCATATGAGTAAAGTGAAAAAGAAAGAGCAAGAAATGCTATCTTGACCAAGACCATGATGACCTTAGTATCACAGAAGTGTCATATTTTATTAAATTCTGCAGATTTTTCAATTTTTGGGCAACTTTAGTTGGAATCTGGTTAATCTTTATGTAAGGATGTAACGTTTTATATCACACTGCCATGAACTGACGGCCTCACGGACTATATTTCAACAGTAAATTTATAAGCTAGTGTCATTACACTAGTCAACAAATGTCCAGCTATCACATATTCTCTAAAGAAATAAAAATCTACTTCCAGAACATATTACATATGTTACTTAAAAAGCCAGTTCCCACAGTAAATTTCTTGCGTGAATTTGGTGCTATTTGCGACGAAGAATTGACTTTTCGGTTTCATATCGAAGTTCAATAAAAAATTGATATTATTTTCAAAAATATTGACGATTCTTCTACAAAAATATTGGAATATGTTTTAACAACGACTCTTATTTAATTTTATTTTTTAGAAACATCGAGTTTTTTAAGTGTCGTGTGTGAGTATAGGAAGCATATTTGAGAGTGTTCGTTATTTTAACTCTAAATAAAAAAAACCTTGTTCCTGATCATTTATGCATTCATCCCTCATTGTATATTGAACTTCTAGAAATTTAACATATCATCTTAAACTTCAAGAGCTAGAACACTAGACCATACTTCAAAAAAAAAAATGCGCCGTATACCAGCGAATATGACGCATTTTTGCAAGATAATTACGAAAAAATTTTTTTTTATCGAAAATAAAAAAAGGGAGCCCTAAGTTCGGCAAAAAATTTTCAAAAATTTTTAAAATAGTTCTGCTGGAAATATCGATACACTTTTTGAGCAAAAGATCAATGATATTTTAAGAGCTTTATTTTTTTGATATTAAGGTGGTACATTAGGATGGTAGGAACTGAGATCTGGAGGGTAAGTACTAGAACGGTGCATCTGAGGTCAATGACCTCTATAGAGGTCATATAGGTCTCCTTGAGAAAAAAACATTGATATACCAAACTTTAAAATCCGACTGTAAACACCAGAGATATAAAGAAATATGTCAATGCCCGACCCCTACGTTCGGTCAAAAAAAACGGTCGCTGGTATACGGCGCACTTTTTTTTTTGCATAGCAGGTGGTACGGTCTAACGAACATTCTCATATATGCTCACGCACGGTCACGCACAATTTTTAATTTCGTACGCGACCGTGCATGAGTATAAGAAAGCATATTTGAGAGTGTTCATGCTCTTGATAAAAGTAAAAATTACATGTTCGTGCTCATTCACGCGTTCATTGCGTATTTGCTTTGATAAATTGTTTACTTTAGTAGCATATTCAGTTAGACTAAAGGAACCCTTACCATTATTGTTATGGTGGTTCCCACGTTGTACATGAACCATAGATTTTTAAAACGTATTTTTTAATTTTTTTTCGAAACATTGAAAACGAGTTATTGAGCTCTAGGCCAATCATGCTGAGAACAAGACAACATGAAGAACAAAGAAGACGACAGCCAACAACAACAACAATAACAATAACTCGTTTTCAATATAAATAATGAAAAGGCCGTATTCAAAAATATTAAGATTTTTTTTTTCGAAACTTTTACCCTTATTAAGAGTTTGAGTTTTACCCAAGCTTTTGCTCAACACTTTTACCCTTAACGTAGTCATAAATATCCTAAAACCATATTTTTTCCAAACTGGTTCATAATTAAGTGTTCTCAAGAGAGTTCTTAATGACTCATTCCTGACACTTATTTCACTTTCGTAATCAGAAAGGACCCTAAAATTGTCGGCGTTAAAACTAGTAGGTTCAGTAGGTTCATGAAAAACTGGTCAAAGTTCTTTCAAGGGCTGAAATGAATCACTGATCTTCCCATTCATAATGTTATCTACTTATCTGAACAAATAAAAAATCACTCTATATAATTAAAAATAAAATTTATTTGTATTTCTTTTTTTTCACGTAAACTCTTTGAGACATCCACTGAATGCCTTAGTTTAAGATGTAATAGGCCCACTGTACTTGACTGATCCAGTCCAAATAGTTGGCCACAGCTGTGTACGTAGTTGGACGACCCTGGAAGCCACATGGTAAATATGACCAAGAAGCCATACCGACCAACTCAGAGATGCCACCTTTACGTTCGGCAACCAGCGGGCTGCCACGTGCGCCATAACAAGCATCAACAACCATGCACACATTATTCTTGATGACCGGACTATAATTAGGAACAGCAGACTCGCAAGCGGTAGCGTTCATGACTACACCCTTAGACATCGTCAAGTCTTTACCGTATACATTTTCGTTTTGACCCCAACCGTAAGTCGCCAACTCACCGTTGTATTCCTCGTTAAAGGCAGGCAAAACGGCGGGCTTGACACTGTCACTGAATTCGAGTGACTCGGAAATGTGCAGAAGTGCGATATCATGGGGACCCGCCTCAACAGTGGATTGTTTGTGCTTGAAGGCAAAATCGATACGACGCAACTGAGCCTTATCTACTTTCGAGAGATCGGTGAATCCAGCGTAAACTGGAAGTCCAATGACGCCACTTGGCCGCGCCTCGAGCAGGAACAAACAGTAGGCAGTAGTCAGAATCCAATCCTTGCTGATGATGCTGCCAGTGCAAGCGTGATCATTGCTAATCGGATAATTGCCTATCGAGACAATGTAGGGTGCGATAGTGTTGTCAGTAACTAACGAACTATTTGCAGAATTATTTAGCAAACGTTGTGGCAACGTTTTGGCCGAAGCCACTGCAACCAGTAACAAGACAATAGCGGCAACTTTCATGACGGAACGCGACGTTAAGAATGGAGTACGGAATAAGGTTGCTTGCTGGTTTTATAAGGAACGGCAAAATATGCTCGATCATTCGTATTTTACGAGAGCGAAAGTTGAAAGTTGACTTCATGTAAAAAAACAAGTGCGTTATGTTAACAATAGGGGAACAACTCAAATTGGAAAAATTTATTTAGGACAGGAAAAACTTCGCTTCTCTTCCAAACATCTTTAACTAGTTGAAATCAAAGTCGAAGTCTTATGGCTTCATTTTGTATTGCTATCCGATCAATCGTTTCGTTCACAACAGTGTTCGTTCGTGTTTTTGAAATTTGTAATTCGAACAGAATCAAACAACGAAAACAGCTGATCAGCTAGCGAACGATGCCGTAGTACAGTTACATATGTGCAAAATGTTTTTCTAACGATCACTGAAACACCGAATTGAAACGTCAAAATCAAACGAATGCTTTCATGTTATCGTTGTGATGTATTCGTTGAGAAAAATTTATTTTAAAATGGATATTTTAACAAAAAATGCGTATATATGATAAAACTTATTTATATATTAGCATATAAGTGCAATTTAAGTACTAAAAATTAATTAATTAAAAATATAATACAATTTAGTTATTACTTACATTTCAATATTAAAAAAACAAGCAATATTTTTCAGCGCTTGTGAGGCAGCTGGAGGCCAATTCAAACTTTTTTTTATTTTTCTTCCAATTCAAATTTGGGCAGATCTAAACAGAAAAAAAGTTGCAGAAAAGAATAACAACATCCAAGCAAAAGGCGGTGATTTTTTTCGGTTAACTACAAGTAATAAATAGAAGCAGGCCATGATTCATTCTGCTTATGTCGAAGGCAGCACAATTGTAGCCAATAGAACAACCTGCAAACACAGTTTACACCACAACCTACAATTTACCTACAACACAGACTAGAACCAAAGCATTACCAACAACACTAAAAGTACAAAAAAGGCATGAAATCTTAAAAGAAAATACAGAAAACTTCCCTAATGTTTGATATGGCAGTGCCACGTTTGATAACTGCTTGTGTATAACAGTTTGAGTGTAAGTAGCAAACATAACTTGTCAAATGAGCTAACGATAAGCTGTGTTCGAAATACATATTTCAGCTTCAATCCAACATCGTTCGCATAGTCATCGTTCGTTGAACTTTTCGTTAGAAAAACATAATGAAGCAATAAGTTTCCATCTACTAAAGAGAGGCAGCAGTGCTTTATTAAAATAAGCTCCAGAAAATATTACAATAAACTTGAATACGTATAAAAGAATTTGTAGATTGAAATATTTTTATAGCGAACAGTCAAAACTTTTAATTTTTCAGTTGTGCCTCTTTTGTATTGAATGTGCATAAGGAGTTTGAGAATTTTAAGGCAACGAGCGAAGATAAAGCTTGTAAAACGATACGTAAGCGAAAGATTAATATACATTTTAATCAAATTTTATGATAGGGAATATCTTGCACATGTAGTAATTAATCTTTAGATTAATCTAGAATTAATCTAGGAACTAGCTATATACATTTAAAAAGATCGGTTTGTGAGATAAAATTTGTCAAAAATAAAAAAAAAAAAAAAAATAAAAATAGAAATAATATTATTTATGACATAATTAGTGGTTATTAATACCACATAATTCCGCGCAATAGCGATTGAGTTGTGTTGCCTGTTATGTACAGTTAAAATAAACTTATAGAAAAGAAATAGATAAGGACATGAAACATAATTGCTCTTTACTCATTATGAGCATGCGATAAATGTTTGGGTGTAAAAACTCTTCTACTCTTAGGCACATTCAAATGCTCTATCCAGCTCTCAATTAATTACTCAAGAGGAATGTTACTTATATTTCTTGAGTGTAAGAAAGTAGTAGGTAAGTAGTTTTGTCGAAACAATAATTTTCGAATTTACTTCTCTAGGTTGTTTGTCAAAAATTAACTTGCAGTACTAATGAGACTTGCATATATTTCTTGACATTCACAGTGCTGCCGTTGTCACTTTCCTATGGAAAAAGTAGTAAAAATAAAAAATATTTTCTTATTTATTTTATCCAGTACGAACTGGAGTCATTTTCAAGTAGTTTTGACAAAATAAATTTACTTCTTGATTACATTTCAGTTTTCTGTATGAACATAAGCTTTACTTGAGAGCTGGAAAGAGACCTGTAATAAAAAAGAGTTAGCTGTGTCGTGGAAACACCCGTAAGATTTGACATGACATTGTTTCTTTACCATGTCTTTATTCTTATCCCTATCCTTTTCCTCGTTTTTTTTTTATTTTTTCTAATAATTTTCATACTTCATGTCAGAACTTTTGTTTTAATCCATGACCAAATTCTTGACTATATTCTTTCCCGAATCCCTTTTCTTGTTTGGAAAGGTGTTTGTAAATATTTGTCCTAATCCATATCCTAATTCTTGTCACAGTCCTTTTCCGGTTTCATAGTCCAGTTTTATTGTGTTGTTTTGTTGTTTGTGAGGAAAAAAATGTTAAAATCATATGAATCACTTTTGTTTTCATCTTGTAGGATCTTCACTAGATTTCTGTTGTTATTGTTGTTGTTTTCTTGGAGTTGGTGTTGTTGTTGTTGTTGCTTTTGCTTTTGCTTTTGATTTTGATTTTGATTTTGATTTTGATTTTGATTTTGATTTTGATTCTGATTTTGATTTTGCTTTTGATTTTGATTTTGATTTTGATTTTGATTTTGATCTTGATCTTGATCTTGATCTTGATCTTGATCTTGATCTTGATCTTGATCTTGATTTTGATCTTGATCTTGATCTTGATTTTGATTTTGATTTTGATTTTGATTTTGATTTTGATGTTGATATTGATTTTGATTTTGATGTTGATTTTGATTTTGATTTTGATTTTGATTTTGATTTTGATTTTGATTTTGATTTTGATTTTGATCTTGATCTTGATCTTGATCTTGATCTTGATCTTGATCTTGATTTTGATCTTGATCTTGATCTTGATTTTGATTTTGATTTTGATTTTGATTTTGATTTTGATTTTGATTTTGATTTTGATTTTGATTTTGATTTTGGTTTTGATTTTGATTTTGATTTTGATTTTGATTTTGATCTTGATCTTGATTTTGATCTTGATCTTGATTTTGATTTTGATTTTGATTTTGATTTTGATTTTGATTTTGATTTTGATTTTGATTTTGATTTTGATGTTGATTTTGATTTTGATGTTGATATTGATTTTGATTTTGATGTTGATTTTGATTTTGATTTTGATTTTCATTTTGATTTTGATTTTGATTTTCATTTTGATTTTGATTTTGATTTTGATTTTGATTTTGATTTTGATTTTGATCTTGATCTTGATCTTGATCTTGATCTTGATCTTGATCTTGATTTTGATCTTGATTTTGATCTTGATCTTGATCTTGATCTTGATCTTGATTTTGATTTTGATTTTGATTTTGATTTTGATTTTGATTTCGATTTTAATTTTGATTTTGATTTTGATTTTGATTTTTATTTTTATTTTGATTTTGATTTTGATTTTGATTTTGATTTTGATTTTGATTTTGATTTTGATTTTGGTTTTGATTTTGATTTTGATTTTGATTTTGATTTTGATTTTGATTTTGATCTTGATCTTGATCTTGATCTTGATCTTGATCTTGATTTTGATCTTGATTTTGATCTTGATCTTGATCTTGATCTTGATCTTGATTTTGATTTTGATTTTGATTTTGATTTTGATTTCGATTTTGATTTTGATTTTGATTTTGATTTTGATTTTGATTTTGATTTTGATTTTGATTTTGATTTTGATTTTGATTTTGATTTTAATTTTGATTTTGATTTTGATTTTGATTTTGATTTTGATTTTGATTTTGATTTTGATTTTGATTTTGATTTTGATTTTGATTTTGATTTTGATTTTGATTTTGATTTTGATTTTGATTTTGATTTTGATTTTGATTTTGATTTTGATTTTGATTTTGATTTTGATTTTGATTTTGATTTTGATTTTGATTTTGATTTTGGTTTTGATTTTGATTTTGATTTTGATTTTGATCTTGATCTTGATCTTGATCTTGATCTTGATCTTGATCTTGATCTTGATCTTGATCTTGATTTTGATCTTGATCTTGATTTTGATTTTGGTTTTGATTTTAATTTCGATTTTGCTGTTGCTTCTTATTGGTTGTGCTTTTCTGTGGTGTATTAATTTTGCCTTAGCTGCATGCAACAACAATGCATTGTTGGACCAGGTTACATAAGGCGGTTCCCTGAAGGGCCGCATGACACCGTACATTTTTTTTTATCATGTTCCCGAAGATCTTATCTTCATTTCCGTTCCAGAAAATTTACCGATAGTCACAGAATTAAAATTCCATGCAACATTTTTTCATTGTTGTAGCATTTTCACTGCTTTTTTTTAGTTGATTTTTAGTTTATTTGAATTGATTAAAAGGCCATTTATTAAAAACAGAGAGTAATTTTAGTACTCATTCTAATCAAAGGACACATATTTAACCAGAGCCATCACAAACAGTTGAATAGTTAAAATTCGTACATTTCTAGCAAAAAAAAATTTTTTTTTATCCATTCAGAACACGTGCAAGCATTATCACCTCCGTCACCTAGATGCTTTGCAACACTTTGGTGCAGCTCATTTAAGTGGAAAATATTCAAGCATTGCGCTGCTGTTGCTGCTGCAAGCCCGATATGCAAGTGCAGCTAGTCGAGGACTGATTTATATGCTATGAAAATGCGTGGTAGAGCTGGTGTTTGTGTGTGTGTATGTGTGAAGGTCCATCCCAATTGCTCTTAAATTAATCTTAGTTAACAAGGTCAGCACAAGGACAACACCATTGCACAGCTAAGATGACTGACTGGCTGGCTATGTATTTGCAATTGACTAGCATCAATAATGAGCTAAAAATGGACCAGAGAACAGAGGCAAGGATTTGATGGTTCGGCAAACATTGACAGTAACAATAGAGCACGAACGCATAACGAACAAAACATACACAAGAGACACACAAGCACATTAAATAAGCGCTGATGATTTAAACTGGCTCAAGCTGAACAAGCCATAGATAGACCTCCTGCTGGGTGTTTGTTTTCGCTGCTATTCCTGCTATTCCATCTGCCACATGCCGCATGCCGCTTATTCCACTCACAGAGCCATAAATAGATATTTCTAAACACTACGCATTAGCAACAACCGAATGGTTCGTGAGTATGTCAGTTTTTAGAAGTCTTTTTGTGTGCATGTCGACTATGCAGAAAATGTTAGCATACTTTTAGGGCTTGGTTTGTAAGTCGGCCACTGCTGTCAAGTGGCTGCTCTTTTTGTTTATGGAATAATTATTAAGAGATAACGTCTAACTGTTCGTCTGTCCATTAGTATACAAATATATATACATATTTACATATACATATACAAGTAAAGCTTCGTTACTTTTGTTGTTGTTGTTGCTTAGCGTTTTTGACTGCACGAAGCTTGTGCGAATATCGTGCCTATGGCAGACGGTGGCTAGCATAAATAAATGTTTCAATGACATGCAAAGTATCAATAAAATCCTGCCAAGAGTATGTTTATGTGTGTTTTTATGTGTATGTGCATGCGTGTTTGTGTCTGTGCATGCATAGGTAAATGTAATGAAATTGATGGTCAAGCAGCAGGCTGGGCAGCTAGTGATGATAAATTTTAAGGATAGCCACGAAATCGTTGGAAGGCGAAAATCGCGTTGAAAGCTCATCTAAATAGAGCACTTTTAGCACTTTTCTACAGACTTCACTCGAACATTTGTTGAATTTTTTGCTATGTCTGCATGAAAGCGATGCGCAAAAATAAAAGGAGCTGCACGATGTCGCTGAAATTTTGTGTATTAATTATTTAAGGACCTTTCAGCATGAAAATTAGTTTAGTTGAATTAATTGTAATTCTTAAAAATATGATTAATCTTTTTTAACATCTAAAATTATAATTTTTTTTTTCAATTGTTTTTTGTTTCGTTTAGAAAATTGTATTTTGCATCCCCGGAATTCGCAATACTTATTACGAATTGGTTGAGATATTACTTAATTAGAGAAAAATAAAAACAAAAATAATTCACCATTTGAATTACTTGACTTTCTATAGCAGATGGACGGGTTTTTATTTGATTTTACCCATTCTTAATATAAATTAATTTTATCAACGACAAATGTTAACGCAAAAAAGTAAGTCTTAATTTAGAGTCTTGGTATTTTAATGACCTCACTTGAATGAAAGGTAGGAGTGATTTTTTTACCGATTCCAATGAAAACAAAAAATAAACAATGTTTCAAAGCAAGGTTTATGTAAACAAATATCAAGCCATTAAGTCGATTCAAGGAAATAACGTCCGATAAAATAACGCATAAAAAAAAATGGAATCAGGAACAAAAGATTTCGGGAGAAAAAACACTCTAAATCAAAAATGAAAATAACTTCCAAAAATAATAAAAATGTCCAAACAGAAAATGAAACTCTAACACTAACTCTAACTCTAACTCTAACTCTAACTCTAACTCTAACTCTAACTCTAACTCTAACTCTAACTCTAACTCTAACTCTACCTCTAACTCTAACTCTAACTCTACCTCTAACTCTAACTCTAACTCTAACTCTAACTCTAACTCTAACTCTAACTCTAACTCTAACTCTAACTCTAACTCTAACTCTAACTCTAACTCTAACTCTAACTCTAACTCTAACTCTAACTCTAACTCTAACTCTAACTCTAACTCTAACTCCAACTCTAACTCTAACTCTAACTCTAATTCTAACTCTAACTCTAACTCTAACTCTAACTCTAACTCTAACTCTAACTCTAACTCTAACTCTAACTCTAACTCTAACTCTAACTCTAACTCTAACTCTAACTCTAACTCTAACTCTAACTCTAACTCTAACTCTAACTCTAACTCTAACTCTAACTCTAACTCTAACTCTAACTCTAACTCTAACTCTAACTCTAACTCTAACTCTAACTCTAACTCTAACTCTAACTCTAACTCTAACTCTAACTCTAACTCTAACTCTAACTCTAACTCTAACTCTAACTCTAACTCTAACTCTAACTCTAACTCTAACTCTAACTCTAACTCTAACTCTAACTCTAACTCTAACTCTAACTCTAACTCTAACTCTAACTCTAACTCTAACTCTAACTCTAACTCTAACTCTAACTCTAACTCTAACTCTAACTCTAACTCTAACTCTAACTCTAACTCTAACTCTAACTCTAACTCTAACTCTAACTCTAACTCTAACTCTAACTCTAACTCTAACTCTAACTCTAACTCTAACTCTAACTCTAACTCTAACTCTAACTCTAACTCTAACTCTAACTCTAACTCTAACTCTAACTCTAACTCTAACTCTAACTCTAACTCTAACTCTAACTCTAACTCTAACTCTAACTCTAACTCTAACTCTAACTCTAACTCTAACTCTAACTCTAACTCTAACTCTAACTCTAACTCTGACTCTAACTCTAAATCTAACTCGAACTCGAATTCTAACTCTAACTCGAACTCGAACTCGAACTCGAACTCTAACTCTAACTCTAACTCTAACTCTAACTCTAACTCTAACTCTAACTCTAACTCTAACTCTAACTCTAACTCTAACTCTAACTCTAACTCTAACTCTAACTCTAACTCTAACTCTTACTCTTACTCTTACTCTAAATCTCACTCTAACTCTAAGTTTTAGTGTCACAAGGCCCACCAACACATGGCGTATAGAAATTATTAATGGCTTCATTTTGTATTTCTATCCGATCAATCGTTTCGTTCACAACAGTGTTCGTTCATGTTTTGGAATTTGTAAATCGAACATAAGCAAACAACGAAAACAGCTGATCAGCTAGCGAACGATGCCGTAGTACAGTTACATATTTGCAATATGTATTTCTAACGATCACTGAAACACCGAATTCAAACGTCAAAATCAAACGAATGCTTTCATGTTATCGCTGTGATCAGGGGCGGTTCCAGGAATATATTTCGGGGGGGGTTTCAAAAATATTTATGTACGTTATATATATAAAGGGTAGTTAAATTTTAAAGGCCAATGTTGATTTTGAATAAAACACAAATTATTAAGGAAATATTGTCGTTTCTTTTTATTATGATAATATTGGTATGGTTCAATAATGCATGGAACAAAATATCGGCTAAATGGCCGCCGCGACCATCCGATGGTCCAAATTTTCGATGACGCCGAGGCATAAGTGAGGTTCTATGCCGTTAATGTGCCGAATTGGCGGGATGCAATAAGGCCAACGGCAATAAGGCCGAATTGGCTTTATTTCCTTTTCAAAGAGAAATAAGGCCGAAATTGTGAATTTGGTTTTATTTCCATTTGAAAAGGAAATAAAGCCTAAAAAAAAATTTAGCAAAATGGTAATAAGGCCGAAAAATAATTTTTGTAAACTAAGGATTATTTTTTATAATTATTTTTAATAAAAAGTACGCTCCCTGTAGTCTGTTGTTTGAAAAGTTACTGGACTCAGCGTAGGTACTCAATTTGCAAGAGAACAGTTGCCATTGTCAACCTTAATGTGCTTGTTTTCGTATCAACGCGAAAAATTTATTAGTAGTAGTTCAATAGTGAAGGTGAAGAAGTTTTAATATTATAAGGAATGAGCGACGCAGGCAAAAATTTTTATTAAAAATCGCGGCGATTTATTATAAACCTGCGGCGCTCATTCTTTATAATATTAAAGCTTCATTAAAAATTTTAGTAAAAATCGCGCATATTTTATAAATTTTCATTCATAACTTTTACGTTTATATTTTACATTTTTTTCTCGACCACTTACAAAAAGATTTATGTTCTTTAGCATTTAAACGATCATATTTTTCGCTTTAAACGTATATATATTTCTATTATTAGAATAAGATATCCTAGTCTTCTCAATAAAAAATATGTAAATTTTTCAGACTTTCACGATTTTTATCTCCTAAACCATTTGAGACCTACCTATTTTTTTTGCAGCATTAGATTTAGAAGTTCCATACACATTTAAAAAACAAAAAAAAAAAAAAAAAGAAGCGTGTACCTAGAGTGCAATTATTCCAAAATATGTACATTTTTCAAACTTTCACGATTTTTATCTCCTAAACCATTTGAGACCGACCTTTTTTTGCAGCATGTGCATTAGGAGCTCCAAATGCACATTTAGAAAAAAAAGAAAAAAGGAGCATGGGCCCTTAAGTAATTACAATTATTCCAATACTTTATATCTTTAATTTTTCATTAAATAAAACTAAAAAACTTATTTGATGGCGTTTTAATATTGGTTCCTTTTAAAGGAAAATAAGGCCAAATTGGCTTAATTTCTTTTTCAAATGGAATAAATAAAATTGCCGTTGGCCTTATTGCACCCCGCCGCCGAATTATCTCATCCTTTAGCTTTTGAATTGTTGCTGGCTTATCGACGTACACCTTTTCTTTCAAATAACCCCAAAGAAAGAAGTCCAACGGTGTCAAACCACATGATTGGTGGCCAAATGACATCGCCACCACGTGAGATAACACGGCCATTGAATTTGTCGCGCAAAAGAGCCATTGTTTCGTTAGCTGTGTGGCAAATGGCACCGTTCTGTTGAAACCACATATCGTCCACATCCATATCTTCCAATTCGGTCCATAAAAAGTTCGTTATCATCTCACGCTACCGAACACCATTCACAGTAACTGCCTGACCAGCCTCATTTTGGAAAAAACTACGGCCCGATGATGCCGCCAGCCCATAAACCGCACCAAACAGTCACTCTTTGTGGGTGCATTGGTTTTTCGACAATCACTCTTGGATTATCATTCGCCCAAATGCGGTAATTCTGCTTATTGACGAATCCACTGAGGTGAAAATGTGCCTCATCACTGAAGATGATTTTCTTCGAAAATTGATCATCCACTGTTGCCATTTCTTGCCACCATTCTGACCGTGTAAATGCAAGTCTTTATGCATAATGTTCATCAACGACGAACGTGAGAGGTGCAATTGTTGGGCACGACGACGAGTTGAGGTGGACGGCCCTTCACCCACACTATCGCGAACAGCAGCAATATTTTCTGCAGTACGAGCATGCACTGGTGTTTTCACATCTCCTACAGACCTGGTTTGTTCAAATTTTTTCACGATTTTTCCGATTGTACGCACATTTCGACGATTAAATTGACCGAAAAAATCACGAAGTGCTCGATATGCATTTTGATTTGAAAGCTCATTTTCATAATAAGCCTGAATAACTTTAACGGTTCAAATTGAGTTAGTCTGAAATTGAGAAATGTCAAATGAAATGCAGAAAAAAAGTTGACATTTAGGTGTGGTTTATATTCAACATCGGCCCTTAAAATTTAACCACCCTTTGTATACATTAGAGCGGGATAATTTTTTTTTCAAAAAATCGTAGGCGTGGGAAGAAACCGTTAGTCTAAAATCTATTTCGAGCCTCTGGTTTTTCAAAAGAAGGTTATAATTTGCGTTTTGCTGCAATATGTAAAAAAATTATTCCACTTATTGGAAAAAACTTTGCTACGAAAAAAATAGCCATCCACATTTCACTCCATATTCACTCCATATGATTGTGTGGTGCTCAGGATTATTTTTTGTGTTAAATACCACAAGCTGACGCTGGGGTGAAGATAATTCTAATAATAAAAGTTATTTCACTGTTTATTTGACTCGAATACAAATCTTAAAGGCCAACATAAAACCAACATCAAAATAAATAAAAACTACAAAAACCGGAATTTTTCTCCATTACTGTATAAAAAGGAATTTTACGTCACACTACAAAAACTGGAATTTTTCTCCATTACTGTATAAAAAGGAATTTTAAGTCTACACTTCCGATACTATCGAAACTGTGGGTTTTTAAATTAAGACTGTGCGGTGTTTGGATATATTTTATCCAAAAAATGCGGTGTTTTTGTGATTTCAGGTTAAGATTGTATGTGTGACTGTTTACAACTACAGGCGCAATATCGCAAAAACAATCAAAAACTGGAACAGAATTCAGTATTTTAGCAATACGTGTAGAAACAGCTACAAACGTTTACAGCATAGGGGTGTGAATATTTAAAGTAAATTATAAAAAACCAATTTTTTTTCTTTTTGGTACTCTTAGCCCACATAATAAACATCAGTACATCACATTTAAATACAGGTTCTTTTAGAATTTCGGGGGGGGGGGGTTTGAACCCCCAAAACCCCCCCCTGGATCCGCGCCTGGCTGTGATGTATTCGTTGAGAAAATTTTATTTTAAAATCGATATTTTAACAAAAAAATACGTATATATGATAAAACTTATTTATATATTAACATATAGTAAGTGCAATTTAAGTACTAAACATTAATTAATTCAAAATTGAATACAATAGTTATTACTTAAATTGCAATATTAAAAAACAAGCAATATTTTTCAGCGCTTGTGAGGCAGCTAGAGGCCAATTCAAACTTTTTTTATTTTTCTTCCAATTAAATTTTGGGCAGATCTAAACAGAAAAAAAAAAATTTCAGAAAAGAATAGCAACATCCAAGCAAAAGGCGGTGATTTTTTTCGGTTAACTACAAGTAATAAATAGAAGCAGGCCATGATTCATTCTGCTTATGTCGAAGGCAGCACAATTGTAGCCAATAGAACAACCTGCAAACACAGTTTACACCACAACCTACAATTTACCTACAACACAGACAAGAACCAAAGCATTGCCAACAACACGAAAAGTAAAAAAAATGCATGAAATCTTAAAAGAAAATACAGAAAACTTCCCTAATGTTTGATATGGCAGTGCCACGTTTGATACTGCTTGTGTATAACAGTTTGAGTGTAAGTAGCAAACATAACTTGTCAAATGAGCTAACGATAAGCTGTGTTCGAAATACATATTTCAGCTTCAATCCAACATCGTTCGCATAGTCATCGTTCGTTGAACTCTTCGTTAGAAATACATAATGAAGCAATAAGTCATATCAAATCTTTATACTAGTGGCGGCCGTGGTTCAGTGGGTAGAGTGCTTGACCCATACGCCAGAGAACCCTGGTTCAATTTCCATCTGACACAGAAAGTTGTTCGGTCGTCACCTTTGTACAAACAATGGCAAACCTTGAAACTTCTTGAGAACACATTGAGAGCACATTAGCCATTCGGAGTCGGCATAAAATTAGTAGGTCCAGTTCTTGATCAATTGTGTACAAACATTTATTAACACGCAAAACACAATTTGATGACTAGAAGTTTGGTCAAAAGTCCTTTCAAGGGCTGAAATGGCCAGTTTATTATTATTATATAATCTTAATACAGCCATAAATATTTTCTTGAGACAAGAACAAGCAACAATTTGTTGTCAATAAATAGAGCAATATATTTCGCCTATATATTGCCGAAATTTGAAATAGGAAATAGATTATACTTCATTTTATACTAATCAGATTCTTCACATTACATATAACACTCGTTTATCTCTAATAAAACGTTGTAAAATCTAGGAAAATCTTTACCATTTGAAAGTAATCTTACAATTTATATTGGTTTAAATAAAGTTCCTGATATTTATAAACACTTATAAACTTGCTTATCTCACATGTGGCGAAAATGGATCCATTTATTTTCAATCTCTTATCGTTGTAGGCTACAAATCTAAAAATTTTGGGTGATCGCAACACTATAAAAACTACGATTTTTTTACAAAATCTGCCTTTAGTCAGTTTTCAAACCCGCTGAAAGATGAAGTTTCTTGTAGTTTTTGTGCTCTTAGTTGCTTGTGCTAGCGCTTCATCGCTACCAAAAGATATTTTGGAAAAATTGGTGCCCAAATTGACAACCAACTATATCATCAAAGGTGAAGACGCCCAACCACACTCAGCACCATACATCGCATCGCTGGGTTTTGATTCCAATGGATTTCATTCACACATTTGTGGTAGCGTTATCATCGACAAAGATTGGATCGTTACTGCTGCTCACTGCATCGCAGATCCTATTGGCATGAGTATTGTTGCTGGTCTACACCAACGTCTTAATTTTACAACCGAGCATACACAACGCCGAACTGTTGATTTTGGAAAGACACATAAACTCTACAAGGGTGGTGTTGGACCCGATGATGTGGCCATTCTGCACGTTAACCAACCTTTCGAGTTCAATATGTGGGTGAATCCAGCTGTTCTACCAAGTCAAGAAGAGATTTATGATGGACAGATAGTTATGTATGGTTGGGGACAACCCAAGGCTTTCGATCAGAATAATTCCAAGACTCTGCAAACTGTTACCACAGAGATTGTCGAATGGAATGAATGCAAGAATATTCTACCAGAAGATGCTCCACTTCACAAAAATAACGTATGCTCATCTTCATTGAACAAGGGCATCTCCGCCTGTAATGGTGACTCTGGTGGCCCAGTGGTCAAGGAAAACAAAAATGCTCCTACCGAGTTGGTTGGCGTCGCCTCATGGGTTTACGTACCATGTGGCGTGACTAACTTGCCATCAATTTATACGCGCATTTCTGCTTACGTTGATTGGATACACTCCGTTAAAGCTGCATATTATACTTTGTATTAAGCGGGTGAAATACTTGGAAAAAAATTAAATCAATTCTTTTTCGTAAATAAAAGTTTCTATGAATTGACTCCGAAGAGGTTATGTGTATTTACTTGTACATTTAAAAGGAAGGTTAGTTTTTAGTGGCCTTCTGGGCATAAGTACCAGATAAGGTAACGGCTTTGATCTTGACATTATGCGTCTATGTTTCATATTAATGCAATGAACAAACCTAACATTTCAAGACATAATATTTAGAGTTGATGGTGGAAGAGAAGATTGTGGAGATCTCAGTAATGTACTCATATTACAATGATACGATACAGAAATTGCTATGTATGTCTCATGAAAAAAAAGAAAAATACTATGATATGTTTAGTAAGTTAAGACGCTGAATTTGGTGTAAATATTTTACGATTTAAAATGAAGAGAATTTTAAATCAAGATAAGTTTTTAATCTAAGTCTTGATCTTGATCAGTTATTAACCGTTATCCTACCATCTTATCTCTCCATATTTCTTATCGAGTTAATTACAGTAAAATTTCAATTAACAAAACACAACACTCAATGCATTTTAGAAGAATTTGACTTTAGGACACATTTTATTCAATTCAAATTTGAAATCTTAATTGCATTGAAACAAAACTTGATACAAAATTAATATGAAAAACATATGTTTTTCTATAAAAAATTTGCATCACTTTTACTTTCCTAATTAATTCGCCACCAGATCTCTCGCTCGGAAGAGAGCACAATGTGAGCGGCAAACTAAGTACATTTGTAGAAAAGCATCTATTTTGACACCAAGTGGCGAGCTTTCTTTCTCTTTACTTTGAGCGGATCGTTTATATGGTACTCCTTTGTATGTACGTTCTGCGGCCGGCAAATATAGAGCCCGAACAGAACAAAAGCTGCTGTCGATTGTCGGGTGTGCTGTACAACAAAATACATGAAAATCTATGCAGCCACCAAAAATTAAATGGCTGTAGAAATCCGCGACGGAAAAACGCCAGAATAGAATCAATTCTATTTTCTCTCTGACGGCTGGTGGATCTCTCTTTGAGTGGCGTAAGTGTTGCCATATTTTAGCTAAGAATTGACTGTGTTCAGTGCTATTTTCTTAGGTTTCACCATGAGCTGACGTTTTGTTTTGTGTGTGTGTATGTTGTATTCCATGAGCTGACGTTTCGTTTTGCGCATGGTATAATTATAATAGAGGTAAACTCGCTAGATGAGAACGTTCTGCAGCGAATGTCAAACGAAGTTGACAACTCATATAAAATCTCGAAGCTATGAGAAAGACAAGAAGAAGCAAGAATTGGCGAAATGTAAACGAAGTTAAACAGTTGAAGCTGTCTTATTGTATCAGTTAAAAATTGTAATAAATGGTAATTTTTCGTGTTTTTAATGATACTAAGCTAATTTAAAATTTTTTCCAGCCAAAAATCATTGAAAATTACACAAATACTATTAACTGCAAGCAGGGAGCGCAACTAAACAACAACAAAAGTACAGCAAAAAGTACACAGCTGATTTTGAAAATATCGGCAGTAATGAAAAAGAGAGCCCAATCAGCGCTGCACCTACCTCTATTATTACACCATGGTTTTGTGTGTGTGTGTTGCATTTGTACCATTCACACACCGAAAAGCAACGCTGAGCCGACAACGAACAACCAGTGTTGCCAGATTGAGGTAAATTTCCCTAATTGAGGTAATTTTTGACTCATTTTTTGGGCAGAGGTAAAAAAGGTAATTTTTGACTAAAGGTGGTAAATTTGGCGGAAATAATTATTTTTTTTTAGATTTGTTTATTTTTCGAGTTATTGTCAGTGCTGTTTCCTCTCTGAACATACTCACAAGTAGTTTAATATTCTTTTGAATTATCCTGTGACACAAAAAAAAATCTGAATTATCCATCTTTACTTTCTGAACAAAGACCCCTTTTACATTGGTCAATAATTGAAAGCAATTTTTCGAGTTTGTAGGCTAATTAAGGCGAATTGGCTGAGAAGAAAGGTGGAAAAAATTGACGGTATGCTTATGTCGTATCGTCAACTTTTTGGGTTCAAAAGACAACTAATGTAAAAGGGGTAAAAGTAACAAGTAATTCAAAAATAGCGAAACAAAATAGCCGGTAAGTCCCGGTTTATACACATCAAGAGTTACTGGTTAGCTTGTTGATGAGAGATAAATATATGTATACTAACAAAAAAAGTTTTACCGGTTGTTAATCATTTGAAAATTTTTTAATTTTTTTTTATTTTGGGAAAAGGTAAATTTTCTCCGAAAGAGGTAAATTTTTTCCCAAATAGTGGTAAATTTCAGTTCGTCTCTCTCGCAACACTGCGAACAACCGCTCCTATTTTGGACGTGTTCTCAGCGGATTTCTCTGGGAGAGGGCCGCGAACCGACAGCTTTGGTTCTGTTTGGGCTCATATACAGAAAATCGTTCGCCTCTGTTTATAATTCTCTTTTTATTTTCTTTCTTAGCTCATGAGCGGGTATGGGCACCACTACATTTAAAGCTTCTGTGTTGTTTCTGTGTTCGTCTTTTGACTTTAATTTGTTGTTGCGTTTTGTGTTGCTACATAAGCCTTTGCTCTCAATTCTTGTTCTCAACGCTCCCAGAGCGCTCTCTGCCCATAGCTGCTCATGAGTGAACGTAACCGAACTCATGCCGCAGTGGAAAGATATAAAAAAATTATTTTTCGGTTGAAAAGCATGGGAGAAAATAGTTCGTTACTGTTTTGCCTACGCCTATTTATGTAATGATTTTGATGAACAAAGGATATAGTCAGAATTATACACCGCAAAAAGTATTTTAAAATGGCAATATCTATGATTATATTAAAAACTTATAACGTATGGAAATATTTTCAGCTCTCCCATTAGCCATTATCTTAATGATATTATGGGGAACGCTAATCATGAATTTCTAGACCAGTTTTCTAGCACATTGTCTAGTACGTCCACAACACTTCAAAAAAACCGGGTATGAGCAATATTGCAGACGTGAGGAATAGAATAAAAATTTCAAAAAAACCCCTTTTACGAACCGAAGAGGGCCAGAATTGAAAACATCTTCGGCCAGCTTTTTTTAAGCTTTAAATCAAGGATTTCAGGTGTTATACCTATTCAGTCAAATCTACCTTGGTTCGAAATGGGGTGATATATTGGTGGGAAAGAAAGGGTAATTAAGTGAAACATGTGTAGGATGTTATTAACGTGGCGGGCAGTTAAGAGCAACATGTGGCGGGAAGCTTTCGAATGATGAGAACAAGAATCTGAAGCAAGTGTTCTTCCTTTACCTTAGTCAATTCTAGTTTTAAGGAATTTTACTACCACCAACTACAACTTTTAAGTAGTAAATATTGATGAATTTTCAATTTCAGTTGATAAGGCCATGTCGGATATAGGAACATGACCTGGGTAAAAGTCGAACCCGCAACCCTTAGTTTAGCAGTCAAACGCGCTACCTACAATGATTGATATTTTGCATCGGAGTTAAAAGAAGATTTGAACAGGAATTGATAGAAGATATGAACTAAACATATCCAAGTAGTTTGGTTTAAATGTAATACAACTTATAACTAACTAACTACTATCATCTCCAATAGGTGAAATGGTGAAAAAATAAGTTATATTTTGAAAAACAATGTCTGAAATTTACGATCACTGATAACTAGTTCTAATGCACCTAATGGTAAAGTTAGGAAAACCTTTACTATTTGAAAGTTATCTTACAATTAAGATTGGATTAAATTAAGTTCCTGATATATATGTACGTATATTAGTTACACTTAATACACTTAGTTGTATGCTTGCTTATCTCACATGTGGCGAAAATTAATCCATTTATTTTTAATCTCTTATCGTTTCAGGCTACAATCTACAAATTTTGGGTGATCGCAACACTATAAAAACTGCGATTTTTTTACAAACTCTGCCTTTAGTCAGTTTTCAAACCCGCTGAAAGATGAAGTTTCTTGTAGTTTTTGTGCTCTTAGTTGCTTGTGCTAGCGCTTCATCCCTGCCAAAAGATATTTTGGAAAAATTGGTGCCCAAATTGACCACCGACTATGTCATCAAAGGTGAAGACGCCCAACCACACTCAGCACCATACATCGCATCGCTGGGTTTTGATTCCAATGGAAAACATTTTCATAATTGTGGTGGCGTTATCATCGACAAAGATTGGATCGTTACTGCTGCTCACTGCGCCAAAAATCCTAAAGGCATGAGTATTGTTGCTGGTCTACACCAACGTCTTAATTTTGAAACCGAGCATACCCAACGCCGAACTGTTGATTTTGGAAAGATACATAAACTCTACACGGGTGGTGTTGGACCCTATGATGTGGCCATTCTGCACGTTAACCAACCTTTCGAATTCAATATGTGGGTGAATCCAGCTGTTCTACCAAGTCAAGAAGAGATTTATGATGGACAGATAGTTATGTATGGTTGGGGACAACCCAAGGCTTACATTCTGACTGGTTCCAAGACTCTGAAAACTGTTGCCACAGAGATTGTCGAATGGAATGAATGCAAGAATATTCTACCAGAAGATGCTCCACTTCACAAAAATAACGTATGCACGTCTTCATTGAACAAGGGCATCTCCGCCTGTAACGGTGACTCTGGTGGCCCAGTGGTCAAGGAAAACAAAAATGCTCCTACCGAGTTGGTTGGCGTCGCCTCATGGGTTTATATACCATGTGGTGTGTCGAACTTGCCATCAATTTATACTCGCGTTTCTGCTTACGTTGATTGGATACACTCCGTTAAAGCAGCGTATTATACTTTGTATTAAGCGGGTGAAATACTTGGAAAAATAAATTAAATTAATTTAATTAATAAATAGGTTATGTGTATTTACTCGTACCTTCAAAAAGGTGGTTAGTTTTTAGTTAGTGGCCTTCTGGGCATAAGTAAGGCTTTGATCCTGCGACATTATATATCTTTGTTTCATATTAAGCCAATGGGAAAACCTGACATTTCAAGACATAATATTTAGAGTTGATTGTGGAGATCTCAGTAATTAACTCGTATTACAATGATACGATACAGAAATCTCTATGTCAGTTTCATGAAAAAAAAGACAAATACTAAGTTTTATTCTAACGAAATGCTCGTTTGGTGACGCTGAAGTTAGTGTAAATATATGACGATTTAATATTAAGAGAGTTTTAAGTCAAGAAAATTTTCAATTTTCAAGTCTCGATCTTGATCAGTATTGGCTGCTATCCTACCATCTTATCTCTCTATATTTCTTGTCAAGTTAATTATAGTAACATTACAATTAACAACATAATTGTACAATTTATTAACATAAAGAGAATTATGCAGACAATTATGGAGAAATAACTGAATTAACTTGAAAAAACTAACTTTAATCTTGAAACCTCCTTTTGCCTTGATGTCGCTTTCTACTCGAGAGCACTTGCTCTCATAGAGTTTCCGTATTTTTTTTTTATTGAAATATTGTTGTATCATGGGGATTCAATTATTTTGACGTGACGAAGTTACGTTGTACTGCTCTAGTTTCCAAAAAAGTTGAAAAATGAATTTTTTAAAAATTCATCTGTGTTTCATTGAATTGTTGCTCGCTGGGTATAAGAGCTATTATTAAAAAAATAGTGTGACCATAAAGGTTAATTCTTTGACTATATTAAAAAAAAAAAAAAAATTTAATACGGCATAGGGACGTAGTGGGAGCTGCGTAAGCAACGCAACTGAAAATTTGTTACATGGAATTATTACTCGCTGAGTATTAGTGCTAGGATTAAAAATACGATACGCCAATAAAGACCTACTGGAAGCCCTCACAACAAAATTAAACAAAAAATTTCTGACATCATGGGGACGTTGAGAGAGCCGCTCAAAGATCGATAACGCAACATTCATTGCATTGAATTTTTACTCAATGAGGTTATAACCTACGATAAAAGTTTAAAAAGGAAAATAAAGTTTTTATACATGGCTTTACGACAAAAATAAAAAAAACATTCCGGCGTCATCAGGTCGTGAATATAGCAGCTTATGTAACAGAAATGTAATATCGTTGGATGGAATTATTACTCACTCAGTAAATTTTGTTTTACGACAGCAGGGATGTGTTATTACGCTTCACAACTAAATTACAAAAAAAATTTTGTTGTCATGATTTCAGGGATGCAATCACATAATGCAGTAAAAATGCTACATCCATGAAAAAACGTTGCATGGATTTTTAACTCTGTGACTACTGGTGCAACGGTAAATTTTAAGGAACGAAAACAAAGGTGAGATCTTCGGACATATGACAAAAATAAAAAAAAATTTGACGGCGTGTCAAAAACCCACAGGGAACCGCCTAATGTGACGCATATGCATCACTTTTGCTGGCTTAATTGAAATTAGAGCACAACCAATGGGGAAGCAAAAAAAGAGCTAAACGAAAAGCACCAACTCCAAATCCAACAACTCCAACACCAACACCAACACCAACACCAACACCAACACCAACATCAACATCAACATCAACATCAAAATCAACATCAACATCAACATCAACATCAACATCAATATTAACATCAACATCAACACCAATATCAACATCAACATCAACATCAACATCAACATCAACATCAACATCAACATCAACATCAACATCAACATCAACATCAACATCAACATCAACATCAACATCAACATCAACATCAACATCAACATCAACATCAACATCAACATCAACATCAACATCAACATCAACATCAACATCAACATCAACATCAACATCAACATCAACATCAACATCAACATCAACATCAACATCAACATCAACATCAACATCAACATCAACATCAACATCAACATCAACATCAACATCAACATCAACATCAACATCAACATCAACATCAACATCAACATCAACATCAACATCAACATCAACATCAACATCAACATCAACATCAACATCAACATCAACATCAACATCAACATCAACATCAACATCAACATCAACATCAACATCAACATCAAAATCAACATCAACATCAACACCAACGCCAACACCAACACCAACACCAACACCAATACCAACACCAACACATCAACATCAACATCAACATCAACATCAACATCAACATCAACATCAACATCAACATCAACATCAACATCAACATCAACATCAACATCAACATCAACATCAACATCAACATCAACATCAACATCAACATCAACATCAACATCAACATCAACATCAACATCAACATCAACATCAACATCAACATCAACATAAACATCAACATCAACATCAACATCAACATCAACATCAACATCAATATTAACATCAACATCAACACCAACATCAACATCAACATCAACATCAACATCAACATCAACATCAACATCAACATCAACATCAACATCAACATCAACATCAACATCAACATCAACATCAACATCAAAATCAACATCAACATCAACATCAACATCAACATCAATATTAACATCAACATCAACATCAACATCAACATCAACATCAACATCAACATCAACATCAACATCAACATCAACATCAACATCAACATCAACATCAACATCAACATCAACATCAACATCAACATCAACATCAACATCAACATCAACATCAACATCAACATCAACATCAACATCAACATCAACATCAACATCAACATCAACATCAACATCAACATCAACATCAACATCAACATCAACATCAATATCAACATCAAGATCAACATCAACATCAACATCAGCATCAACATCAACATCAACATCAACATCAACATCAACATTAACATCAACATCAACATCAACATTAACATCAACATCAACACCAACATCAATATCAACATCAAGATCAACATCAACATCAACATCAGCATCAACATCAACATCAACATCAACATCAACATCAACATCAACATCAACATTAACATCAACATCAACATCAACATTAACATCAACATCAACACCAACATCAACATCAACATCAACATCAACATCAAAATCAACATTAACAACAACAGCAAGAAACTTCGTCACGTCAAAACCTACAGGTGTGTCCACGGCACAGCCAACTCTTTTTTTTTTTTATTTAATTATTAATATTAAGTTTGAATATAAATCGGTTTTTTCTGACTCACTTTTCGTTTTAAAATGGCATAAATGTTGTGAATGGGATTGAGATCGGAGCAATTTTCAAACTGCCCGGTAACTGAATCCCTGGTCTTTATATTCCTTTACCAATGCAAAAAGAAATGAATCATTATTGTCAATTTTTCAAAACAAATTAAAAAGTTATTGGGAGTGGGATACTTGCCGATTTCGAACGATGACAAGGTGCATAATTGTCTTGAAATACGACTTTTATTACGTGCTTACTTGGTTGGTTGATTAGAGGTAAAACGCTGTTTTTTTTTTTATTTAAATATGCGCCATACATCCCGAATTGGAACTGATGAGATTTATTTTGCTCTCATTAGAAAATATGACTTGAGCCCAATCATCACAGACCTATTTTCTTCTTTCCTTACATCAGTTCAATCGAGAGAGCCGCATTTTGGGTGTGATAAGCGGTTTTTCGTAGGTCTGCGGACAAACAACGCCTTTTCCCTCAAGCAACGCTCTACAGTGAGGTGCTAATTTCCATATTTTAGCTATATTTCAACTTCACAGCAATTTCAATAGCTATCTTAAACCAATCGCGCAGGGATATTTTGACAATATCCCTAACTTCCCGCTCAGTGGGGTTTCTTGGTATCCAAATATACTCGAACTGGTCAAAATCATTGATTTTTTTTTAAATTCGATGATTCACCGTCAACAAACTTAAATATGTCCACAAACTTTTTTTCCATAGAATTTGAGCTGTAGACAATTCCTGTCCTGTCCTGTCCTGTCCTGTCCTGTCCTGTCCTGTCCTGTCCTTACCAATGAAATTTTTCATTGAAAATATTCTTAAAATGTAAAAACTCGCCAAGACAAGTGTTATTTTAGCGGTTATTTTTGAAGCTTTTTTTGAAAAAGCTTAAAAAGAATCAATAAAAAAGGTCACTAGAGGGTAATAATACATATTATACAAAAATATTCCTCATAACATTTTTCTATAGGTCTATGAACTCAACACCTTGTTGTATCAAATTGCAATATTATAGAATTTTAGAAGTTACTGTATTAAATTGCTGAATTTTTAAGTAAAATTGTCAACTAGAGACGAATATTAAATATTACTCAGGCGTTTACTTTTAAATCGTTTCCACCTTTTTTGTTTGTTTTTTTTTTTGTCTCAGAAATTGATAGAAGCCTGCTATTGTAGAAAAAATTCAAAATTGTTGTAAGGTACTACTTTATCACCTGCATTAAGACACATGAGATAAATTGATAAATTGATAAAATTTTATATTTTAAACTCCAAAGAGAAAATTTAACAATCATTTTTTAATTCTTTTATTTATGCCCGAATTCGGGTAGCTAGTGCAGCTAGTTCAATTTATTACTCAGAATTCATTGTTTTTACGCAATTCTTCGGAGGAAACATTGATCCAATCCATGAATCCACTAACCATGGTATAGACCGATGGGTATGTGCTCCAGTGACATGGTGAATAGCCCCATGATACAATACCAACCAATTCTGAACCAGCCTTTGTCTTGGCTATCAATGGGCCACCAGAGTCACCATTGCATGCTCCATCAATTTTGTTAGGTGCGTGTGTGCAAATATTGCTGTGCTCATAAATTGGTGCACCAGCTGGCAATTCGCTCTTGCATTGAGAGTAACCAATGATATCAACATCCAGTGTTTGGAGGCGTTCTGGACTCTGAGAAGAAGCGTCACGACCCCAACCGAACAGTTTTCCATCACCAAGCTGTGCGTACTTTCCGGATGGCAGTGAAATAGGTCCCATTACAGGGCTATCGTCTCTCGCACTGTCAAAAACAAATGGTGTGTTTAGGTAGATAAGACCAATGTCGTTAGGACCAACACCTCCGTTGTAGGCCTCATGCACCTTATATTGCTTCTTACTTTCGACCTTGCGCACTTGTTGTGTTGCACTGTAGATTTTGGTTCTATCGTGTAGACCAGCAACAACATTGAAACTGCTTGCTGTCAGACAATGAGCAGCAGTAAGCATCAAGTTGGGACGAATTATGGAAGCAGCACAGAAGTGGAATCCATCCTCACGTTGCAATGAAACAATGTATGGTGCCTCACCAGGAATGGCTTCTATGCCGTTGACGATGCGTCCCGATGAGAAAGCTGGCTTTAAGAGGTTGTCCAAGTTAGCGGCGCTAACGGTAGCCACCATCAAAGCGAGTGCAAGTAAAAACAACTTCATGATTATTGAGTTCGAACTAGTCTGTACTTTTCCTAGTATAATTCAAGCTCTTTTATACCATTCAGAGTCGTCTCACAGGCTGGTAATGCTATCTAGATTTGTTTAGAGTTCCATAAATTCATGAAACGAATCAGTAGCTGTTGATAAAAAACAGCTCTCGATTTCAATCAATGTTTTTTGACAGTTTAATTAGTGAAAATATTGCTTTTGTTTTCTTAGGGTGTAAATTTTTGAGAAGCACGATCAGGGTGAATTCGATTTCTCGTAAGAGTTGAAGGTCTTGATACTTTTATATGGAGACACGTGTATACTACAATATGCTTAGTTCATTTTCCGCAAAAAGTTATTGTTTAATATTTTAATCAGGATATGGTTCATTCCATGTTGCAGTTGTTACACTTCTTACACATTTAAATGTTAAGACCTTACATATTTTTCAGTAATTTAATGTCTTTATTAACTCCTTTTCTACTACTATTTCACATTCAATTGGTAGATTTGGATATTTTCACACTCACTAGGAAATATTTATAATTAAGTATAGTCGCTACATGAACCTACCTTTATTTTCGAGGTTGCTTAGCCTAACATGAAATTTTTGCGAACTTCCTAATGAAACTTTAATTTTTGAGTATTATGATCAGACTTTTAATAAACCAAGTCCATTACCTCAGACTTGACTGACCCAGACTTCTATCTAAAATATATAAAAAAATGCATCACCTGAGCGAGAAGGGAGCTGCTTAAGCAACGAAATTACAAATTTGTTTCATGAAATGTTAACTCGGTGAATATAGGTGCACCGGTAAAAACTTATTAAAACTTGCAAGAAACTATACATCAGTAAAAACTGTTTCTTAGCCCTCACAACAAAAATAGGCAAAAAGTTGATGACGTTATGAGGACGCGGATAGAGCAACTCTACGATCAAAAATGCACCAGTTATGCAAGGGCATTGCATGGAATTATTACTCGAGGAGCTTATGTGGCAAGGTAAATTTTGTAAAAAAAAAATGAAGGAATAACTGGGACAAATACCGGATGAAGCAGCTTATGCTAAAAAAGCAATATTGTTGCATGTATTGCTTTTTTTCATTGAGCAGAAGTGCTATGAAATTTTTTGTTTTACGAGAGTGTAAAATGTATCTTCGACCTTAGAGCTGTATACAATAATTTTAATTATATAATTTTATATATAATATCTGCTAAGTAGCTAGGGTATTTTTGATTTATTTTTTATTTTATTTTTTCGACCAAATGGTGCACTTCTTAAGGTATAATATACGTGTTAATTTTTTGAAAAAAAAAAATTGTTTTTGTGTAATGTGTTCTTTATAGTTTTAAGAATATATGTACATACATATTTTTAAATCGATATTTTAAAAAAAACAGAAGTTCTATCGGTTTTCGTTAACCTATGTCTAAGCTCCATACAACAAATAAAAAACTTTAAACTCGATTTGCTCGAAGCTAGTTTTTTTAAAACGGTTCGATAGATAACTCGAAATCGATTGGTTCAATTACAATGATTTCTTTTGCAGTTTGTTCGTTATTTTGTGCTTTAAGCATCCCCCTTAAATTGAAGTATCTATTTTTTTTTTGTTTTTTTTTATAAACAAAAAAGCGCGCGAATATGTATCTATTTTTTTAACTTTATACTTCAACTTCCGCCATACTTAAAAAAACCCCGGGGGTCTTGCGTAGGGGGGATGCTTAATATAAGGTAAATGCTTTAAAATGTCATTTGATTTTTTTGTTTCGAAACATGGGAAAGGCCATATCCATCGAACCGTTTCGGATGTCTTTTTTTCAATGCCATTTATATAAAAGCCAGAAGTGTATTTAAAAACAAAAAAAAATATTTTTAGAAAGTTTTTTTTATGTACAATAACCTGTATCAATTTAAAAAAAAAAAATAACTTCTTATATCTAAAAAAAGTTTTTGAAAACAGCTCTTGTTTTGGTTGTTACACGTATATTATACCTTAAGTGGAAAGTGAAAAGTTTGCCTGAAAAATCATCAGATTATTGTTAATAACAAATGAACTCTTCAACATAAAAACAAAAATCCAACGTACTTCACACAATATATACACACATATATACACAATATATTTTTCAAGATATATTCAAAGCTTCAACTGAATCGGTTGAAAATTATCTGAGTTATGTTTTCGACCAAAATAAAAAATGCAGTTTTGAGATAAACGCGTTTGAAGTTTTGTATAGTAGTAGTAGTACCAGGCGGCTTATACTAAAATTCCAAATCCAAGTACTTAGAAATTTTTCTAAGCCATAATTTTTTGAGACATAATTTTTGAGATCATAACGGACCAATAAAAAAAAATAAAATTTTCAAACATTCTAGAGTGGCATAACCCCTTAATGCAATAAAAATGTAACAATAATGAAAAAACGTTGCATGTAATTATAACTCCATGATAATTGGAACTATGGAAAATTTTAAGGTGCGATAGTAAAGCTGAGGTTTACGGTAATTTGACAAAAATTTAAATAAAAATTGATGGGGTCATAAAGCCTCAGGCAATCTCTTAAAATAACCTATATGCTCCAAATGCAAAAAAAAAAAGACAAATAAGCAAAAATATAAAAATAAATATAAAACAAAAATATAAAAAAAATTAAAAAAAAATTGAAAAATGTTAAAAACATAATTAAAAACAATATATTAAAATTAAAATGAGGACAAGCATTAGAATAAGGATTTGGACAAGAATTAGGAACATGAATAAGATAAGGAGTAGAGTAAAGATTTGGATAAAGATTAAAGCATGTACTTGGTCAAGGATTAGAATAAGAAAACAGACAAGAATTGGGATAAGGATTAGAACAAAGATGTAGACACACCTTAAACAACATTAAGGACAATGTTGGAAAAGGACAAGTACAAGAAATATAATAAGGAATAGAATAATGATTTGGTGATTTGGACCCAATAAAGAGACGATTTATGACAAAAATTGGGAAAGAATTTGTGCAAGGATAAGAAAAGGGATTATAATAAGGTCAGGTATTTGAACATTGATTAAAAGCGGAGTTTGTCCTAGAAGAAGAACATTTATTAGGACAAATATAATAAAAAAGAACATGGATGAGGACAAGTTTATAAACAAATGAAAGGATAGGGACAAGAATAAAGATAAGTATAAGGTATAAAGTATAAAGTATAAAGTATAAAGTATAAAGTATAAAGTATAAAGTATAAAGTATAAAGTATAAAGTATAAAGTATAAAGTATAAAGTATAAAGTATAAAGTATAAAGTATAAAGTATAAAGTATAAAGTATAAAGTATAAAGTATAAAGTATAAAGTATAAAGTATAAAGTATAAAGTATAAAGTATAAAGTATAAAGTATAAAGTATAAAGTATAAAGTATAAAGTATAAAGTATAAAGTATAAAGTATAAAGTATAAAGTATAAAGTATAAAGTATAAAGTATAAAGTATAAAGTATAAAGTATAAAGTATAAAGTATAAAGTATAAAGTATAAAGTATAAAGTATAAAGTATAAAGTATAAAGTATAAAGTATAAAGTATAAAGTATAAAGTATAAAGTATAAAGTATAAAGTATAAAGTATAAAGTATAAAGTATAAAGTATAAAGTATAAAGTATAAAGTATAAAGTATAAAGTATAAAGTATAAAGTATAAAGTATAAAGTATAAAGTATAAAGTATAAAGTATAAAGTATAAAGTATAAAGTATAAAGTATAAAGTATAAAGTATAAAGTATAAAGTATAAAGTATAAAGTATAAAGTATAAAGTATAAAGTATAAAGTATAAAGTATAAAGTATAAAGTATAAAGTATAAAGTATAAAGTATAAAGTATAAAGTATAAAGTATAAAGTATAAAGTATAAAGTATAAAGTATAAAGTATAAAGTATAAAGTATAAAATATAAAGTATAAAGTATAAAGTATAAAGTATAAAGTATAAAGTATAAAGTATAAAGTATAAAGTATAAAGTATAAAGTATAAAGTATAAAGTATAAAGTATAAAGTATAAAGTATAAAGTATAAAGTATAAAGTATAAAATATAAAGTATAAAGTATAAAGTATAAAGTATAAAGTATAAAGTATAAAGTATAAAGTATAAAGTATAAAGTATAAAGTATAAGTAGAAAGAGTATTGGACACACTCAAAATCCATGGGTGTGTCCACGATACAGCCAACTTTTTTGTTTTGTTGCTCTACTTTGAAAGAAACTAAAAATGAAATGTGGACACAATATTTGTAAAAATATAAAATCCTGAGTAATACCGAGTATATCAGTTAGTAAACTATAAAACCTGAACATACTTTATATATTATACATTGAAATTTTCTGGTTCTTTTAACTTTTCTCATAATTTTCAAATTTGCAAGCTACAGTTTTCTGTTATTATGCCTAAGTTAGTGGTTTAACTTCAACTTACATAGTTCGTCAAAAGTACATTAAAATCAATCAATAAGGTCAAAGATAATAAGAAAAAGCTAACGTGAGTTAACTTCCGCGAAGAATCGATGCATAGATCTGCAATTATGGTAATACTTCAACCATTAAAATACTAAAATGTAGGAAACCAATTTTTTAACTTTTCAAAATATTTCATAGAAGAAATATTTCATTCATTCACGGACGGTGGCGTCCGTGGCGTAGTTGGTTAAAGTGCGTTGCCTCTATGTCAACGAACCTGGAGACCCGGGTTCGAATCCTAGCAGCGACAGAAAATTTTTTGAATTAAAATGATTAAATGGCAAACCTTAGAGAGTAATCAAAATGCCAAAATTCAGTAATGGGCTGAAATGACCAGCTATTTATTTTTTTATTTTTTAGAAATATTTCATAAAATTTTCTGGACCTGAAAAATTATATCCGAAAAAAATCACCTCTCGATTTAAGGTCACTTTATAAAGCCCGTTATTAGGTAACTAGGCTTTGCAAAGCGCCATAATTTTCTAAACAAGTTAAGAACTCAAATAGGTGACTAAATATACCTACCAAATCCAAAAAAAAAATCGAAGAGATACAATTTCTAAATAATAGCTTCATGTAAAAGGCCCCTACATAATGAAAGTCAACTGATTGAATCAATTGGTTGTACTGTAAAATGAAGCGTTAAAAAGCATTGTTAATTTAATTTTGAGCATTTTATTCAATTAGTTTAAAGTATAGAATGCAGCTATAACTTCGCTTATCCAATCTCTATAAGCAGAAACACGAGTATAAACAGATGGCAAATTAGCCGAGCCGCATGGTACGACACCCCATGAAACGATGCCAACCAATTCAACAGGAGCAGTTTTCTTTCCCTTCGATTCAGTGGAAGAAGTTTCCACACTTTGAGGTTCCTTCACCAATGGACCACCGGAGTCACCAGTGCACGCGGAGATGCTGCGTTGTAAGGAGTCCGAGCAGAGATTAGTTTCGTAAAATGGAGCTGATTTGGACAGAGTTCCTTTGCATTTGTTCCATTCGACAATCTGTGTAGTAACAGTTTGCAATATCAAGGCACCATTCAAATTGTATGCCTTAGGCTGTCCCCAGCCATACAAAGTTACCTCGCCTTCGTGTATTTGTTTGGGGCTTGGCAGCACAGCTGTCTGCACCCATTCGTTCAATTCGAATGGTATGGAAACATGCAAAAGTCCAATGTCATAGGGTCCAGCACCGCCAGCAAAGAGTTTATGTTTCATGCCAAAATCAACGCGACGTCTTTGAGTGTGCGGAGTTGTGTAATTGAGACGTTCGTGGAGACCTCCAAAGGCAGCCATGCCAATGGGCTCTGTGTTGAGACAGTGAGCAGCAGTTAGGATCCATTCTTTTTCAATGAGAGTACCGCCACAAAAGTGTTTGATATAGTCATCGGTTCTGCTCAGAGATATGATATAGGGTGCGCTGTGCGGAATGGCGTCAGTACCATTGATGATGTAATTGGTAGTTATATCCGGTATGAGCTTTTCAAGAACTTTAGATGGCACTAACGTTGCTCTAGCGCAAGCAACTAACAGCACCAAAACACCCAGAAATTTCATGTTTGCCACCACCTTTTGAAATTGGAAACTAAACTAAAGACCACACCAACGCATGGCGTAGACTTTAAAGCGAATGTGTGCAAATTATGGTAACAATCTATCGCAAATACATTTTACTTGTTTTTAGTGGCATTTAAAAGTGATTTATTACGTTTTCAAACTGTTCTATGTTATCACAGTTTGAAGTTAAAAATTAAAACTGGTGATTTAGATCAGAAATTTAGATCGTATTGATATGGATGGATTAAGGAAGAGCTAAGCAAAGTTTATTAAGTTCAATAAAAATTTTTTTTAACGGTTCACAAAATAAACATTAAACCACAACGCTTTCTTATGGGAGAAATATAAATTAATATAAAGATACGATAAAGTTAGTTTCAATTTTATCAACAACGTCATAAACCGCTATTAGCATGAATTGAGTTCAAGATGAATATTTTCTTCAATAAAATGGGATCTTAATCGCAAGACATCCAATGAAATCGATCCGTCATCATGATTTTCTTTTCTTGATAAGCAAAATAAAAAGCTAAACTGAAGTTTGATAAGAGTGAATGGTATAAAAAAGCTTGACAGAGATTATAAACAAACTAGTGTTAACTCAATCATCATGAAGTTCATGATTGTACTCATTTTGGTATTAGTCACCACTAACGCCGCTTATATCGACACGCCTATCTTCAAACCAATTTTCTCCACGGGCCGGGTCATCAACGGCCATGAAGCCAAGAAGGGTGAGGCTCCCTACATAGTTTCCCTTCAGACAACAAATGGCATTCACTTATGTGCTGGCTCTATTATTAGTCCACACTTAGTTCTTACCGCTGCTCATTGTCTGACAGAAAGCTTTTTCAATGTTGTTGCCGGTTTGCACTCTCTAAACGATAAAAGTGACGTTCAAGTTCGTCTAGTCTCAAATGCAACACACTACAAGGCGCATGAGAGCTACAAAGGAATTGTTGGTCCCAATGATATTGGCCTCATCTACATTGCTGAAGGTTTCAAACTCGATGCATTACGTGACGATGATGCCAGAGTGCAGCAGATTGCGCTGCCATCAGGAAAGTACGAACAAACGGGTAGAGGTAAACTTTTCGGATGGGGTCGTGATGCGAATAGTATGTTTGCAGAAGTTTTGCAAGCTCTAGATGTTGACATCATTGGCTTCACTGCCTGTGAGGCTGCTTTACCTAAATATGCCCCATTGGATCGGTATAGTAATATTTGCACCTACACAGAAGACAAAACCGACGGAGCTTGCAATGGTGACTCGGGTGGCCCATTGATAATTAACACCAAAACTGGACCTGAAGTGGTTGGTATTGTATCTTGGGTCTATGCTCCCTGTCACACTAACACCTTTCCGTCGGTCTATACGATGGTCAGTGGTTTCATGAAATGGATCCAAGAAACTGCTGCTGGCTTTGATGAGTACGAACAAGCATTAGTGGCATTCTTATGAAAAATACTCTGCTTAATTGAGTTTATTTTCATCTACATACATACATCTCAAGCAATAAATAAAAAAAGTCCGAATATTTTCAAGTATGTTTGTTTATTTGCGATAAGTTCGAAAATCTCTATAAAATGTATGGAATCGTATTCCATCCAATACTTCATAGGCTATGTTAGTTGTAGTTATTTTATTAAAGTTAATAATTTATTTATTTCAATAACAAAAAGAACTATTAAATTTTAATAGTTTGAATTTTTATTATTTCAAAATTAGTAGGTAGACGTTCATTCTGATGAATATGTTTTCTAAGTTGGGTCTACAATTCAGAAAGTCTTAAAATATCAGTTTTTCCTGAAATAGTTTTTTAGTTTTTTTTTTCTCAATATACTGCTTAAAATAAAAACGAAGAACATTATGTTTTTTTTAATTTTCTTTGACTCACTTCATATATGAAAAAGAGTACTTTATCTAAGCAGAATTTTAGAATTGTATTATTGTAAAAAATAAACAATGAACAATTTCAAAAATTTATTTTAACACAACAAAATTGTGGCCAAAAAAATATGGTCAAAGTATTTGTCAAAAATGTTGGCTTAGCCTTTTTATATCAAAAATATCATAAAAAAGATACAGTTAGCCAAGTAATCGACAATGCTGTTGTCGATTAAGACAACCTAACGTATCTTTCCCTTGTGATTATCCTTATCTTTGCCATAATCGTTATCCTTATCCTTATCCTTATCCTTATCTTTATCCTTATCCTTATCCTTATCCTTATCCTTATCCTTATCCTTATCCTTATCCTTATCCTTATCCTTATCCTTATCCTTATCCTTATCCTTATCCTTATCCTTATCCTTATCCTTATCCTTATCCTTATCCTTATCCTTATCCTTATCCTTATCCTTATCCTTATCCTTATCCTTATCCTTATCCTTATCCTTATCCTTATCCTTATCCTTATCCTTATCCTTATCCTTATCCTTATCCTTATCCTTATCCTTATCCTTATCCTTATCCTTATCCTTATCCTTATCCTTATCCTTATCCTTATCCTTATCCTTATCCTTATCCTTATCCTTATCCTTATCCTTATCCTTATCCTTATCCTTATCCTTATCCTTATCCTTATCCTTATCCTTATCCTTATCCTTATCCTTATCCTTATCCTTATCCTTATCCTTATCCTTATCCTTATCCTTATCCTTATCCTTATCCTTATCCTTATCCTTATCCTTATCCTTATCCTTATCCTTATCCTTATCCTTATCCTGTTATGTTATGAAAAACCTTGTTCTAATCCATAGTCTGACACATCTTCTTACCTTTGTCTCAATCCTCTTTGTTGTTATGTTTGTATTCATCCTTTTTTATTCGACCTTGTTCTAATCCTTGTCCTAATCTTTTTTCAGTCTTTCTAATCCTTGTCCTTTTATTTGTCCTCTTATTCTTTGTTTCAATCCTTATTGTTATCCATGTCTTTAATGTTCTAACTCGCGTATTTTTATCCTAGTCCCTGTAAAATTCTTTGCCTTAATTCTTTGTCCGAACCCTTATTCTAGTCTCTTTCAAAATCCTTTTCCCAATCCTTGTCTTAGTCCTTGATCAAATCCTTACACTAAGCCTTGTCTTATTACAAGACCAAATCCTTGTTTCAATTCTTGTTCTAATACAGATACCAATGCTTGTCATAATCCTTCTTCTAATCCTTGTTGTAGTCCATGTCAAAACGCTTGTCCAATCCGTATCCTTATCTTTGTATTAATTCTTGTCTTAATCCTTATTCTAATCTTTGTCTTAATTCTAGTTCCTTATCTTGTCCTTGTACTACTCTAAAACCTTGTTTAAGTCTTTTTTCTAATTCTTGTCCAAATCCTTTTCTTAAGTCTTGTCTTAATTCTTGTCCTTGTTCTTATTCTTGTCTTGACTATATCCATATCGTTGTTTCAATTCATATCTTTTTATTCTGTTTTTGTGTTGTTTTTGCTTTTGCTTTTGTTTTTCCTATTACTTTTACTTTTATTTTGCTTTTACTTTTGCTTTTGCTTTTAATTTTGCTTTTGCGTTTGCTTTTGCTTTTGCTTTTGCTTTTGCTTTTGTTTTTGCTTTTGCTTTTGCTTTTGCTTTTGCTTTTGTTTTTGCTTTTGCTTTTGCTTTTGCTTTTGCTTTTGCTTTTGCTTTTGCTTTTGCTTTTGCTTTTGCTTTTGCTTTTGCTTTTGCTTTTGCTTTTGCTTTTAATTGCTTTTGTTTTTACTTTTGTTTTTGCTTCTACTTTTGGTTTTGGTTTTGCCTTCGGTATTGCCTTTGCCTTTTCTTTTGCTTTTGGTTTTGTTTTTATTTTCAGCCGCCTCTACGGTTTCATGACGTCAACATTTGTTTAGTTTTTGTTACAAGCCCAAACGATCAATCTTTACTGTCATCAAATAAAATTTAGAGTTTCATCTTACTAAACGAGTTATGAGTTATTCCGTGCAACGAAGTTGAATTTTTGTTGCACAGGCTGTTATTTCCGCGACCTGAAGAAGTCGTTAATTTTCTATTTAAGCCGTTAAGCCAACTACACATCTTTAATTTCCGTTTAATAACTTTAAAGTTAGCAAGTAAACTCGCCGATTAATGATTGCATGTAACACCATTACATATGTGTTGCATTTTCGATCTTGAAGCGACTCTCTCCGCGGCCCCATGAAGTAAAAATTCGTTTGTTTAATTTTTTCATAAGTGCAATATAGCAGCCTTTGCTGACTCATAAAACTTTTAATCATAGCTCCTCCTATCGTGTGCTCATGACGACAGTAATTTTATTCTTATATTTGTCATGAGTGCAATATGATATGCACTTATTTTACGTCTGTAGATTATAATAGCGTTCAGACGTTAAACGTCTGATAAGAACTAAGTTATTTTTTGGAAATATGTCGAAATAATATTCGACTCAGATACAATTGGATGTTTTATGGGAGCATAAAATATATAATGATTAAAATTAGAAAAACCAGTGCTTGCTTGAGCCAGTGCACGACCTTGGCCGACCTTATCCTTATCGCTCAGGTTGGGTAAAAATTTTTCAAATGACCGATTAATTCGTATGGATGATTTATGAAGTTAGATCAATCATGTTATTTATGTAACCAAATATTTTTAAAAGCGAAAATGCAACTTGTATGTATGTCAGAGTGATAGAAGTTATAATTTTTAAGTATGTGTTAAAATATATAAAAATATATACAGTATAATTTCACGATTTAGAACTCTCACAAATTCGAACTATCCAGAAATTAGAACCTGCCACTTCAATATTGAACGCTCTGAAATTAGAACCTGGTTTTAATTTCTGGACGTTTTTTTATTTTTTCATAAGTGATCTTTGCTCATTGATATTATAAATATAAATAGGGGAATTATATGAGTTTTATGTTTAAGAAAAAATATTAAATATTAATAAATAAAAATTCTTTTGTGTTAACATAAATTTTTTTAATCAGTTTCATTCTTCTTTTAAATTTCTGTAAAAAAAAAACGTCCAGAAATTAGAAAATTTTAGAAATTATAACCACCCGTGGAACAAAGTGGTTCTAATTTGTGAGCGTCTACTATATTTACAGAAAATTGTACATTTTGAAAATCCATCTTATCTGTAGGTAGTGTAATTGTCGAAGATATGACGAAAAAATTTAAAAGAAAAAACCCCATGTTCGGCAAAATTTAAAAAAATTGTTTTAAATAGTTATTCTCGGATAATCTATATACTTTCTTCTAAGGGTTTAATGATTTTTTTCGAGCTTTAATTTTATGACCTTAGAATGGTACATTAGGATGGTAGAGACTGGGATTTGGTGGGAAAGTACTAGAACGGAGTGCTTGACCCCAATAACCTTTAAAGCAAAAAAGTTAGACTCCTCAAAACAATAACATTAACATATCATTATTTAAGATCGAACTGTAAATGCCGAAGATATGAAGAAAAACCTAAATGCGTGACCCCCTACGTTCGGTCAAAAAAATGAAAACATTTGTTTTTCGAAATATAAAAAAAAATTCTTCAGATTAGATGGTGAGCAGCATACTTTTTTTCGAAACAGTCTAGTGCGCATTTTTACTTCAATAACAAATAAAATTTTGCCCTCCTAAAAATAAAGGTGCTCTTATGCACCAAAAGGAATATAACTGCAAAAACTGTCGAGAAATATACATTTTTGGTTTCTCATGGGAAACCGTTTTATGTTCTGTACCAGTAATAATTTATGTTCTTAATAATCCTTTCATGACGATAGTTGCTCTAAAGCAAATGAAAATGTACTTCTCGGTAAATATACAGAAAGAGTCAGGGAGTCCCAAGAGAGCAACATATAGTCAAACAGGCAGAAATTGTTTAAGACTTAGATCTTGCGTTTATTCTTGACGCAAATAAAATTAATCGATTTTATTGCTTAGATTGCTTGTATTTGATTGAAGATTTTGTTTTTTGATTTATCAAATCATTATTTTATATAAGAATCTTAAATATACATACATATGTTACTATGTAAGAAAAATTTATTGTGAAAAAAAAACATCTTAACAACATGCCATACATTCTACATATTTGGTAGCCCTTAAGTTAACGACTTGCAATTGCCTTAAATTCTAAAATTTAAAAACATAAAATACACACTCTCACAAAAACATGAGTAAAAATAGTACTTACATCATCCCAACGCAAAAATTTCTCACCATCCTGCAGCGCCCTGGATACCTCAATAGATCCTGTGGAAATGTACGTGCCAACGGTCAACATATTGTTGCTCATTATTCAACGTCGGGTTGCACAGATTAATTTGCGCCACTTCAAAAAACACTTTCGACCGACACTTTAGACACGCCAAACGAAACGCTGGAGTCTAATAATAATATTTATTCATCCTTCATTCTTAAAAGGTGTTCAAAAGTTTGTACTAAAAAACAAACATACACACACATGCTCACACACACAGCATCTCACATAGATTTGGGGCTTGTTTCTGTGTGTCCATGTGTGTGTGTGTGTGTGCGGGTGTGAGGTAGAGTGTTGAACTATATTTGACACTTCACTAGCACTGTGTGTGTTTTTTTTTTTTTTTTTTCGTTTGGGTTTTGTTTGTTTTTTTTTTTTTGCTTTTAGTGTATTCAAAATAAAAAAGTGCGCGCACTCAAAGGACCTAATTTTGCGCTTCCATGCAAGCTGAGCAAGCTGACGATGTTGTTTCTAACAAGGGATGTATAAAAAAAAAGCGGAACAAAGTAGCCAGCGGTAGCCAAATGATTTTTTTTTTTTCTTTCAATTAAGTGTCGTTCAGGGTTTTTCTGGTTGTGTTGGCGTTATTATTGATGCTTTGGTTGCTACTGGCATGACAACTTTGCATTTTTTTGTGGTTTTTGTAGCTGGTGGTTAACTGTTTTGTGCATGTCCATTATTTTTACTGCTATTTTGAATTATGTCAACATCGTTTTTTTTTTTTTTTGTATTAGCGGGGAATACTTTTTGTGTTCCGTTTTGTTCAAAATGGCGTTATTAATCACTCAAAATATGTTCGAGACTTCCTTGACAATAGCATGAGTTCAAAAGCAATAAGTAAGGCGTTGAGCTGAAATGAAAAGAGAGAGAGAATGATTGGTTATTTTTGTTTCTTTGTATCATTTTATTAATTTTACGCATATTTTTTACACAAAAAAAAAAACGTTGAAACAATTTTTTTGCTTTAAATAAAAAATTATTTATGGAAAATGTCTATCATGACATTAATTATTCATTTTAGAGATGGTAACGGTTGTTTACCAAATACTACAAAAAAAAAAAAAAATAATAATACATTGAAACAATTTTTTTGCTTTAAATAAAAAAAATATTTATGGAAAATGTCTATCAGGACATTAATTATTCATATTATCGCTATTCATGAACCGTTATAATCTTTGAGTACAAACTTAAGTTGTAGTTTCTTGAAAACAAAATTCAATGCATACTAGAACGTATCAAAAAACAGAAAATTTAGAAAATAAATTTTTGTTTTTTTTTTGTTTTTTTTTTTTGTTTTTGTTTTTTTTTACCGAACGTGGGGGTCTCGTATTTAAGGGTTTCTTCATATCTTCGACATTTACAACTCAATCTTAAAGAATAATATATCAATATTTTTGCTTTAAAGAGTACAACTTTTTTGGATAATGTTCATTGTGGTCAAGCACCCCGTTCTAGCACTCACCCACCAGATCCCAGTTTCTACCATCCAATGAACCATTCTAAGATCAAAAATTAAAGCTCACAGAAAAACATTAAATTCTTCTGAAGAAAGTATATCGATTATCCCAGTAGAACTATGTATTTAAAAAATATTTAAGTTTTTTTTGTCGAACGTAGGGCTTCTTCCTTTAAAATTTTTGTCATATCTTCACATTTAACGATCTTAAACAATAATATATCGATATTTTTGTTTCGGGAAGACCAAAGTTTTGCTTTAAAGGTCATTTGGGTCAAGGATCCCGTTCTAGTACTTGCCAGATATCAACTTCTACAACATGAGTTACAAAAAAAAAGAGTTAAATAAAATAAAGTGTTTTCGAGCCGTTGCCCAATACCTCGAAGACCTCACCGTACGGTACATTTTAATCTGCGCTTTTTTTTATTTTTATTTTTTTTTTTTTTTTTGTGGAAAAACAATTTATCATGCATTAAGTGACCTTATATAATTAAATTATGAAATAGACGCATTTTCAACTGATCTGATTTCACAGATATTTAAATGTGCATGTGAAAAGTAGCTTTATAAAATAATAAAAGTGGGTTTCTGCCTTCAATCAGTGCAATCTTTGCATAACACAACGAGAATTTAGAAAATTGTTTACACTTGCGTATGCTCCCTTTGCCCTTTCCATTTGGCGACTTTTGGACAAATATGAGCGTGAAGGATCTGTGACAGATGTCAGGCGAAGTGGAGGCACAAAAAGTGATCGTTTCAATCAAAGAATCGATATCGTACCTAGAAATGTTACAAAAGAACCAATAACATCAACTAATAGACGTTCTGCACAATTAAGAATGTTAAACAAATTACAACGTTGACGACCTTACCATTCCTAAATGTGGTTAAGGCTGAGCCAAATTTCATAAACAATTTGTGGATGACCGATGAAGCACATATATATACATTAGAGGTGTCCTTATTTATATGACAAAATTTAAAATCAATAAATGCAAAAGCGCTGGCCTGATTCTTAGTCCTTTAGATCTAAAACAAAAAAATATTTAATTTGGATTATCATTAGGTTTTATGGACCCGGAAACGGTCAATAGTAGCCATATTTGTTGTTTTTATGGAAAAGAGGCGAATTTTATGGTTTTTCACTTTTTTTTTTAAATTAAACGGACTTTATTCAAAGCAGATCTGTAATTTATAGATATATATTCTCCAAACAATAATAATTTCGACCAAAATTAATGAATAACGACTTTTTTTTATGATTTTTTAAAATTTTTAAGGTTTGTCAAATTTTATTTTATTACAACCGATTTTTTGACAGAAGGATATTTTTTCTTAATAGCTTCAACCAACTGAAGAACCAATTGCATTTCATATTCATCATTTGTCAAAATTCTATTAAAATCTTGAACGAATTTTTTACCCCTTTCTGCTGTATCGTTTACGAAAAACAGATCACGTCATAAGCTCCAGCCTTCTTCAAAATCAAATTTCATTTCCCACGGATCATTTTTTATAAACTCTGCAGACAATTCGAACCGAATGAAAAAGTGTTTTGTTTTCTCTGAAACGAAGTCGCTCAGAGTGCATTTATGGAAATCTGATAAATTAACATATGTAGTTTCTTCCATTTTTCAGCTGTACAGCAGGTGCTTTGGATTGTAGTTTATGAATTATTGCTCGTTTTTCTTCCAAAGATACCGTTGGGTCAAAAAATGCCAAAGCTACTGCTTCATCAGCTATATGTTATACCATAAGTTATTACTCATTTTTTGAAAAACACAAGCTGAAATTGCGGAATCTGTTTTTGCATACTCTATCGTACTTTTAATAAAATTTAGGTCTTGAGCTGATATTGCTGATATTGCATATCTACATCCAAACCACGCTTTTATGTAGATTTTAACCAAAAAATGTAAATATCTCTAAAGCCACTTTTTTCAGTTTTGGTGAGTGAAAACTCGTCTCGAAACAAAAATATTTTTAGACAGTATATCGCTTTGGACATCCATCAGGCGTGACTTGTTGCACTTGGTGTTTTAAATTTAAAATGCCCATCTCCAAGAAATATCAATGCAAGTTGAACAAACTCTATAAAGTCTGCGCGATAGTGTGATTTTCTTAATTGATTTTTGCAAAGCTCTATTATGTTCTCACGTTCATTTGAAGCTATTTTAAATAAAACAATTCCATCCTTAGTTCCACTTGTAAATGATTGTTAACTTAAACCATGCCAAGATTTTGAAAATCGTTCAAAAATAGGGACTTCTGGTGCAGAAGTTGACGATAGCTTAATTTCAAAAACAGCACGCACCATAATCTCATATACTATATGATGCCTTCAAGGTAGGTTGATGAGGTTGTGAGCAATCTTATTTTCTAAAAGAACTGCAGCTCCCGAATTAATATAGGTATTTGAGGATGTTGTGTCAAATGATAATCCTTTCATGTTATCTATAATATTCCATTGAATTAGTTGATGAACCACATCTGCTATTTTAGCACTGGATCAGTTACATATTTTTGGAGCACCAAGATATGGCTGTACCATTTTAGCTAACTTAATATAAATTCACTATTATTACAGTCGAATTTCCTTATAAGGAACTTCTATACAACGAAATCAATAAAACTTGAGAAAAAGTTAAAACATATTTAGGGGATTCCCCAAACAAAGTCTCAATCCTAAAAATTTTGACAGCAGTTGCTTGTGTTTAGTGATTAAAATTGTCGCAACGGAGCAGCTTTTCCCTAGAAATAAGTTATTAATATAAGTGAAGAAGTTAACGAAGATGTTGCTTAGCAGTTCGAAACTCCTCGCAGCAGTTTATAAACATTATTTAAGAAGAAGTCAGTGTTTTTAAAAAAATTAAGAAGGAGATGAGGAAAAACGTATCGACTAATGTGTTTTATTCTATTAATGTCTTGAAAGATTTTGTTATGAAAGAAAAGTGGAAAGTTTTGAATTTAAACTAAACTTACTAATTACTTAACTCAATATAAAAAAAAAAAACAATAAAATAAAAAACTTGATAATAACTGTAAATTCGTTTTAGAGAAATTTGACTGTATTTGAAATAATAAAAGATAACTCTGTGTTAAACATTAAAAAGTTATTATTACATAATTAACAAAAATATAAAGAAAGCATAATAATGAGAAAAATATAAAGAATATTTAAAAACTCTCAAAACAAAATTTATTTTTAAAAGAATGTTTAAGAAATATTCGCTTATTAACTTTTAGTTAAATTATTTCAACATTAAAGAAGACTTACAAGTTATAATACTGATTTACAAGAATTTACTATTGATTTAACCATAAAAAACATTAAAATTTTCATTTTGTAGATAAAAACACTTGAAACCTCATGTTTTTTTCCTATATAGCCCTAAATTAGTGCTTGCGATCGTTTCCGGGTCCATCAAACGTTGTCGGATTTGCATCAAATTTTATATACAGTGTTGCGCAAAACAATAGCAACAAAATCAGTGCGCTGCTCCAAAACCGTGTATATTTTTTAATATTGGGAACACACAAAAATTATTACAGGAACCAAAGCATATATTCATACATCATATAAAAAACAAATCATATTCAAATTTGGTTTTGTTTTTTTTTTATTAAATTTAAAATTAATGTGACTGCATTCAATTTGTTTGAGTGCAAAACAAAAGCAACAAAACTTAAAAAATGTAAAAAGAGAACAGAAGTTCCAAAAAATAACGGTAAAATTTCTTTTATTCTAAAGCACATGTTGTTTGTGAGTCATAAACATTGCAGTTTAGTTTTGTTTTTGCGCTAATTGTGACATTGGCTGTACCATTTATAGTGGCACGTGATAAATACTGTGAAACTCTACAATTACGAATTATTTAAGAATATAAAAAGGGAAAATCGCAAATATCTATCGCGAAACAGTTTAATATTAATCGTTCAATAGTATGGAGATTAATAAAAAAGTATAACATCACAAAAGACGTAACAACGGTACATTCAGGAGGGTGGCCGCGGAAGACATCGCTGCGTGATGACAGGAACATTTGTAACGTGTTGAAGCGAAATCCATTTGCCTCCTCCAAAGTGGTTGTTCGGACACTTGATTTAGATATACATCACAGCACTGTTCGCAGAAGAGCCATTGAGAACGATTTAAGGAGTTACAGACCGGCAAAGAAACCTTTGCTTACAGCTAAACATAAACAAAAAAGGTGAGATGTTATAATTTAAACAACTCTGTCTGAAATTGTGGCAACGAGTTGCAATTTATTGTTTTTAGACTCAGTTTTGCAAAAGAGCACCTAAATTGGACCGTTCAAAAATGGAAATCCGTTTTGTTTAGCGATGTTTAAAAGTTCAACTTGATTAATTCAGATGGGATGTGCACGGTACGTCGCCGCCCAGGTACACGACTTGAAGCCCGAAACTGCAAAATAAATTTTAAGCACGGAGACGGTGGTATAATGGTCTGGACCTGTTTTTCCTATGATGGAGTTGGACCATTTCATAAAATCGATGGTATTATGGATCGATTTGTATATAAAGATATTTTAGAAAGCAAGATGCTACCACATGCAGAGTGGAATATGCCGCTTCAGTGGACGTTTAGCACGACAACGACCCGAAGCACACATCAAAGCTCATCAAAGATTACATTATAGACATTGATTTTGATTGGCCTACACAATCACCAGACTTGAATCCCATCGAAAATCTTTTTGGGATTTTGAAGAAAAAAGTTTCTGGTCAAAGGTTTCCTAAAAAGACTGCACTATATGAAGCCTTGAAACTAAATTGGGTACAAATACCTAATACCACTATATCTAATTTAATAGAGTCGATGCCACGCAGCTGTGCAGCGGTAATCAAGAATAATGGGTCTTATGCCAAATATTCATTATGTTGCTTTTGTTTTGCACTCAGACAATTTGTATTTAGTCACATTAATTTTATATATAACAAAAAAAATAAAAACAAATTTGAAAATTATTTGTTATTTATGTATATAATGTATGAATATATGCTTTGGTTCCTATAATAATTTTTGTGTGTCCCCAATATTAAAAAAGATATAAAATTTTGTAGCAGCGCACTGATATTGTTGCTATTGTTGTGCGCAACACTGTATTTTAGTTTTAGACCTAAAGGAAATAGAATCAGGCCAGCGCTCGATGAAATTTTGATATGTAAAAATAAGGACACCTCTAATATACATACACCTTAATGGCTTTGTGAAATGCTCAAAGCACCCACCAAAAGACTTGGCAAGCAACGAGAGTCACCGTCCGAAAAGTGCAATGTCTGCAAATCGCATTATCGGTCTATTTTTTTAAGGATAACAAAGGACGAACTACGGCTGTGAATAGATACCGCTATCCTTAAATTATTTCAAATTATTCTTTGCCCAGGTTTGTTGATACTCAGGCAGTCTGGTTCCAGCAAGATGGGGCCACAGCCCATACTGCTTAAACCACAATAGACCTTTTAAGAGAGAACATTTCAAATGTTCAAACCATATCCAGTGAAAAGGAAGTCGTTTATGAAAATTAGTGCCTTGTTAAAGCAAAGAAAAACTATTAGTCGAAGATGCTCATCTGAAATACAGATGAATAAATAAAATAAAATAATTTTTACTGAAAAATTGTAGTTTTACGAACTTTTTTCTTTAACTCTTTTTCCAAGATGCGACAATGCACAAAATTTATACAAAAATAGTCAAATTTGGGAAGCTCTACAGGTCGCAAATATAAATTATTTTAAAAAATTGTTTTTGGTTTATTTTGGTGGATACTTCACCTTTAAAATGATATTAATATTTCTTTATTTAGAGTCAAAATTTTGTCTATTATTAAATTTTGTCTTTATTATGTCTATTAAACGCACTGTGCGACGCTTCAAGAACAAATCGGTGCTTTTAAACACTTTTTAGAGTTTTATGATGTTTCCGGCTGGTCCCAATTTTAGAGCGAATTGTGACTGCAGATGGATTATGTGTACATTATATCAAAAAAGAATGGAGATACATCAAAGAAATTTAAGGTGTCACAAACAAGTTGATGGCTAGAGCTTTTCAGGACTGAGAGAGAATTTGCCAGATTTAACAGAGAGTGCTACGTATCCACATAAGCGATGTTAAAGGATGTTGTCAAGCAAAATTTGGAAAAATCGACCATGGGTGTGTTGGCTTCTTTCAACATCTTTTCTGGCTGTTCTACATAAATATTTTCTGCACAATCTAAGCTTTGTACCCTTAGATCATTCACCGTACAGTCGAGACTAAGTCTCTTTTGACACTTTTTATTGCAAAACTAAAAAAAATGTGTAAAGGAGGAAACATTTTTCGGATAATAATGAGATAAAATAAGAAATTTCGACCCATTTTGACTCACACAAATAAACGTAATCAAAGTTATCTTTATGTGAAATCAAATAAATAACATAGCACATTGACTTAATGTCATAAAAATTGTTTACCGAAAAGCACATTTACATATTAACTAACCCATCTTTTCTTTATTTAGAAAAATTCAATTAACCTAAAAACATTTCAAAAGGAATTAGCCTCCTAAGTTAACACTTAGGCATAAAAGCTAAGGCTTAAAAGCTTAAAAGAAACTTAAAGAATTCAGTATAAAAATGAACGTGTTAAGCTACTCGTACGTATTAAGACTAAAAATAGAAGCTCAAAAGCGACACCGTAAATTTTATAGTTATTTGATAGTCGTTTTCTTAATTTTTAAATCACCTTTTACATCAAATTGCTGCTGTAATGCTTTTTGGTTATTACAAGTTCAATGAATAACCGTTATACAATGAATAGCGAACAAATTGAAAAGTCAAGTGGTATGGAACACCAATTTGTAGCAAATTTCAAGCTACTTTTTAATTCATGAGTATATTTGTGCTACACCATTTTTTATCATTTCGTTTTTTTGCAGCTGTTCTCTTGTTTCTTACTTTTTGTCTTTGTTTTTTTTTAAAAAACTCGTCAAATAAATTTAGCAAATCCTCTTGAATAATTTACAAGCCGGCAAATGAACAGCAAATCTTTTAAGATTGTCAAACAAGAAAAGAACCCATGAACAATGATGGTGCATGATGGTGGACCTTTTTTCAATCTTTCTCTTGTCTTACGTGATGAAATGGGAGCTTTTCAGGGTGAGTTGCTCAGCTTGCGAGGGCTGCGTATTTGCATTGATGACTCGTTTGAAAGCTGCGATGCTCGAGAGCACCTCCAAAGCTCTAATGAACATCGTTGTGCGTCTCTCTAGTGAACAAAGGAATGTTAACATTTTTTTATTTGTCCTTTTCTTGTGTTGCCCTTCTTTCGCCTACTCTGCTATGATTCGACACAGACGTTTTATTTTATTTATTTGTCATTGTCTATTTTTAGGCGAATTCTATTGGGAAGCCACTTAAAGGCAACACAAATAAAAATAAACGAATTACAAAAGTTGAAAGCAGTTTAATACTTAAATTAGGAAAAGTGAAAAGAAAATAACACGGAATAAAAACAATTTATTCCAAACAATCTTTGGACAAAAGCTTAAGAAGTTAAAAAAAGAATTAAGAGAAAATTTGTGAGAATTTTTGTGAAACTGCTCATGGAGCATCATAAATTTTATTGCATACAGTTAGGCTAGACTAGCTAACTTAACAGCTGCAAAGTATGCAAAGTATTTTTTTTTTTCACTTATTAACGACAAAAGTTTGCCCACTCGAAACTCTTATCGTACAAGTTGAAAGACTTGAGCGCATTGGCAATGCAGCGAGCGAGTGAGTGAGTGAGTGCATTAAATAGACAGACTGAAGGTGGCAGAAGTTAGTTGAAAAAAAAAACTGACACTTCATTAAATCTTTAAGAATATTCTCTGAAGCATGGGTCTCCTCCTCAAACTTACAATTGTATAAAAACTTTTCTATCCAAGTCCAACAGTAGTTGGCGTTACTGCTCTGTTTGAAAATTCAAAAGAGAAAACAAGGTTGATGAAAAAAGTTTCCTGACAGTAATAAAATGGCGCTTCAGACTCAAATCATGTCATTCAACGCGATAGCACGAACGGGAAATTTTCAGCACGAACAAACAGCTTTTCCTGCCATCGCGTTCTTTAAATAGATATGTTGCATAAGAGCTAACTTGAATCCGAAATTGATTTGAAAACTCTGTGCTCTACGAGATAAATAGCAGTTGAGCTTAAGCTGATATTGGACGTGTTTTTGACATATGATAAGGAAATTATTTCACCTGAGTGATAGATGATGAGATTGTCGAAATTATCGAAGATGAGCTTTTAATGTTGGTATCGTCCGTAATAATATGAAAAAAACATAAGATGAATGATGAATGATGAATGATGTATGATGTATGATGAATGATGAATGATGAATGATGAATGATGAATGATGAATGCTGAATGATGAATGATGAATGATGAATGATAAATGATGAATGATGAATGATAAATGATGAATGAGGAATGATGAATGATGAATGATGAATGATGAATGATGAATGATGAATGCTGAATGATGAATGATGAATGATAAATGATGAATGATGAATGATGAATGATGAATAATGAATCATGAATGATTAATGATGAATGATGAATGATCAATGATGAATGCTGAATGATGAATGATGAATGATGAATGATGAATGATGAATGATGAATGATGAATGATGAATGATGAATGCTGAATGATGAATGATGAATGATGAATGATGAATGATGAATGATGAATGATGAATGATGAATGATGAATGATGAATGATGAATGATGAATGATGAATGATGAATGATGAACAATTGGAGAAGTTATTCTAAATCAAAAAATAAAATCAGTGTCACCCACATTTAATGGTGTCAGTATTATGTACAGTGGCTGTCATAAGTAAAAAAACTCATTTTTTGTACTGAAGTGCAAATATTTAAAGTTCTAGTTTAAGAAGCAAAAAGGACACGCAAAGAAATTTTCCGTTCACCACAACTGAAAAATTAGCCAACTATACTCCGTTTGCTAGTTGTATTTGCCGCAAACGAATATTCAGTCGTCACTTAAAAATACATCTTATATACCGCAAGCTATTTCGGTCATTATTATTTATTATGTTAACTATCTTTCTCCCTATGTCCATACGTCTTCTTATGGATTCCACATATAGCACCTCTGTTGGAACATGCTATCTCCGTCCGCAAATTACCAATTTGAATGATGAAAATAACTCTGAACTATAAGCATTGTGTTTATAAAATGAAGGGAAAACAAATTAAGTTTTCAGTTGGGAAAAACAAATTTTTCAATTGCTGTAATTTAAAAATCACTCGCGTTTATGACAAACGAAATTAATTACTTGCAACTAAATGACGCGTTTCTCGCAACTGACTATTATTATGACAACTGTTGAAACGTTTGCAAATAACGATCCCAAGCACGACAAACGATGTTCGTTTGCGGCTAACTGGCGATAAACGTTTTTTTTTTTCTTTGTGTGTAACAATTACTTTTGAAATACAATGTATTATTTATTAAACAGTAACACAAGTTTTAATCCAGAAAATGCTATAACTATTAAAGAGAGATTAAAGAGAAAAAATCCAAAAACCCCAACGCGTCGGAAATAAGTTAACACAGCAGTTAATGCCCGCAATGGTCGCCATTATTTTGTGAACTTCTTGCCAACCGAGTCGGTAATGAAAGTACATATCGCTCGTTTACTAAAAGACTGTCATAACTCAAAAAACGTCATTTTCGACTTATTGATGCAGAATTATTCGTAATGTCATGCTTTATATTGTGTAAAATTTTCACACTTATAAGTTATATACTCTCTGCGTGAGAAGATAAAGTGCCGTTGGGATGCCGTGCAAGATGGGAGTCAATTAAAAACTTCAAACGCGTTTTCTGCAAAATCGCGTTTTTTGAGTTATGACACTCTTTTAGTAAATGAGCGATATTCTCTGAACATTTGTGGAGAAAAAGAAGGCAAAGTTTCATAAATAAAATCCTTGAGTTCCGTCAAATTTCGAGGACACCTCTCAATAATTTTAGTCTTAAACCTAGACCATATATTTTCGATTAGCGATAGGTCTAGGCTTTGAGGTGGCCACTCCAAAATATTAATACTCTTATCAGCTATATATTTTGAAACAATTTTGGCCTTGTGTATAGGTGCATTGTCCTGTTGTAAAATAAAATCCTCACTAATTCGACGCTTACCTTCAGGAAGTAGCACATCTCTCATCAGATTTAGATACACTTGGAAATTGATTTTGCCCTCCAGTATTACTATTTTACGCACTCCGTAAGCAGGACTGCATCCCCGAACCATTAAGCCTTTGTCGCCGAATTTAAGACCTAAGGTTTTGTGCACTGGAAGGACACAGATTCACTAAACTTGCGCAAAACGTACATGTGGACTCCATTATATTTTATTCGAATCATAGATTCATCCGTTTAGAGAAATTTATGCCAAGAACTTTCGAGTTTTAAGACGTTGTCAGCATAGAACTTCATCCTCTTCACCGATTGTTTTTTTTTTTTTTTTTGCTTATGAATGGAATTTTTCGTACAACTCGACCATGCTTACCGACTTCTTATATAGCCTTCTGCGAATGATTGATAGCGACGACATTGTTTGGTAATTTGAAGAAAGCTTAGAACAAATTTTTGGAGCAGATAGCATAGGATACTTTTAAATGTTTTTTTTTGCTAGACCATTTTTTATCGTTTTTTTTTTATTTCTTTTATGAAAATTACAAAAATAATTTTTAAACAGTACAAATTTAAGAGAATTCTAAGGAGAAGGTCTTGTCAGTAACAACAGTTCAAATGAACAGGAATAATTAAGTTGAAACTAAGAATTTTACTCAAAACTTTTGGAGCGATAGCATAGGATACTTTTAAATGCTTTTTTTGCTAGACCATTTTTTATCGTTTTTTTTTTTATTTCTTTTATGAAAATTACAAAAATAAGTTTTAAACAGTACAAATTTAAAAGAATTCTAAGGAGAAGGTGTTGTCAGTAAAAACAGTTCAAATGAACAGCAATAATTAAGTTGAAACTAAGAATTTTACCCAAAATAACTCTATTGAGTATATCATCAGTAATTTTATCAGGCCGACCATATTTCGTAAAACTTAGAAATAAACCAGTTAATACTTAAAACTATGTTAATACTTAGAACCATACTATTTCGAAAAATTCGAATCATATTCGACTTACAAAATAAATAAACCTTTGTTATCGTTCACATCTAAAAAAATACTTTGTTTTTATTTTCTCGAACATTTTCATTAACATTCTGACAATTACACTAGGAGAAATAGTAGAAACAAAAATGATTGCCCAAGCGCTGAACAAAGTCCGAAAATAGGCAACACTGTCGTTATTACGAGCAACCTCGATGCAGCAAAAGATTATGTTGAATACACAGAACCAAAGACGTACTTAATAACAAAGAAAAAGTTCTTTGTCCCAATGTATTATACATTAAAATTGGTCCAAAGTACGAGTTCCTTGATTCAATGAATCTTTGTTCTTACGTTATTTCTTTGATATGTTATGAAGAAAAATTATTAATTAATGACACATACAACTGTTACAATAAGTTAGTCTGTCCTTAGAAATTTTAAAACAATATCGAGATATATTTTAAAAAATCATTTTCTTATTGAGATAAAATTCTCTAATGTTTTTTTAGCTATTACAACACAAGAACTGGAACAAAATTTTAATGAACACGAACAATGAACTGTTCCTTAAAATTAAGAACAACGATTCATTGAACCAAAGAATTCGTTCTTTGGGGCAATGAATAGTTCTTAAAAATCAATGAATTTCGCTTTATGAACGAGATTCTTTGATTTTAAGAACAATATTTGGTTCAGTGTAGTTTGACTTGCATTTGATCTCTGTTAAAAAGCTTTTTCTTTATCAATTCCAGCTTTTATTTTAAATTCATTTTTCCTTCATTGCTTTTCGCATTTATTGCTTATTTCTGATCTGTTTTATTTTCATTATTTTTTTGTTTTGGTTTTGTTTTTTTTTTATATATATTTTCAGCTGGCTTTGTTGTACTTTGTGTGCGCTTCCGTTTCCGGTGTGTTGTTTTCTAATTTCAACTTTGATTTTCCTTCATTCAATACGTTTTATTTGTAATGAAAATTCATGCATGATTTCAGTCATTTATGTTTTTTGTTCTACATAATTTTCTTTGGTAAAACTTTTGTTAACTTGTAGTAAATTGCTTCAAGCTTGCTTGTTCATTCATTCATTCGTTCGTTCGTTCGTTTATTTGTTGATTTGTTTGCTCATATTTTATGCATGTAACTTTATGCAAGCGTTGCCGATAATATATATGTATATATATATATGTATGTGCGGATGTTTGCTATAATAACTTATAAAAAAAACTCTCGAAGCATTATTTCTGTGGCAATATGACAGAGTAGCTTAAGTCGATATAAGCGAAAAACTGAAATTCTACATATTATTATTAACCATTTCAAGGTGCACAATTGTGTCCTACCCTTGTTTAAATCCGACTCTTAAAAAGAAAGTTATGCCGATTTTTCTAATGACCATACACAAATTTTACATATAAAAATGACAAAAAGGATTTTTAAAAATGTAAATAACTCACAACTATATTTTTGAACTTAAGCTACTCTGTCTTATTGCCACAGATTTATTGCTTGCGTTTTGACAGAGTTAAAAGTTTAATTAAAATTGGAAACAAAAAGTTTTATTCAAGAAATTCTGTTAAAGCCATAAATAAATATAACTTTCTTGTAGTTGTAGTAATGCTAAAAACAAACACTTAAGGACATAAACTGAATCAGAGAAAAATTTAAATCGTAAAACAACAAGAAATAAGAATGCTTGATATTGAGATGGAAGTTCAAGAAAACAAAATGGGAAAATAAATTTTTGATTAAAATTGTAAATTAATTGAATATTAGATGATAAAGGCTTTAAGATCTATTTCTATTGCAAAAAGGAGTGATAAGAATGAAGGTTAAGGATGGCTTTGTTCATCGAAAAAATTAAATTTTGTTAATGTGGCCGAAAGCGTTGAAGTGCGTGAACCGTTCGTTAACAACTTTATGAACTGCAAGGTATGAGTTTGGAATTCCAGCTGATGCAGAAAATTTTGTCAATTCAATTGAATTGAATTGACTGAATCATCTTCATGATAGGTACGAGTGACTAACATGGTAAAGATGGCCAAAAAAGAAAAGAAAGAAAGAAATAGAGGGAATATAATCTTCAAGATGAGTCCGTGGAATTTTTGTGGTTTGAAAAATTTATAAGGAAGAAATAAGATTATTTTGATGTATGTCTCTAAGAGCTATTTTTTTAGCTATTCAACTCAAAATGTATGATTTACAAATCGTATATTCATTGATGAAATTATTTGATTTCCTCGTCCATATAAGGATAAAAGAATGACATTTGAAATTAAATTTTATCTTCTAAAACTCTTCATAACTTGGTTTTTTCTCCTTTAAGAGTGTTAACTCTTATAAGCATAAAAGAATGACACTTGCAATGAACTCTTATCTTCTGAAACTCTATATAACTTGATTTTTTTCTCTATTGATACTGTTTACTCTTTGGATTGACCATATTATCATAACTTTTATTAATTTATTTCTGACCGGAAAAAGTTCCAAAGCCAAATCTTTCATAAGGATAAGTTTATCCAGTTTATAGTTAGTTTTTGATTTTGTCAATTACGATTTTTATTTTTTTGATCAGAAATAAAAGTTTTTTTTTTTATTTTTATTTTTCTTTTCAAGAATTGGAATTATTTTTGAGTTGTATTATTTTGCTCAAGAATAAAAATTGTTTTTCAATTTTTATTTTTTCGCTCAGAAATAAAGGTTTTTTCTCATTTTTTATTTTACGCTCAAAAATAAAAATCATTTGTCTAGTTTTATTTTTTTTCTCAAAAATAAAGCTCAAAACACCACACAGCTTTGTTGCTGGCACATGTCCATTTTTATTCCCTACACCTGAACAGGGCGGTTTAAGATAGGGCCGAAGAGGATTAATATGTATGACTCCCATTACTTTTGCGAAAGGAACATTTTTCCCTTCGGGGCCTTTTCCCTCCGACCACTCTTATGAGGGCTCCCATACAAATTTTATGATTTTTTGTATATTTATTCCCTAAACCTCAACGGGGGGCTTTAAGGGAGGGCTGGATAGGGTAAATATGTGTGACAGACCCCCATTACTTTTGCAAAGCGAAAAATTTTCCTTGGGGACCTATTCCCTCCGACTACTCCTTAGGGCGCTCTCATACAAATTTTATGATTTTTATGTATTTATTCCGTACACCTGAACAGGTGGGCTTTAAGGGAGTGCCGGAGAAGATTAGTATGTATAACCGACCCCCATTACTTTTGCAGAAGGAACATTTTTCCCTTCTGGACCTTTTCCCTCCGACCACTCCTTACGGGGGCTCCCATGCAAATTTTATAATTCTTTGTATATTTATTCTCTACACCTGAACAGGGGGACTTTAAGGAAGGGCTGCAGAGGGTTAATAGAAAAGGTGGGTTCCTATACAAATTTTATGATTTTTGTGTATCTATTCTCTACACCAGAACAGGGGGGCTTTAAGGGAGAGCTGGAGAGGGTTAATATGTATCATAAAACTAAGTGATATGCAGAATTTTGTATGAAAAACATAAAGATATAAGGAAAATAAATGCAATACAGAAATAAGCTCTGTGTACTCTTTTGTTACACTCAAAAGTTTGAAATAAACTTTAAAATGTTGTACATTAGAGCTCTGTTACTTAGCAGCAGTCAGTGTTTGCCTATTTGTTTAAGGTTGATGTATTCAATATGAATATCAAAGACATGCTCCATATGCTTCGAATTGTTATGGCAATCAAAGACATAAAAAGAGAAGACCTCCAAAATGTTATTTTAACAGAATTTCGTGAGCGAACCTGACGGGCCAACGAGAAGTGAAACATGTTGTGTTTTTGATAAAATCGTGAAACATGCTGATCACAAATCATTTAAATTTTGTGATTGTGTTTGTAATTGCTATTTTTATCAACAAAAATAGCGAAAATTTGCAACAACGCACTTTTTCACAATTTTGTTTAATTTCTAGCAAACTGGCATTTTTTCGCAAAATGCAATTTCATTGGAAATGATTGCGGAGGCGCGGGTTCAATTCCGGCGACAGGCATTTTTTTTTTTGTAATTACGGCTGGCATTATTTTTTTTTTTTTTTTCTTAAAATATACATTTTTTTATTTTTTTTTTAATCAATTTTTAGTAAATAATTTGTAATTTTTATAAATTTCAAGCGAAGAACTTATTTGTTTTCAGTCATTTTGTTTTTGTTTTTTTTATTATTTAAGCTTAGGTAATATCGCGGAGGTGCGGGTTCAATTCCGGCGGCTGGCATGACTCTTTTTCAATTTCGCATTATTTATTATTTTTTTTTAAACAATTTTTTAATACATAATTATATAAAAAAAATTTTGAGCAGTAATTTTATTTTGTTTTATTATTTAAGCTTAGGAAGTTAATATGTATTGTATGTGCATATGTTTAGAGTACATTTTATTTTAATTTTTTACCATTTCTTGCAAATAATTTAATTAATTTTATACATTTTGTCAGATTTTTTTTAACAATACTTACTTTTAAATGAAACAATTTTTTCAAATAATACAACCATTTGAGGAAAAATAAAATATAATTCAATTAAACATTAATGCGAAATCATCATAATAGTTTTATGAAAATCAATCAATCAATCAATCATTTTATCACAATTTTTTTTATCGAAATATTTTCGATCACAAATAAAAAGTACCTTTTTTATCGATATTTTTTTCAATCAGAAATAAAAGTTATTTTTTCATTAAAAGATATCAAATAACAAATAACGATCGGAAAAGGATTTGAAATTGTACTAGAATAATGATTTGAATAAGGACTAAGACAAGGACTAGGAGAAGGGTTTGGATATTTTTTTGGATACAAGAAAATATTTTGGATATTTTGGATATTTTGGAAAAGATGCAATATTTTGTTAAGTTATTTAGAGAAATTAGTTACAAAATTACCAGAAAATTACTTAAAATTTTCGCTTATAACTTTTAAACTCAAGTTGATACTTAATATTCACACTTTTACTGAGAAAAGTCAAAACCACAATTTTTTTTATATCTTCCTTCGTTTTTGAGATATTTTGTAACTTTTTAAGTTTTAATAATATATTATAATTTATATCTTAATACATATGTTCCTTTTTTGGATCGATATAATTTCGATCAAATTTATTTTTTTTAATCTGATCGAAAAAATATGATCATATAATAACTTTTATTTCTGATTGAAAAAAATATCGATAAAAAAGGTACTTTTTATTTGTGATCGAAAATATTTCGATAAAAAAAATTGTGATAAAATGATTGATTGATTGATTGATTTTCATAAAACTATTATGATGATTTCGCATTAATGTTTAATTGAATTATATTTTATTTTTCCTCAAATGGTTGTATTATTTGAAAAAATTGTTTCATTTAAAAGTAAGTATTGTTAAAAAAAATCTGACAAAATGTATAAAATTAATTAAATTATTTGCAAGAAATGGTAAAAAATTAAAATAAAATGTACTCTAAACATATGCACATACAATACATATTAACTTCCTAAGCTTAAATAATAAAACAAAATAAAATTACTGCTCAAAATTTTTTTTATATAATTATGTATTAAAAAATTGTTTAAAAAAAAATAATAAATAATGCGAAATTGAAAAAAAGTCATGCCAGCCGCCGGAATTGAACCCGCACCTCCGCGATATTACCTAAGCTTAAATAATAAAAAAAACAAAAACAAAATGACTGAAAACAAATAAGTTCTTCGCTTGAAATTTATAAAAATTACAAATTATTTACTAAAAATTGATTAAAAAAAAAATAAAAAAATGTATATTTTAAGAAAAAAAAAAAAAATAATACCAGCCGTAATTACAAAAAAAAAAATGCCTGTCGCCGGAATTGAACCCACGCCTCCGCAATCATTTCCAATGAAATTGCATTTTGCGAAAAAATGCCAGTTTGCTAGAAATTAAACAAAATTGTGAAAAAGTGCGTTGTTGCAAATTTTCGCTATTTTTGTTGATAAAAATAGCAATTACAAACACAATCACAAAATTTAAATGGTTTGTGATCTTCGCAACATGAAGAAAACCTGTTTTTCTGAGTAGCGCAGCATGTTTCACGATTTTATCAAAAACACAACATGTTTCACTTCTCGTTGGCCCGTCAGGTTCGCTCACGAAATTCTGTTAAAATAACATTTTGGAGGTCTTCTCTTTTTATGTCTTTGATGGCAATATTATAATTACTCGATGTATGAACCATGCAGTTGAAAAACTACTGTGTCCATTCTATATTATAATTATTTAATTTTGCGTAACACTATGTTAAAAACACGCCGAAGCGCTTCACGGCGAAGTGTTTCATCGGCGAATTGATTCATCGGTTTCGCTCTCCATAGCGGCTGAAGAAGGTTCACTTCAATAATATTTGCTAGTGATAGTTTTACGCTTTTCAAGGTTGTCGATGTGAATGACAGCAATAAAATAAAAATCTAAAAATAATACTTAAACTCTTAGTTTTTGGATATCGCTTATAATAATTACGATCCCTGATTTAAACAGATTTAATTTACTCTTGCCATTATATTGGCAATTTGGGACTTTTTAATACAATAAAATTTTTAATATTAATAATAATTGGGACTTTTTTAGTAAGACTGTATTAAAGAGTAAATCAATTAACCACTTAAAAATCAATTTTTTCGAGTTAAAGTTTCACTTCTACCGTGTGTGGTGGCCACACACTAGGGTATGCAACTATTCGACATTATAAAAAACCCGGTCTCGAATAGTAAAATTTTTGCAAAACCGGTTTTCGAATTATTCGACCAGTTAAACCGGTTTTTTTTTATCGAATGCGGTTCGAATAATAAAAAAAAACCGAAACGCCGAATAATTCGAACCGGTTTTGCATACCCTACCACACACATATTTTTCTTAAGCTGTTGCACTGATTTCACATTGATTTGAAGCAAAAAAGAACGCATTTGACAAAGAAAAAAATTCTCTTCCACCATGACAACGCATCAATGCGCACGTCTGTAGTCATCATGACAAAAACCCATAAATTGGGCTACGAAATGCTCCTCTATCCACCATATACTCCATATTTAGTCTCCTGTCAAATGGCTCAGCGATAAGAGATTTGGGTCGAATGAAGAGTTGATCATTTAAAAAATCTATTTTGATGACCTTGATAAAACCTATTATTTGTAAAGAATAAAAAATTGTAAAAACTCTGGACTATCTAAAAGGATGTTGAGTCATGAAACGCTTTTTTTGTCAAAAAAAAAACAAATTTTACTTCAAATAAAAAATTTGAGGACTTATCAAATTGCCCTCGTATTATATAGGCTTTAAAGCAACAATAAGGTTCTTGATTGCTTAATAAGCGTTTAAAAGCTTGAACAAACCTGTTTGGAAGGAATACAAAATTAAAAAAAAAAAACGCCAGACTAAGTATATCGATCTAAAAGGAGACTATGTGTAATGAGTATAAAACGTTTTTTTGCACAAAAAAAAAAAAAATACAACAAAAAATGAATAACTTTAACTCAAAATTTCGTGACTTATCAAATTGCCCTCGTATTATAAAGGCTTAAAAGCAACAATAAAGTCGTTTAAAGACGTTAAGCGAAAAGTTGATTTAAAATGCAAACTGCCTTTGAAATAAACGGATGGGCAAATCCTTGAAATAATCCTAGCAACAGAAATACTGAACTATAAGAAGCTAAGGAAAACAAAAGGAAGGAACTTAGCAAGTTTTAGCCAAGCTGTCACAGCAATTAAAAACAAATTATTGAAAAGACACTTTGGAAAACTTAACTTTTTGCCTAATACTAAGCTAAAGGAAAGTAACTATAAATAAAATGGAAACCAGAGTATATCTTAAGGCTTAAAACTCGAAACAAAGCACACAAGAAATCAGTTCAGATAAGTATGTATTAAAGAGGAAAACACACAAGAACAAAAAAAAAAAAAAAAAAAAAAATGAAAACATCACAAATACAGAAGCAGTGCTATTTTCTTTTTGTTTTTTTTTTCTTTTTTGTTATTCTTCAGGTAAGCAAACATGCTGTGTTCTAGATAAATATTAAGGTGGCAACCCAGCTGTGCATAATGCCTCGGAATATGAAACGAAAACAAATTATACGTTTGTGCAGCTTGTTGCTGATGTTGTATTTTTATGTATTTTGAATAATTCGCTTTGAACATAGAAAGCTCGACTAACACCGATGTCTTGAAGACAAGGATGGTTGTTGGGTTAGAGCAACAAATATAGCAAAATGGAAAGTCACGCATCGTACACACAAGAATACTAGCACGTAAGCTATCATACATACACAAACACTCATAGTCTCGCACCAACACACATACTCTCTCTCTCTCACATATGCACACACTTTCATGCATACTAAATACAGTTCAGTTTTTCGGCAGTGTCTTTAGGCATTGCTTACTTTAAGATGCGCCCGCAGCGTGTAGCTTGTCTGGATTAAAATAATCCAAAGTATTTCGTTGTTGTTTTTGCTGCTGACTTTCATCTTGGTTTTGTTTTTGTCTTTGGTTTTGCTTTTGCTTTTTTTATTTTGTTTTTCATCTTGTTCCTGTTAAGGACCCTTCAATTTAGCGGTCGGATACTTTTGTTGCATTTGTTGTTGTTTTGTTAAACAACAGCCAGAATTACAAGAAATCCCAGAGAAAATTTATTCCTATAAATCAGGGGAAAAAAAAAGCTGAAGTAAATGTGTAGATGTACATATATGTGTGCGTAAATATGCTCGTGTGTTTGTCTGTGGGTAAATGTGTTGAAATCTGCTGTTAGGGTGTTAAATGTTGCTTTTGTATAACTTGCTGTTTTTGGCAAACTTGATGTGTACTTCTGTACGTACCTACATGATATTTGCCGGAATTGCGCCAAAGGACTATATTTTGCTAACTTCCACTTTTTTTTTTGCACTATTTGGCATCCTCATAAATTGTTTTTTATTTTTTTTATTTTCAACAACACACATACTTACTCATAACTATGACAGAAGTGCCTGCCTGCATCATTTATATTTATGTGTGAACTTTTTGCTTTTCGTGTAGTTAGTGCTGTCAAAACACATTTTTTTTTTTGCTAACACATCTGTTAGGTTTAATAGCTTTTACCCTGATTGACTGCCTAGTTATGTGTCAGTCTATTTGTTTAGTTGTTTGTCGAAGTTTATGTGTTAGTTGCTGTGTTATTGTTGTTCGGTGATTATTGTCACTTTGATTAAGTGACACGATAACCAAATTATTGCAAAAGGCGTTAAAATATATCAATTAAATCCTTGACCGCAATAGCTTGTGTTTTATTGCCTATGTATCTTATGATGTGACGAATAATGAAACTTTTCCGAATGAAATAATATTTAAATTGAATTTTGAAAATTTCTCAACAAAATTTTGAGGGTCAGTCGACATGAAAAATTTAAATAAATTTTATATAAAAATAAGAGTTGGCTCTGTCGTGGACACACCCGTAGGTTTTGACGTGACAGTGTTTCTTTATTCCTGTTCTTATTTTTGTTTCTATCCTTTTCTTTGTTCCCAAACTTATCCCCATCGTTACGTTATTTTCTTATTTGTCCTAATAATTTTTCTGTTCCATGTCCAAACTCTTGTTTTAATCCATGACCAAATTCTCGACTTAATTCTTGTTCGAATTCCTTTCCTAGTTTGAAAAGGTGTGTTTTAGGTGTGTCTAAATCTTTGTCCCAATCAATAACTTATTTCTTGTGATAGTCCTTTTCCGGTTTCATTGTTTTATTTTGTTGTTTGTGACCACTGTTGGTTTTTTTCAGCTTGTCGGAAATAGATTTGTTGTTGTGGTTGTTGTTGTTGTTATTGTTGTTGTTGTTGTTGTTGTTGTTGTTGTTGTTGTTGTTGTTGTTGTTGTTGTTGTTGTTGTTGTTGTTGTTGTTGTTGTTGTTGTTTTAATTGTTGCTTTTGCTTCTTAGTTTCCTTTTACTTCAGCATTGGTTGTGCTTTTCTGTGGTACATTGACTTTGCCTTTAAGGGGACATATAGGTTACAAATTTACAAAAAAAAAATTTTTTCGGGAATTTTTTTTTATAGTAAGAAAAAAGATATCGTTTTCAAATTTTGCACATATATTTATTAACATTTAAAGAATACAAAAAATTTTTCAGAATTTTTGAAGCGGTTTTTGACGTTATTTGATTCTTTTTAAAAAAATGTCAAAAAATTGACGGTGTGCAGGATATCACCAGTCTGGAACATCTGAGGAAAAAATAAAAAAAAAAAATTAACCCTTGTTTAAGTGGTCACCGCCTGAACTAGGATAATTTTTATCAGCCGAAAAAAAACAAAATAGCGGCCATTTGAAAAAAAATCGATTTTCGAGGTTACAAAATCGGTCGGCATTTTGTTTTTTTTTTAATTTGTAACCTATATGTCCCCTTAACCAATTCCCTGTCATGCACTCAAAGACCTCATCTTAATTTTCGTTTCATAAAATTTACCGTTTCACAGTGTTACAATTCCATGCAAAGTTTTTTCTTTGTTGTAACTTTTTAACTGACTTATGTGGTTGCCACCCTGAAATCATGACGATATGAATTTTTTTTTTATATTTCAATTGTGAGGCTTAATACCACTTCTATGCTGTAGTAAAATAAAATTTAACGAAGCACGTCTCCTCGGTGAGTAATAATTCCATGCAACGATATTAAATTCCTGTTACATAGGCTGCTATCTTCAGGACCTGACGTCATTAGATTTTTTTATTTTCATTTTTGTCGTAAGGCCAAGCATAAATCCATAATTTTATTTTTCAAACATTTATCATAGCTTATATACTCACCGAGTAATAATTCAATGCAACGCCGTTGCATGAATGTTGCATTATCGATCTTTGAGTGGCTCTCTCTGTGTCCCCATGACGTTAGAAATTTTTTTTTAATTTTGTTGTGAGGGCTTAGAGTAGGCCTTTATTGACGTATCATATTTTTTACCCTAGCACTAATACTCAGTGAATAATTCCATGTAACAAATTTTTAATTGCTGTGCTTAAGTAGCTCCCACCGCGTCTCCGTCCCCGTTATTGTTGTTTTTATAATAAAATCAAAGCATTTACCTTTACAGTCGTAGCATTATTTTAATCGTAGCATCTATACTCAGCGAGTAACAATTCAATGCAAAGCCGATGCATTTTGAAAAAAAATCTTTTTTCAGGTATTTTGGAAAACTGTGCAGTAAAACAAAACTTCGTCACGTCAAAAAATTTTTTGTCACAATTCCGCTTCAAACAGAATCACTTTATGATTAAAAATGCAACAAATATGCAACGGTGTTGTATGAAACTATCACTTTGTATGTATATTCATTGGTGTCAAAATTAAAAAAACGAAAATAGACAAAAAATAATTAATTACATCATCATGACACGAATAGAGCCGCATAAGCTACGAAACTGCAAAACTGTTGCATTGAATTATTACTTGCTAGTATAGTAGGTACGAGAAAAGTTATTGTACATAAGTAAAGGCTGCCTCTTTTCATAAATAACACAACTTTAAGCAAAGAATTGACAACATAAAAGAAACGAAGTAAGTCACTTCAAGTTCGAAAATGCAACAAGCATGCAACGGCGTTGCATAAAATTATTTATCGATGAATATATGCTTTTCAGTTAAATAAGCAAATGAAAAAAAGAGTAAGTACTATACCTGCCACTTAAAATAAAAAATTAAGTATTGACGGAGTTGGTCAGGGCTGTGACCGGTTATGAAACAAAAAGCAAAACCGTTGCATGGCATTGTTAGTAAAGGTGATAACCTTAATTTATTTAACGACATTGGTTTTTTGGCTTCGTAATGAAATTTTTAAAAATGCAGATAGAAATTATCTTCGATTGACCGAAGCTTAAGTACCCCACAGTAGCGTTTAAGTTTATGCGAAGCAAGATGACGTCATTTTATATGGAAAATAGGAAAATACAAATTCAAAATTAAAACTTAAATGCAAAATTTGAAGTGATTAAATTATGTATTTTTTTTTTTTTTTTTTTTTGAATTTGTAGAGATTTTACCATTTGATGACGTCACTTTGTATGGGAATTAGCAAGGTTAATCAAAATTGAGTATTTGAGAAACAAACATATATGCCAGTTTTTTGAATAATTTTTATAAAATATTTAGAGCTTTTGATACAGTCATTTTTTATAGAAGGTAGGCGTGAAATGCATCAGGTTCGACTTATTTTTTGAACATGATCTTTACATATATATTAAAAAGAAGCTTACAAAAGTTGCATTCACAAGAGGTATAAGATTGCAAAGGCATAATATTTCACAGTTTGTAGTTTTACGGTTTTAAAAAAACATCAAAACATTATTCTTTTTATTAAAAAAAAAAATAGTTTAAAGCTTTTGTTGATAAACCCTGTAAATAATATTGTATTTAGATTCAAAATTACGACTGTAATTGTGACGACAAACAGACAGACGGACTTAAATGGCTAAATCGGCCCAAGAAATGATTCTGATCAAAAATATACACACTTCTCTATTCCTGCCATGCCTCCTTATAGGGTTACAAATGACATAAATGCAAATGAGTTGCATGGACTCATAACTTGCCTTTTTCATAGTACATTCAGACACTAACTTCCAACATTAAACAACAAAATGATTTTATTAAATATGCATTTTATTTTATTTTCCAAGCATCGTTAAAACTTCAACGAAACACCCCAACTGTTTAGGCACCAGTAAGAATGGCGGAAGTATCCTCGATCCATTGTTGGAATCCACTGACCATGGTGTAGACCGATGGGTAGGTGCTCTTGTGGCATGGTGTATAGCCCCACGAAACGATACCAACCAATTCAGCGCCATTCTGGGTGTTAATTATCAATGGGCCACCAGAGTCACCATTGCAGGCACCGTCAATTTTGTTAGGTGTGTGAGAGCAAATATTACTTGCTTGAGTAAGAGGAGCACTTGCAGGTAATTCGGCCTTGCACTGGGCGTACCCAATGATATCAGCATCCAGAGTTTGCAACACTTGTGGACTAGTTCCACTCTCATCACGTCCCCAACCGTACAGTTTTCCTCTACCAGTCTGAGCATATTTACCGGATGGCAGCGAAATGGATGCAACTGGAGCGCCATTATCCTTCAAATCATTAAGAATAAATGCTTCCGGAATGTAGATGAGACCAATATCGTTGGGACCAACACCGCCGGTGTACTTTTCATGTTGTCTATATTGCTGAGCACTTGCCACCTGACGCACTTGGACATCACTTTTATCGCTGCGAATATGCAGACCAGCCACAACATTGAATGATTTGTAGATCAAACAGTGAGCAGCTGTGAGCACCAAGTTTGGACTAATCAAAGAACCAGCACAGAAGTGACCACCAAGTAAACCAGTTGACTGAAGTGAAACAATATAGGGTGCCTCACCCTTTGAGGCATCTTGGCCATTGATGATGCGTCCCGAATAGAAGGCCGGCTTGAAGATGGTCTCCAAACGAGCAGCATTAACGGTAGCCACTGCCAAAACGAGTACAATTAAGAACTTCATGATGATTGAGTAAGAACTTGTCTGTGATTTTCTAAGGTGGTTGCATGCTCTTTTATACCATTCGCTATTGATAGTGCTGCACGAGCTGCATTTGCTACTATCTAATCTGTATCCGCAGTTGGTTCATAAAAATTAATTGAACGGATCAGTTTGATTTTAAGCGAAATATAAGCTCTTTGTACTGAGTGCTTTTTTTAAGTGCACTGAATGTGAACTTTTTTATTGAGGATATAAAAATATGGGTTTTTCACTCAAGTTCAAGAAAGTTTATTTAACAGCTGACGTATATTAAAGTATGATAAGGCTACTTAGTGGATACCTATTAGAATCTAGATTGCTAAGTGCTGATTTTCGGGAAAAATTATATTGAAGTGCTAAAATTTCCAATGCTATAAAACTGTGATTTTCAGTGAAGCCTTTTGTGTCACAATTTACTTATTTATGCCAACCTTTTTCTTTAGTTTTTATTAACAAAATAAAAGCTTATTTTATTTATATGTCAGGGTTATGTCAGGGAATTGTCTGACTGAGTCTATTTCATTGACAATTGTTATTTTTTTCTTTGAAAGCGTTCTTTAGAGAATATATCTAGAGGTTTTTATATATTCTTTATATGTATATTAAGGTGGCCCCCATTTTTAATAGTTTTATTTATATCGACTGCATAGACTAAAATATTCGATTTGATATAAAACTAAAATCTATAAAGTTTCGTGCCGATTGATGAACTTTTAGAACTCGCTCAAGAGCTCGAAAGTTGAAGAATCGTTTTATATGAGTTTTTCTTGGTACATACTCAAAGAAGTAAGAAAAACAATACTTGAAGTATTTTTAAAATGACAAAAAATCCTTAAGTTCAAATAATTTACGTGCTTTCAGAATTCGCAATTTGCAGTGTTGAAAAATTAAATTGGTTGGTTTTTTTTTTAAATATTTTGAACAGTAAAATCAGGGTCTGATATGTTGGCAGCCCTGAAATTCCAAAATTTTTGTGAGACAAAAATCAAAAATATTCAAAAAACATTCATTTTAAAGTCATTTCAAATGAAATATAACCATCATTTTTTGTATTCGAAATGCCAGAAACAGGAACTTTGAGGATTTTTGTAAAAAAACTCAAGTTTCACCAGCTATAATTTTTTTCTTAGAATTTTGGTTTTTTTAATTTTTTGCACAAAATAGCTCAAGCCTATTTCATAAGCAACCGTGTTGTTGTTGGTTATCATTTTTTTGAAAAGTATGTAAAATATCACAAATCTTGTAACTTCTATCCGATTTTTAAATTTGATACCTCACTTTAACATTTGATACCTCACTTTGTGGCGTCCGTGGCGTAGTTGGTTAAAGTGCGTGGCCGCTATGTCAAAGAACCTTGGAGACCCAGGTTCGAACCCCAGCCAGCGACAGAAAATTATTTGAATTAAAATAATTTTTCTGTACGGCCGCCACCTCTCTGCATACAATGGCAAACCTCAGAGAGTAATCAAAATGCCATGTAAAGCTTCTTGAGAATAAGAACATTCCGTTCATCGCCGTTCGGAGTCGGCGTTAAGCATGTAGGTCCATTTCTCGGTCAATTGTGTACAAACTTAATAACACGCACAACACAATTGATCATAAGAAGCTAGGTCAAAGTCCTTTCAAGGGCTGAAATGGCCAGTTATTTATTTATTTTTTTTTTTTACCTCACTTTAAAGAAAAATTAACTAAAATACGAAGTGCATACCAGGTTTTTTAAAAAAGTATACTTCAAGTATTGTTTTTCTTACTTCTTTGAGTATGTACCAAGAAAAACTTATATGAAACGATTCTCCAACTTTCGGGCTCTTGAGCGAGCTCTTAAAGTTCACCAATCGGTAGGAAACTTTAAAGATTTTAGTTTTATACCAAATCGAATACTTTTAGTCTATGCAGTCGATATAAATAAAACTATTAAAAATGGGGGCCACCTTAATATATATAGAAGATAAATAAACCTCTACATATATTCTCTAAAGAACGCTTTCAAAGAAAAAAGATAACAATTGTCAATGAAATAAACTCAGTCAGACAATGCCTTGACTTAACCCCGAAAAAAGCTTTTATTTTGTTAATAAAAACTAAAGAAAAAGGCTTGCATAACTAAGCAAAGTGTGACCCACAAAGCTTCACTGGAAATCACAGTTTTATAGCTTTAGAAATTAAGCGCTTCAGTATAATTTTTCCCAAAAATCAGCACTAAGCAATCTAGATTCTAATAGGTATCCACAAAGTAGCCTTATCATACTTTAATATACGTCAGCTGTTGTATAAACTTTCTTGAACTTGAGTGAAAATCCTATATTTTTACATCCTTAATAAAAAAGTTCACATGCAGTGCACTTAAAACAAGCACTCAGTACAAAGAGCTTATATTTCACTTAAATCAAACTGATCCGTTCAATTAATTTTTATGAACCAACTCCGGATAGAGATTAGATAGTAGCAAATGCAGCTCGTGCAGCACTATCAATAGCGAATGGTATAAAAGAGCATGCAACCACCTTAGGAAATCACAGACAAGTTCTTACTCAATCATCATGAAGTTCTTAATCGTACTCGTTTTGGCAGTGGCTACCGTTAATGCTGCTCGTTTGGAGACCATCTTCAAGCCGGCCTTCTATTCGGGACGCATCATCAATGGCCAAGATGCCTCAAAGGGTGAGGCACCCTATATTGTTTCACTTCAGTCAATTGGTTTACTTGGTGGTCACTTCTGTGCTGGTTCTTTGATTAGTCCAAACTTGGTGCTCACAGCTGCTCACTGTTTGATCTACAAATCATTCAATGTTGTCGCTGGTCTGCATATTCGCAGCGATAAAAGTGATGTCCAAGTGCGTCAGGTGGCAAGTGCTCAGCAATATAGACAACATGAAAAGTACAGCGGCGGTGTTGGTCCCAACGATATTGGTCTCATCTACATTCCGGAAGCATTTATTCTTAATGATTTGAAGGATAATGGTGCTCCAGTTGCATCCATTTCGCTGCCATCCGGTAAATATGCTCAGACTGGTAGAGGAAAACTGTACGGTTGGGGACGTGATGAGAGTGGAACTAGTCCACAAGTGTTGCAAACTCTGGATGCTGATATCATTGGTTACTCCCAGTGCAAGGCCGAATTACCTGCAAGTGCTCCTCTTACTCAAGCAAGTAATATTTGCTCTCACACACCTAACAAAATTGACGGTGCCTGCAATGGTGACTCTGGTGGCCCATTGATAATTAACACCCAGAATGGTGCTGAATTGGTTGGTATCGTTTCGTGGGGCTATACACCATGCCACAAGAGCACCTACCCATCGGTCTACACCATGGTCAGTGGATTCCAACAATGGATCGAGGATACTTCCGCCATTCTTACTGGTGCCTAAACATTTGGGGTGTTTTGTTGAAGTTTTAACGATGTTTGGAAAGTAAAATAAAATGCATATTAAATGAAATATGTTTTTTTTTTATTTAATCTAGCAATTAGTGCCCGTCATTGAAAGGGCTTTGTTTTTAAAATTTTTTTGCAATTGTTAGGAATTTTTTTTTTTTTTTTTGTTTGTGTATTAACATCACCCGAACTACTTGATTTCCTCATCATAGGCGGTTGTTTATTGGTTTCAAGGTTTGTCTTGATAACTGCGTTCTCTAATGTTGAGATGATTCAGGGAATTTCTGATCAGTTTGGTTAAACTTTTTGGAAGATTATTTAAATAGTATAGAATGTTTTTTATTTTCAAATTTTTTACGAGTGATGATTTTACTTCTATTTAACATTGAACGTTCTTAAATACTTAAGTAGTAAAGTATATAAGCGTTGTCATGATACTTTCAACATTGACTACATGTTTAGTGGATCAATGTTGGAGTCATGTGTATCGGTCTTGTAATAGAGAAACATTAATTCTTTTGGGGATAATAGCAGGAATTCTTTGTGAGGTAAACTTTGGATAAGGATGTAACAAGTTTTAAACGCACTAATAAATGATCTACGGGTTAATGAAACAAACTGATATGAGTCATTATTATTATGAACAACACGTTGTACAGGGTGGGACATCTAGTGGTTTATTTTTAAATCATAGGTTATTTTGAGACTGACAGCTGTTTCCCGCTCGAAATCGTGACATAAAGTCAGTATCATACCTCCGCTGAAAGAAATGAGGCAATTTACGCTTGAATAACATTAGGAAATATTGGAAACTTATTTCCAAAGTGAGTGCTGTGTAGCCCAAACAGTACCTTATTTGAAAGAACATGGTTCGGGCGAAAATTCATCTTTTCTGACGAGGCACATTTTCGTCCCGGCGGCTAAATTAACAAACAAAATTGACGCATCTGGGTCTCGGAAAACCTGCATGTTATTATCAAGAAGCCGATGCATCAACAGAGAGTGACAGTTTGGTGCGGGTTGTGGAGTGGTGGCATTATTGGACCATTTTTCTTTGAAAATGAGGCTGGGAACAGCGTATTGGTCAACGATGGGCGTTAAAGAGCCATGTTAACCGACTTTTTTTTACTGAAATTGGAGACATGAATTTGGACGACCTCTGGTTCATGCAGGATGACGCGCAATGCCACACAGCCTAAGCCACAATCGATCTTTTGGGTACCAAATTCCCAAATTGTGTTATCAGACGTCTTAGCGATGTCAATTGGCCGTCTTGGAGCTGCGATTTGACCCATTTGAATGGGGAATAGGGAACCGTGAAGGGCCAATGTTATGCCCACAATCCGTAAACGATTCAAGCACTTAAGGCCAATATCGTCCAAGCAATATGTGAGCTACAGCCTGAAACCATCAACAAGGTCTTTTTTTTTTTTGCGCTACTGCAAAGCCAGCCGTTCTTTTAACTTTATAATTCATGACTGGTTTGAAGAAAAATAAATATTTTGATAAGACACAGCTTTGTGGAAAGGAAACTAAATTTTGAGGACTAGTTAAGTACGACTTCTTAGGTAATTGTGATTTTTTGTAGCTTTTTTTACTCTTGAAGTGTTGTGCCAAGTTTTTAAAGATCGAAACAGAGTATTTGCTGAATCAATTTATCTTAGCCACCCGAACCTATGCGGAGGTTGTAAAGCTCTTTTACCGCTCTTTCACATCAATGCTATACAGACAGTTTCCTTGGAGACAGTTTCTGCGTGTGTGAATAGTTAAAAAATCTACAAATATTCAAGGCATTTAACCTTGCTCAGTCTTCCTTCACTTAGCAGAAGCGGGTATATTTTAAAAATATATTCTATCATAAAATAAAAGTTATCTTAAACAGACAACAGTTAAGGGCATATTTTAAAAAAAGTTTGTGTTGAAATTAAAACACTCTTGATAAGCTCGGCTAAATTTTTCTTTATCAAATTATCGATATTAATCAGCTTGCTTCTGCATTAGTTCAATAAAATAAATTTCAGTTATGACTGATTATGGGAAAATATTGACTAGACCATCATAAATCAAATTAATACCCACTTCAAACTCCACCAGATTAAGACTGATGGTGTAAAGATAGCGTGAAAAACATTAAAAGCAAATGGAAAAATGGTTCGTTCAACGTTTACTTCATTGATTTATTGTCGGGATTTTTCTGTGATTAAATTAATAGATCTACTTAAATGGTCCTAAGCGCAAAAATTAAAGATAAGTCATGTAGTAAAAATAAAAATCCAAGATTTCACGCGAAAAACAAACACTTAAAAACAGAGGCATAGCAAGCAATTTGTTCTAGGGGTGCTTTTTATTATCATCAATTCGTGTGCGCAACTGCATTAATTTTAAGTTTTCTAGCAACAACACAAACAAAAACATTGCTCGCCAAAAGCAAAAACAGCTCAAACAGTGATTAAAAATCAGACACGTACCTTCTCCTCTTCCATCAAACTGCCTCAGGACTTAAATGATGCATGTATCTATGTTTTAAAGTACGTGTTTTTGAGTTTATTTAAATAAATTTGCTGCTTCGTTCGTTTGACTACCAGCAAAAATTAAGATTTTGTTGGTATTTTCACTATACTAGGAATGACAAAAAAGAATGACAGCAAAGGAAGCATCAGCATAAAAACTCCTAAAAGCAACAAAAAAAGTGGCGCCTGTCAAAAATGATCGGTTCAATAAATTCAGTGAATAATCAGAGTGTGAAAGTGTGGAAACTAGAGATAGGCTCAATGTGCTGTGCTGTGCTGTGCTGTGCTACTTTGTGTGGTGTTGATTCCCAAATGGTTTTCAAATTATACACACACTGAAACACACACCCACACACACAGTAAATTTTCTAACAATGTTGATGTATTTAAGCAAATAAATACCGCAATAAAAATAACCGAACCAAAGATATGCAAATAAATAAAACATAGCTTTTGTTAGCAGAGAACACAATGCAAATACATTAAAAAAAACAACAACATTAGTAGGGTAAACAAGCCCAATAATGTTTTTTGGATCCCTATTCTTGAGTCTATAAAAATATTTATATAATGACAACAGCACATTTTCATTCCACTTAAATTTAAATGTTATTATTTGTTAACGTCTTCATTTTTCTTTATTTACCATAAAAATTTAAATAGCAGCGTTTAATTTATGCTGAGTAGCTCTGTTTAATAAGCATTAATGCAGTGATGGATGATGTTGGTCAGGATGAAGAAAGAAGAGCAGCTTGTTATAAAAAGGGTTTTTATTAATTTTAGCAGATGCTTTTTAAGCTCTAGCTTCTTGCTTTATCTTTATCTTTTTTCTCTTATTGTATCTATATCTGTAGCTTAATATGAATCTAAATCTGTATCCGTAACTTTATCTGAATCTGTATCTGTATCTGTATCTTTATCTGTATCTGCATCTGTATCTGTATCTGTATCTGTATCTGTATCTGTATCTGTATCTGTATCTGTATCTGTATCTGTATCTGTATCTGTATCTGTATCTGTATCTGTATCTGTATCTGTATCTGTATCTGTATCTGTATCTGTATCTGTATCTGTATCTGTATCTGTATCTGTATCTGTATCTGTATCTGTATCTGTATCTGTATCTGTATCTGTATCTGTATCTGTATCTGTATCTGTATCTGTATCTGTATCTGTATCTGTATCTGTATCTGTATCTGTATCTGTATCTGTATCTGTATCTGTATCTGTATCTGTATCTGTATCTGTATCTGTATCTGTATCTGTATCTGTATCTGTATCTGTATCTGTATCTGTATCTGTATCTGTATCTGTATCTGTATCTGTATCTGTATCTGTATCTGTATCTGTATCTGTATCTGTATCTGTATCTGTATCTGTATCTGTATCTGTATCTGTATCTGTATCTGTATCTGTATCTGTATCTGTATCTGTATCTGTATCTGTATCTGTATCTGTATCTGTATCTGTATCTGTATCTGTATCTGTATCTGTATCTGTATCTGTATCTGTATCTGTATCCGTATCTGTATCTGTATCTGTATCTGTATCTGTATCTGTATCTGTATCTGTATCTGTATCTGTATCTGTATCTGTATCTATATCTGTATCTGTATCTGCATCTGTATCTGTATCTGTATCTGTATCTGTATCTGTATCTGTATCTGTATCTGTATCTGTATCTGTATCTGTATCTGTATCTGTATCTGTATCTGTATCTGTATCTGTATCTGTATCTATATCTGTATCCGTATCCGTATCTGTATCTGTTTCTGTTTCTGTATCTGTAGTCATATCTGTATCTGTTTTTGTATCGTCTATCTGCATATATCTTTTTTTGAATTTTGATCTCATAATTTTTGCGTTATTTTTGTCTCTTTTTGTCTTTATATCTTTTTAACTTTTCTATTCATATAAGTTTTACTTTTCTATTTATAACTTTTTAACTTTACTATTCATATAATTTGTACTTTTCTATTTATATCTTTTTTTTTACATTTCTAGCTTTCTAGCACCTTTTTCATTCTTTGTTTATTAAATTTCAGCTGTGCCTTGTATTTAATTGATGCAAAGTTCATAACAGCTGTGTTCACATTCAAGCTGTACAAATTTGAGACTGTACAAATTTACCTTAAATCACCGAATGTACAACAAAGTGATGTATCGCAGTTAAGTGCTCACCCAATTTATTTTTTAAATCGCACCGTTATTAAACCACCAATAACTACCTCCTTGCTCCACTCAAATAGTTTCTGCACAATTAATTTCTTCACAGTTTTCGTTATGCCGGAAAAATGGTACGATGCCATATACCATCAACAACAATTACAGAAAACCCCAACAGCTGTGACTGCATTTTAAATACAAAAATAACAAAAACAACAATATCCAGTGATCTGTCTGTCGTTTCCGTTGTAGCGAAAAAAAATACAAAACTTTTAAATTGAATTCTTGCAAATATTAAATTAAAACGCTGGAAGCTGAAATAAGAATTTATCATCCATGTAAGCGGCAAAAAAAAAAAAAGAAATGTGATGAAAAATTGTTTACCGTTACATGATATGAGCTTGAGGCGTTTGAGGTTTGGGATATTGGCAAGACTAGGGGCAACTAAGTGCCAGTTAAGTTATGGACAAAGTTCATCGACTCCGCAATAAGATATAAATCACATTTTCTAAAGAATTTCTCGTAAATTTAAAAGATACTTTTCATTTTTATCTTCTCTTTACTGTGGGAAGGTATTTGTTATCGTTTTGTTGTTTTAAGCACAAACTTAATAAAAACTTTAATGTTTTTTTTGGAAATTTATGGGGAACGGTGAGCTTGAATTATATGTGATAAACATCAATAGCTTGTCTTGTGTTATTTAACGAACGTAAACCGCTCTATGGGATTTAAAAAGCAAGCATTTATCATTGATTATAACGTTTTGGACCAGAGATTGGCATTAATGGCAGGTAACAAAATATGCAACAGTTAACAGTTAATTTGTAAAGAAACAGTTAGATTTGAAGGTTAAATTTGAAAGATATAAGAATAGAAGGCATCAAAAGCTATGTCGATGAAGCAAAGTAATCACTAAAGTACTTAAAGTGAACAGATTTTACTAGAAAAATCACAAACATGGACAGAATTTGCATATTTTTTTTTTTTATATTTCGAAAATTTTTCTCATCATGTTTTCATATTTTATTTATGAAATAAATTTCAAGCAACAATAACTTGAGGTTTCAAAAAGTTATGCAAAAAGCTTTTAAAATACTTATCGTACCTAAGTGTCTTTGTTAAGAGCTCAAACCGCTGAAATTTAAGGACTTAATCGCATAAAAAACCAACAAATGATAAAATAATGCAATTAAAGTAATTTCATTTGCTGCTCCCTCTAGCAAAAGAAAGCAAAACACTCAAATACTCATACACACACACACACACACACACTCCCTTACATGAGTACACTTCAACGCATCCACATACTACACTAAGTCATACCTATGCATCAATGTGAAACCGGCGTTGGCTGCTGCCTCACAAGACAACATTGTAAAGCTTCAAGTGCTGCTGTCTTTGCATCCTTGAAAAGATGTCCTTACATCGCATAAAAAGCAACAATAAAATCTACACACACAGTAACAAAAATGTATTTTTTTTTTTACTTTCATTTTACTTTAAATTGTAATATATTTAATGTTATTGCCGACTGCCTTCAAGTCAAACTATTATATAAATGTTTTTTTTTACAAGCGCACGGATGGCTGGAATTTCCGAAAACATGTTTTTGTGTTTGAGTGCCTGCATCTCCGACCCTACCAACGTGCAACACGTTAACATAGCTCAGCCCAAAAGCAAGAAAATTGTAAAAAAAAAACATACCAACAAAACAGCTCAAAGCCAGAACTGAAGCAATGCTGCGCTCGTTCATGTGTAGTGCTCAGTGCAAGTGTATGTCTATGTGAGTTGTGTCTGTGGGAGGAACTTTTCTGTGGTTTTGCCAGCTTCACTTTTATACAGTCACCCTTAATTTTGTTTAAAATATTAAATAACTTTGTTTCTTATGTGAGGACAACGTTGCGTATGAGTTACTTTTAATTTAAACAACTTTGAATTAATGTTAAGTATACGCCATGGTGGCAATGTAAGAAATCATTTTATAAGGTGACCATCTTTTTTTTTACAATTCAGTACACAAGATAGCAGTACTGCAATATTTCTCGAATGAAAAATTCTATTTAAAATATTTAAAAGAAATTCTTTAAAAACATTTAATATGGAGGTAAACGCAATTGACAACTAGCAAATGAGGGATCTTTTTGCAAAAATATATTAGCTTGTTGGAAAAGTTAGGGCACATTATTTATTATGAGAAAATAAATCAAAAGCGAACAATGATATAATTGTCAATGGTGATAATTGAAAGCGAACAACCTTAACCTCTTTTCGAAAGAAACCTTATAGAGTTTTTTTTTACAATTGGTGTAACCAACTTGTAAATGGAAAACCAAAATGAGCATTTCGTCATATTTTTCTTTTACACTTACATAAAGGGAAGCAAGCGAGTAAGACTTGTGAAAAGTTACGTGAAGCTTATTGTGATAATGCTCGAGAAGAAAAGCAGTGTAAGATGATGGTTGAAGCAATTGTGTGCCAAAGATTTTGACCTTAATCTTTGGCTTCTCCGTCAGAAAGGACAGATGAGACTAATCTCTATTAAATTAAGGCACTGTTGGAGTCAAACGAATATTCATACAATCTAGTGAAAATCTAGTATTCAACCGTTCATCACTTTCTACAGAAGCTGGGATACATTAGCAAGCTTGATGTCTGGGTGGGCTTTGTGCCTCATAAGCGCAATAAAGTTCATGTGACGGTAATTGTAAGCATCTGCGATATGCTCATTCTAAGTATTTGAGGAAAAAAATCCTTTTCTTAAACTTTTCTTAAAGCTTATGTTAACTGGAAATTAGAAGAGGATCGTGTTCAATAATGTCGTGCGCAAACAGCCTTCCTCCTGACGTGGGACTTCGTCACAAATAATAACCAAAAGCAGACATTGGCTGCGTTCAGCAGGTACAACTGTTGAGTATGTGCCTGCTGAATGCATAAGTATCAGTTTCTGATCGACTCAACATGTTGTGAAAATTGTCTGTCTTTGATAACATTTTATTTTCTGATACATTTACACAACATGTTGAGTTCAACACTTGCACAGCAGTTGTACCTGCTGAATGCAGCCATTAATCAGAGGAAGATTATGCTCTCAGTGTTGTGGGTTTTAAAATACCCCATACTCTTCAAGAAACTAGCCAATTAGTTCGAATGTGTTCTATCGTCAATTGAATAGTTTGAAAGAATCTATAACCCAGAACCTTCCAATAAGCGTTAATCATAAAAGACTTGTGTTCCACTAAGACAAAGTGTGACCACATGCAACAGGTTTAGACACCCATCAAAAAATGTCAATATCCAAGCTTCAAGACGGAGCTTCTAATGGAGCTTGAACGGGAAGTGGAAAACCTTGTGGCTTTCTTAAAATAGAATTTTGAAAAACTTCGGATGCACCAGAAGCTTCATCTCGATATAAGATACATGACACACATTTCTGTAGAGGGTATGAAATTTTGTTACATTATAAAATTTGGTCACTTTATGGATAAATATTCAGGAATTAATCTTAACAATCGTTCCAGTGAAGAAGTTTTATGGTTTTATGTTCTTAGTTCAAACTTTAATTTGTAAGATGTATGGTCCATTGAACATTTTTTGGATGTTTAAAGATGCAGATGACTTAATAGCAGTCACCCCAAATGAAAATTAATAAATCGTCCAAATTTATTTTGGGTTATAAATAAATAAATAAATAAATTGGCCATTTCAGCCTTTGAAAGGACTTTGACAGAGCTTCTTATGATCAAATTGTGTTGTGCAATTGATCGAGAACTGGACCTACTAGTGTTATGCCGACTCCTAAACCGCTAATGTGTATTTTCTGAAGAAGCCTTTCATGGCATTATTTACTCTCTTACTTTCTGAGGATTGTCTGCAGAGAGAAAAATTAATTTCAATTGAAAAAAATTTTCTGTGTCTCATGGCGGATTCGAAATTTGGACCTCGCAGCTCGAGAATTTGCACCGATGGTCACCCCAAAATGGGGTTATAATGAAACCAAAAATCAGAGAGCGATAAAAAGAGATAAATTGAGAGAGATATTAAATTTCTCACTTTCTTTAAAGGAAAATTTAATACCTGTAGTTGTGGCACTCATGGAAAACGCGTTAACTTAGGTGGATCGCTCAATACAAATTTTGTTGATGTCGGGAACCTTGGTTCGAATCCTACATGAAAAAAAAAATTTATACACACAAATTATTATAAGAAGCTCGGTCGAAGTCCTAATCCATTATCCGATAAAGTTCAGAGCAACCAAACAAAATCACGTTTCGAAATATAAAAACCACATGAGAATTCTAAGGCCTGTTTTAAATTTTTGAAATTGTTCAACTATTTTACTCAAACAATTATTGTCTGGTAAATTTTCTAGGAAATATCATCATGGCAAGAGTTTCTACTGTAGGCTACCTATAAAGTAGCTTATCTTATATAAGTAGCCTGTAAAGTAGCTAATTCTTAGTAGCATGTTATCAAACAAAAATAATACATTTCATTAGGTATGCTTTCTATTTATTTTTTTAAACATCGTTGATGTAACAATAATCATCTTAGGCACCGACAAGATCTGCAGAAGTTTCCTCGATCCAATCCTGGAATCCACTGACCATGGTGTAGACCGATGGGTAGGTGCTCTTGTGGCATGGTGTATAGCCCCACGAAACGATACCAACCAATTCAGCGCCACTCTGGGTGTTAATTATCAATGGGCCACCAGAGTCACCATTGCAGGCACCGTCAATTTTGTTAGGTGTGTGAGAGCAAATATTACTTGCTTGAGTAAGAGGAGCACTAGCAGGTAATTCGGCCTTGCACTGGGCGTAGCCAATGATATCAGCATCCAGAGTTTGCAACACTTGTGGACTAGTGCCACTTTCATCACGTCCCCAACCGAACAGTTTTCCTTTACCAGTCTGAGCATATTTACCGGATGGCAGGGAAATGGATGCAACTGGAGCACCATTATCCTTCAAATCATTAAGAATAAATGCTTCCGGAATATAGATAAGACCAATATCGTTGGGACCAACACCGCCGGTGTACTCCTCATGTTGTCTATATTGCTGAGCACTTGCAACTGAACGCACTTGGACATCACTTTTATCGCTGCGAATATGCAGACCGGCCACAACATTGAAGGATTTGTAGATCAAGCAGTGAGCAGCTGTGAGCACTAAGTTTGGACTGATCAAAGAACCAGCACAGAAGTGACCACCAAGTAAACCAGTTGATTGAAGTGAAACAATATAGGGTGCCTCACCCTTAGAGGCTTCTTGGCCATTGATGATGCGTCCCGAATAGAAGGCCGGCTTGAGCAGCGTCTCCAAGCGAGCAGCGTTAACGGTAGCCACTGCCAAAACGAGTACAATTAAGAACTTCATGATGATTGCGTTAGAATGAGTCTATGTTTTTCTCAGGAGTTTCATGCTCTTTTATACCATTCGTTGCTGTGAACGCTGCTATCTTATCTTGGGTAAAATTGGGTTTCTTGAAATTTCTTGAGTGGGAAAAATTCATGTATTTTAATTCAAAATAATCTTTTATTTTATTTAATCTTTCAAATTTTATGTTCAAATTTTGATTTAGGGCATTAAAGCAAAGGTGGTCTAACTTCGAGTATCGTATATTTGAGTAGGTTTTTTTGTTTTTTTCTGGAACTTTGAAAATGAAATTTGTACACGCGGATTGTGCTCTTGATCTTGTTTTTACTTTTCCATATTTTTGGAAGCTTCATATATGGAAACTAAGGTATTATGTGAGAAAGTTGACAAATTATGCTCAGATTTATTGAAAGACAGCATAACTGAAGGGTATATATATCCTTTAGCTTAAATCAATTCGACGATTAATTGTTAAGTTATCACCTTTGTAGTTTTGAAGTTGTATGCAAGGTGTTATGAACTCCTTATTTTAGCTCACTTATATGTCCCTTTTTTTCTTTTGTATTTACTTTAAAAATCACTCAAAATGTTCAAAATTTGAAGACTCGGGCTTTCATATGTGCTCGAAAAATAGATAGTTTCGAAAAAAATTTTTCATCGGTGACAATAAGGGCTCGTTCATAAATTACGTTACCAATTTAGTGGGTGGAGGGGGGGTAACGGAAAGGCTTGAAATGTACTAAGAAAGATTAACAGAGGGGAAAAGGGCGGGGGTTAAAAAAAATGGGTTACGTAGTTTATGAACTACCCCTAATGGCAGATTCATGTACTACGTGGCATAGATAAGCTATGAAAACGGCAATGGCGTGCTTGACCCAAATGACCCCCAGAGCAAAAACTAGGTCTCTTGAAGACAAAAACATCGATATATTAATTTTTAAAATCAGATTATAAATGCCGCATCTTTGAAGAATAATGTAAATGCGATACCCCTACGTTCGATCAAAAATTAAAAAAAAATTTCTTTGAAAAGCCCTGCCACATGTTTCGAATAAAATGGATGGCATTCTGTAAAAACCAAAGATATGTCGATAAAATGAAAAATTACCCTACGTTTTTCAAGAAAAACTTAAAAATATTGTTTTTTTTTTTTTAATTATTCTATGGGAAAAATCGAAAAATTTCTTTAGTAAAAGTTTAATTATTTTTGATGAGCTTTTCATAGCTGAAATTAAAATGCTACCTTAAAATGGTAAAAACTGAGATTCTGTGGATAAATACTACTAGAGGTCATTTGAGGTCCATGATCTCAAAAGAAGAAAAGAAGGTCTCTTAGAGACTAAAATATCGACATGTCATTCTTAAAAATCAGAAGGTTATAAAACCTTATAAAATAATACGATTTATAAAAATAATACGATATGAAAAAAAAAATTTAAAAATTTTCCCTAGGTTTTGCAAAAAATTTAAAAAAAATTTTTTAAATATTTGTAGTAGAAAAGCGAAAAATTTCCATAATAAAAGTTTAATGGGTTTTTACGGGCTTTTCATTTCTGAAATCAAAACAAAATTAAGAAATTATTATTAGAAATATTAAAATTATTGGTAGAAACTGAGGTTCGTAGGGTCAGTACTATAAGGGGTCAACTGAGGTCGATGAGTCCTATTGACAAAAAATAGGTCTCCCTAAGACAAAAACATAGACATATCATTAGTTAAGATCAGACGATAGTTATGAAGTATCGAGGTTATGGAGAAATACGTCAATGCGCAATCCCTACGTTCGGTCAAAAAAACTTTTTTTTCGAAACTTTCTTTTAATATAAGCTGGAGTGTGACGAATTTTTTTTCCCCCTTTAAGGCAAGACGGTCCAGATACTGAGGGTTGGAATATGCATGCAGATATGTTTTTAAGTCCTGGCAAGTATTTTAAGGTGACATTTAGGTTACAAATTTAAAAAAAAAAAATTTTTCGGGAATTTTTTTTCATAGAAGAAAAAAAGATATCGTTTTCAAATTTTGCACATATATTTATTAACATTTAAAGAAAACATAAAATTTTTTTGAGAATTTTTGAAGTGATTTTTGACGTTATTTGATTTTTTTTTTTAAAATGCCAAAAAATTGACGGAGTACAGGATATCACCAGTCGGAACATCTAAGGAAAAATTAAAAAAACAAATTAATCCTTGTTTAAGTGGCCACCGCCTGAACTAGGATAATTTTTATCCGCCAAAAAAAACAAAATGGCGACAGGTTTTGTAACCTCGAAAATAGATTTTTTTTTCAAATGGCCACCATTTTGTTTTTTTTCGGCGTATAAAAATTATCCTAGTTCAGGCGGTGGCCAATTAAACAAGGATTAATTTCTTTTTTTTTTATTTTTTTTAAAATTTGTAACCTATAACCTTTACTGCTAGTTGAAGTCATTTTCTAACTATCCAGCAGGGGCCATTCAAAAAATTAAAAATTACAAAAAAAAAAAAAAAAAATTGCTAAAAAAATATCAAAAACCAACCTTGACACAAGAGAATATTTCAAATTGATATTGTTTTGGATCAGATATGACAAACAAAACCAATACAATTAGCGCAATTATAAAAATTTATTGCTTCCACTTGACTGATATGAGTTGATAGGTTGTTATTTATATTTCTGGCCTAATAATGAAAAGAGAAATATTTATGATCGAAATTGGTTTTGTTGTTTTTGTATTTTTTCAAAATATTCTCCATGAAGATCAATAAACTTTTGCATGGATTTTTATTTATTTTACAGAAACATTTTTCACTCCGTTTGAAGTAACTCCAGAAGATACGTTTCGAATGCAGCAACCGCTTCAAAAGGTGTTGAAATCATTGACCACGTATTTTTTATTTTTTTATTTTTTTTTTTCGGGAATAAAATAGTCATTGGGTACCAAATCAGGGCTATTCGATAGATGACCCGATCGATATTTTTGCTGGTCAAAAATGTCTTTATAATGTTACATTATCGTGATGCAGAATAATACGCCTCTTCTTCAACTTTTTCCGAATTTCTCTAATGACTTGTGGCAAAAAAATGGTCGTGTACAACTCAAAATTTAATAGTCCTATGTTGCTATAAAGCCACAGCCGCTACTTGACCGGTAATGCCGAAGAAACAGGCAACCATTTTATGCGATGTGTTTCTTCCGCGAGCAACCTTTGTTGGATTTGGCTCATTTTGTAAGACCCATAGAGTTGATGGCTGTTTTGTTTCAATCGCATCCATGACTCATCACCTGAACAGCCTTTGATGCAGCTTGATCGTATTTTTTCAACATTTTTTTTTTTTTTTTTTTTTGCAATAATCTGCACGAGCATTTTTTTTGATACTAGATTATGTGGGATCCATCGAGAAGAAATATTTTGTACGACCAAATGATCATTCAATATTTTTTTGATGCTTGTCATATTAATACCCAAATATGCCTCCACTCACGGTATATCACATGACGATCTTGCTTTATCAGTTCACACACAGCATTTATGTTTTCTGGCACAGCAACCGATTTTGGATGAGCTTCACGAAATTCGTGCTGGAGCGAGCGTCGACCACGACTTAATTTGTTACACTATTAAACAGTGCTGTTCAGTGGTGCTTTGTCGCCGTATAAAGAATTAAGTTCATCAATGCATTTTTGTCTTGATAATCCACTTCGAAAGTTATGGAAAATAATCGCACGAAAATGTTCACGAGTCGATTTAATTTTTTCCCAATTTGAATTTTTCAAGTTACTTAAAACTATGCAGGTATGTTTAACAATGTCAAGTATCTAACAGAAACGTCAGATATTAAATGTTGCAACCTACTGTTGCCAAGGCAAAAGATGTAAATAGCAACCCTCGTATTAGTAGAATTTGGTAGTAGAGTTAGTAAAGGGTGATTTTTTAAGAGCTTTCGGATTTGATTTAAAAAACAAACACATAAAATTTAGAGAAAAGTATGAAATCTTTATTTGAGTCGATAGAACGATCTATATAATTCAATGTTTAAGATGATTTCATGAAAATGTTGACCGCGGCTACGCCTAAAATGGTTCATACGCTGGATCCAATTTTGGCATACTCTCTCCAACATATCGGCCGGTATCTCACGAATAAATTCTTCAATATTGGCTTCAAGTAAATCAACCGTTGCGGGCTTGTCCCTATAGACATGAGCCCCCACAAAAAATAGTCTAAAGGCATTCAATCACACGATCTAGGCGGCCAATTGACCGGTCCCGAACGTGAAATAAACTGTTCACCGAACTCGCCTCTCAATTGGACCATTGTTTCGCGTGCTATGTGGCATGTGGCACCATCTTGTTAAAACCACATATCAGACAAGTAGAGCTCTTTCATTTTGGACAAGAAAAAAAATTTATAACCATCGCACGGTAGCGTTCGCCATTCACGGTAACGTTACTGCTTTCGTCGTCTTTGAAAATATATGGCCCAATGATGCCACCGTCCCATAATCCACACTACAAAGTGAATTTTTTGGGATGCATTCTTGCCAAGCTTCTGGCTTCTCTTTACACTAAATATGGCAATTTTGCTTGTTCACCTATCCATTCAACCAGAAATGAGCTTCATCGCTGAACACAAGTTTCCGATAAAAAAGTCGATCTTCATCCAACTTTGCCAGCGCCCATTCACCAAAAGTTAACCGTTGTGGTAGGTCGTATAGCTTCAATTCTTGCCTCAGCTGTATTCTAAAATGTTTTACACCCAAATCCTTCCGCAAAATTTTCCACGTAGTGGAGTAACATAGGCGCAATTGCTGCGAACGGCGCTCAATCGATAATTCCTGATCAGCAACAACAAGGGCGTATACAGCTACGATATTTTCCTCTGTCTGCACTCTATGTATGCGTGTTGATGGTTTAATGTCCGGGAATGTAAATTTGGTGCGAAATTTAGTCACAAGATTCCGAATAACCGCCTCAGAAGGTCGCCCAAACTGGCCATAAAATGGTCGCCCAAACTGGCACGATGCATTTTCTTAACCGAACCGAAGCGTTGTTCGTTTGTGAGTTGATTCATGGTGAAATTATAGACCAAACTGAACATGTTTAACAGTAACATGTTACACGGCAACAGCTGTGCTGCCAAAAACAGTGTTGTCAAAAAGAAAGTTGCTAAAAAATCACCCTTTAGAACAGCTGTTTCTAACAATTGTAGACCTGCATTAGTTCCTCTCAATTGAAATAAATTGATTCTTGATTCATGTCAAAAAAAAAAAACTATTTTCCACTAAAACCAGCCTGCTCGTTAACAATTCACTGTAAGACACATTGTTTACAACTATAGCCAAGAAGGTTGACATCTATCGAAATGTTGGCGATTCACAAAATAACTTGACTTTCTGTGATGATGCTTTCAGGATTAGAAATTCTCAGCACGTTAATCAAACCATATACGCCAAGAGATGAAGTTTGTCTAACGGTGCTCTAGGGGACATATGTGGCCACGATATGCAGTTTGCCTAACGGCCAACAAATTTTTATGGTCGGAGTTTATATTTCAGTCAATCAGAAATTTAAGGACATAATACGTTTGACATTATAGATGACATAATACGCTGAATCTTGTTGACGTGTATTATGAAGTAATTTTTCCCAACAACAATAACAAGAACAATAAAAAAAAGATACAGTAGTTTCGACTATGTCGTAACACAAGACGTAGAATTATTCAATTTGATGACATCTTTTTTAAAAAATATTTAGCAAAATATTTATAGCATATGACCTTTAAAAGAGTGCCGGAGAGGGTTAATATGTATAACTGACCCCCATTACTTTTGCAAAAGGAACATTTTTGCCTTTGACACCTATTCCCTCTGACTACTCCTTAGGGGGGCTCCCATACAAATTTTATGGTTTTTGTATATTTATTCCATATACCTGAGCATATGACCTTGAAGAGAGTACCGGAGAGGGTAAATGTGTATGACCGACCCCCATTACTTTTGTAAAAGGAACATTTTTGCCTTTGACACCTATTCTCTCCGACCACTCCTCAGGGGGTCTCCCATACAAATTTTATGATTTCGTACACTTATTCCATACGCCTGAGCATATGACCTTTAAAAGAGTGCCGGAAAGGGTTAATATGTATAACCGACCTCCATTACCTTTGCAAAAGGAACATTTTTGCCTTTGACGCCTGTTGCCTTCGACCACTCTTTAGGGGGGCTACCATACAAATTTTATGGTTTTTGTTTATTTATTCCATACACCTGAGCATATGATCTTTAAGAGAGTGCCGCAGAGGGTTAATATGTATGACCGACCCCGATTACTTTTGCAAAAGGAACATTTTTGCCTTGGACACCTTATCCCTTCGACCACTCCTTAGGGGGGCTCCCATACAAATTTTATGGTTTTGTCGATAAAACCGGAAACTGTCGATTAATAGGTAGCAAACTTAAGCAAACAAAAACATCAAATGTTGTCTTTATATTTCATGTAATTGTGTAAAATTTATATAAGTAAGAGAGTTCAAACATGAATTTTTCTCCCAGTGAGGATCAAGCAGACCAACAAGTGCCAACATCAATATTGTACGATCAGTACTTTAGCCACATAAAAGGCTCAAATTGTGACCTAAATACCGACACCTGATCACTATCAACCACCCTACTTACCTCCGAGAATGACGTATTCTACGTCAAAATATCGTGCCAACCCGAACTAATACAATCCGCGAAATTTAATACGTTATAAAAGTTAACTCTCAGCCACATGAACGGTTCTAAGCACCCTCCAACTGTTATTTATTTTATGTGAACAAAGATTTTTTAAAACGCGTAAACATGGAACTAAAACTGAAAGTATTATTTTCTGTCAATTTAAGCAAATTTTATAATTTTACATCAGTTTAAACGGTTATTTTCAATGCATTGTCGCCGCTCCTCATCTTCCTCCTGCAAAAGTGTCAACAACATAACAACATGTGAACGTGCTTCTGAAGCACATGCTTAAGCTTTTAAAGTGGTCAATTAAAAACAAAAATACTTACATACTTGTAGGCTTATGAGCAAAAAGCCTTTCCAGCTGGTACTTGATTTTGTTGCCACTTAAAAAAGTTGTCACCAAACATACTATAACTTTGATTGACAGCAACATTGCAACGGCCAATTGTAATTGTGGGCGATAAGAGGGTGTGAGCTGTAGTGAGTGAGTGAGTGAGTGAATGAGTGTTTTATAAATATTGAACTTGTTGTCAAGTTGTTGCAGTTTAGAAGTTTGTGCTTAAAATTAATTAAAGTTTGCATAGTTTTAGGCTGTCGTTATTAGTTGTTGACAAATAACAAACTGGAGCTTATCTTATCGGGATTTATGTGATTATGTTTTTATAGTTCACTGTGTTTGGTTTGATTTTGTTGATATTTAGTCATTACTTATAACAACTTGAAATATATATATATATATATATTTTTTTTTTTTTATTGATTGTTTGTGTGATAATAAGTGATCGATATTAAATAACTGAAGTGGTTGCATTGTTGACAGTGAGTTTTTGAGGACTGTGTCTTGAAAATTGTTGAGTTGGTCAGGAAGCATTTTATTATATTTACTATCTTGATATAATTGGGTACTTAAGCTAATTATGGACATTGATTTTCACAGATAAACCAGCTGCTTGTTTGAAGCACCTCTTGAAAGATTTCTCTTGAACCAGCTTTTTGAAAAGTTGCAGGTAAATTTCTTCAAAGATTTTATCAGCTGCTCTTTCATTAACACTTTTTTGTTAAGTGCCGAAAATATTAATAGCATGATTTTAATGCTGGCGATACTCTATGTAACTCCCAGATTCTCTTCACTGACAATAGATATTTAAGCCTCGTGAGTAACGTAATTATTCAGTGTTATATCGAAACATAAACAACAACGTATTTCCTATTTTTAACAATTCGAACTAGTCACGACATTAAATTTAAAAAATTTCAACTAGTTACGAGATTAAATAGCATTTTATTCTATAAGATTACAAAGTATTGTTAGTGGCTTGTCAGGGAGTCTGTTGTTGTTGTATATTTTGTTGGAGTTTGTAAAGTTTATGTACCCAAATGCTTATTTTTTGTGTAAAGTAGTAACGTCATTCTTCCGCCCCACTGCTGGGAAGATTCCAAACAAATTTACTGTTAACGTTTTCGTTAGCGTTTACATTTACACTTACGATTACGTTTACTTTTACGTTTACTCTTACGCTTACACTTACGTTTACGCTTACGTTAACATTTATGTTTATGTTTATGTTTATGTTTATGTTTATGTTTATGTTTATGTTTATGTTTATGTTTATGTTTATGTTTATGTTTATGTTTATGTTTATGTTTATGTTTATGTTTATGTTTATGTTTATGTTTATGTTTATGTTTATGTTTATGTTTATGTTTATGTTTATGTTTATGTTTATGTTTATGTTTATGTTTATGTTTATGTTTATGTTTCTGTTTATGTTTCTGTTTATGTTTATGTTTATGTTTATGTTTATGTTTATGTTTATGTTTATGTTTATGTTTATGTTTATGTTTATGTTTATGTTTATGTTTATGTTTATGTTTATGTTTATGTTTATGTTTATGTTTATGTTTATGTTTATGTTTATGTTTATGTTTATGTTTATGTTTATGTTTATGTTTATGTTTATGTTTATGTTTATGTTTATGTTTATGTTTATGTTTATGTTTATGTTTATGTTTATGTTTATGTTTATGTTTATGTTTATGTTTATGTTTATGTTTATGTTTATGATTATGTTTATGTTTATGTTTATGTTTATGTTTATGTTTATGTTTATGTTTATGTTTATGTTTATGTTTATGTTTATGTTTATGTTTATGTTTATGTTTATGTTTATGTTTATGTTTATGTTTATGTTTATGTTTATGTTTATGTTTATGTTTATGTTTGTGTTTGTGTTTGTGTTTATGTTTGTGTTTATGTTTATGTTTGTGGCGTCCGTGGCGTAGCTGGTTAAAGTGCGTGGCCGCTATGTCAAAGAACCTGGAGACCCAGGTTCGAACCCCAGCAGTGACAGAAAATTATTTGAATTAAAATAATTTTTCTGTACGGCCGCCACCTCTCTGCAGATAATGGCAAAGTAATAAAACTGACATGTAAAGCTTCTTGAGAATAAGAACATTCCGTTCATCGCCGTTCGAAGTCGGCGTTAAGCCAGCAGGTCCATTTCTCGGTCAATTGTGTACAAACTTAATAACACGCACAACACAATTCATCATAAGAAGCTAGGTCAAAGTCCTTTCAAGGGCTGAAATGGCCAGTTATTTCTTTTTTTTTTAATGTTTATGTTTATGTTTATGTTTATGTTTATGTTTATGTTTATGTTTATGTTTATGTTTATGTTTATGTTTATGTTTATGTTTATGTTTATGTTTATGTTTATGTTTATGTTTATGTTTATGTTTATGTTTATGTTTATGTTTATGTTTATGTTTATGTTTATGTTTATGTTTATATTTATGTTTATGTTTATGTTTATGTTTAGGTTTATGTTTATGTTTATGTTTATGTTTATATTTATGTTTATGTTTATGTTTATGTTATGTTTATTTTTATGTTTATGTTTATGTTTTTGTTTATGTTTATGTTTATGTTTATGTTATGTTTATGTTTATGTTTATATTTATGTTTATGTTTCTGTTTATGTTTATATTTATGTTTATGTTTATGTTTATGTTTATGTTATGTTTATTTTTATGTTTATGTTTATGTTTATGTTTATGTTTATGTTTATGTTTATGTTTATGTTTATGTTTATGTTTATGTTTATGTTATGTTTATGTTTATGTTTATGTTTATGTTTATTTTTATGTTTTTGTTTGTGTTTACGTTTATGTTTACATTTATTTTTACGTTAACGTTAACGTTTACGTTTACATTTAAGTTTACGTTTACGTTACTTTTAAGTTTTTATTTACGCTAACGTTTGCGTTTACGTTTTATGCTTACTTTTAAGTTGAAATTTACGTTTAAGTTTAAGTTTAAGTTTAAGTTTAAGTTTTATGCTTACTTTTAAGTTTAAGTTTAAGTTTAAGTTTAAGTTTAAGTTTAAGTTTAAGTTCAAGTTTAAGTTTAAGTTTAAGTTTAATTTTAAGTTTAAGTTTAAGTTTAAGTTTCAGTTTAAGTTTAAGTTTAAGTTTAAGTTTAAGTTTAAGTTTAAGTTTAAGTTTAAGTTTAAGTTTAAGTTTTAGTTTAAGTTTAAGTTTAAGTTTAAGTTTTAGTTTAAGTTTAAGTTTTAGTTTAAGTTTAAGTTTAAGTTTAAGTTTTAGTTTAAGTTTAAGTTTAAGTTTAAGTTTAAGTTTAAGTTTAAGTTTAAGTTTAAGTTTAAGTTTAAGTTTAAGTTTTAGTTTAAGTTTTAGTTTAAGTTTAAGTTTAAGTTTAAGTTTAAGTTTAAGTTTAATTTTAAGTTTAAGTTTAAGTTTAAATTTAAGTTTAAGTTTAAGTTTAAGTTTAAGTTTAGTTTAAGTTTACGTTTACGTTAACGTTACGAAGTGCAATCGGTTAAGGTACTTTGTAATCCTAAACTAAATGTTGTCGTCTTTGAATCTCACAAATTTTTTCAAAGGAATCCGAAAATTTTCTTTCTTCAAAACAACGCCTATTAGCTTACAACAACTAAGCAGAAATTCTGCATTTCTTTCATTATTTCAGAAAAACAAAAAAAAAAAACTCAAAGAGAACGAATAGAATTTTTCACATCAATCCTCGTTGTCAGCTTAATCTACATATTGCGCGAGCTCTAAATCAAAATTATTTTCATTAGCTGCTTGACCCCAACCTTAACGGGATCCCGGCCACCAATCTTCAAACCAATTCATAATCATACCTTTCTTTGAATATCTAACAAATCCTTAACATGACAAAATATCAACAATTTCTTTTGTAACGCAGCGCTAATGATACCCAAGTGACGCATTGAAAAAAAAAAACAAAGACAACAACAAAAACTTGCCGTCACGTAGAGGCTGTTGACAAGCAGCAACAAACATGGCTATGAGCAGAAATTCTAGCTGTCACAACATCAATAACGACAACATGAACGAAAACTGGTGCGTGTCAATAATAAATCTTAATTAAGAAGGCAACAAAAACTTAATCTTTATCATCAGGTTAACATAAGCAACAACATAAAATTGAGAAAAGAAATCTTAATAATAATCTTTTTGATATTTGCACAAATGTCATATTTTGCTTACATACCCAGTTGTTGCTGTTATAATACCTCAAAAAAAAAAAAAAAAAAAAAACACAAGTCTATTGAATTCAATAATTTTTTGGTTATACAACCTCATGAAAAAGGCCAACAAGAGTTCAAACTTTGTCATTGTCATCATTCCTAGCTGCAGGATTGTGACATATAAGCAGCCTGCAGCAACTCTGCGCAAATCACGCAACTAGTTATGCCTGCGACCGACGCAGCGTTCAACACAAATCCTTCTAGCTGGCTTTACTCTTCTATTTCTCCTTTGCTTCTTCTTGTTTTTACTCTGCTTCATTTTTTTTCCCTAATGACGCCATTAGTCGCAATCGCTCTTGACACTTGCTCGATTGACTTGACCCTGATAATTATATTAAAGCCAAGCCGAGAACTATGTGGATGTAATTTTCCACTGGCTCATCTCGATGCCACGTTATTTGCAGCTAACTGATTTACTTGCTCTTCTCTTTAGCTCTGTCTGTCCACTTTATAACACTGGTGTTTGGCCTAATTTTCTGATGTCGCAAGATGGGTGTTTTTCTGCGAATAACGTGCAAGACACTCTCTACCATAACTACCAGTCTAGGTTGACTGTGTATTTAATTAAAAGAACATTCGAGCAATATTTTTGTTTTGTGTGGTGATGTGAAGCGTGAAAATTGGTGAAAATTAATTTTCATTTGTAACCTACCACTGACACGTTATAGCTTAAATATTGCAACTTAAGTCTACATACGTATATAACGATTAAGTCTCAAATATTGGAAAAGCGTTGGTTTTAATAAAACAACGATCAATCTTAATTGCGACAGATTCGAAAAAAAATCTGTCTCTAAGCTTATTTTCTTCACCAAGTATAGGAAAAAAGTTAATTTACGCTTAAAATTAAGTTAAAAAATAACATATTTTGAGGCTTTTGTGCTTAACAAGATTTTTTAAACAGCTTAATAAATTGTGGATTTGACTTTGAGGGATTTTTTTTTTGCACTTTGAGACTATCGTGATTGATTTATGTGTAAAGTTAAACAAACTTTCTTCGAGTACATTTTTTAAACGCCTAAAAACTGCTTAAAAATTTGTTAAGTTACAGGATTTCCCTTTGAGAGCAAGTCTGCAAATAAATGCTGTGTAGTATAAACATATGAAAAACCTCAAAAAAACTCATGAACAACTTTAATAATAATCGATAATTTTCAGAAATCTAAATTCTGAATAAAAGGGGTTCAGCAAAAAATGACGAACAATATCTTCACTTCATAGTAAAAAACAAAAATGACCGCGTAACGTGAGAAATTGTGAAAAATTCACAAGTTATTTTATTTTAATTGAATTAAAATAAAATTGACTCAATAGAATCACTCAAATGCTCCATTGAGAATAACAGAATTAAGTTTAATCATGTTGTGAAAAATAATGCTGATAAATGACCCTGCACTGAAGTGTGCTGATAAGCGAACGTTTGTCTCTTGGTTAGTGTTATTCTTTATACATTTTATTTTTATTTTCATGCATTATCAGCCTGCGGTAGCGTTTTATTGCTATCTAACCGCCAGTGCAGTGTGTAAATAAACAACAAAAACAATAGCTGCTGCTTTTACCTTACTTTGGCAGCATTTAGTTTATTGCTATAGTCGCGTATTTAATTCATGAATGACGTTTTTAAAAACAAAAACAAAATGTTTTATCTATATATTGAAAAAATTTTTTCGGTTAACCACTTGAAAGAGCGTGTGAATATTTAGTTTGGTGGTCAAGCCCGCAAAATAGACTTATTTAAAAGCGAACAAAATGAAAATTATTCGCAACAAATGTATGTACGGTTTAGTCAAAACTATCCTCGATAAAATTTAAAATTTTTTGTGATAATAAATACATACTATACATTTTATAACTTTATAGAATATATGTTTAAGCTTGAATATGATAAATGCTTTGGATGAGTATACGTGTAATATACGTGTAAAGAATGCGAAATATTGTATGACATTGATTTTTCAATTCAATGACTATATGTTGAATATCATTCAATATTTAGAGTAATATCTTTCATTAATGGAATATGTAATATATATACTATAATACTTAATGTATCTTAAAATAAATATATACCATAATACGAAATGGAATATGTAAAATGCTTAAGATAAGATAAAATATACTAGACACAAGATACAAGATACAAGATATAAGACACAAGATACAAGATACAAGATACAAGATACAAGATACAAGATACAAGATACAAGATACAAGATACAAGATACAAGATACAAGATACAAGATACAAGATACAAGATACAAGATACAAGATACAAGATACAAGATACAAGATACAAGATACAAGATACAAGATACAAGATGACAAGATACAAGATACAAGATACAAGATACAAGATACAAGATACAAAATACAAGATACAAGATACAAGACACAAGATACAAGATGCAAGTTACAAGATACAAGATACAAGACACAAGATGCAAGATACAAGATACAAGATACAAGATACAAGATACAAGATGCAAGTTACAAGATACAAGATATAAGACACTAGATACAAGATACAAGATACAAGATGCAAGTTAAAAGATACAAGATACAAGATACAAGACACAAGATACAAGATAAGAGAAAAAATATTGTTTCTTCAAATTTTTCAAATAAATTTCATTAAGACTTACACCAGATTTAGACTTAACGTTTGAATACACTTAACGTATTTAATGCACTTAAGGGAGGAAACCTAAGTAAAATTTGAAAAAAAAACAAAAAAATTTTTTCGCTAAAAAGATACTTTAGGGTCTCAAAAATAATATACCAAGAGATAGAATTCGGTAAAAGTGTCTAAATGCCTAAATTTTTCATTCTGCGCGACGCCTCCCAGACATGTCCCAAGCGTATTTAAGGGGGGAAATATACCCAGAGGCCGAAAAAAAATTGTCATGTTTGTGCATTTTTTTAAAGAAACTTAAGGGATATTTATTAATGAGGGTTTTATACCTTAAAATATACACATTCAAGAGTATGATAAGTATTTTTTTATTAAAAAAAAATTTAATATTATGGTACATACAGCATTTTTTGTAGAACGCTCTGAAAATGCGGTCACCAAGATTGCTAATCCTTAATTCAACTGAAACAAAAAAATGACAAATATCATTAAACTAGATACTTAAAGCTCGTACTTGTCGTAGCCGATTTTGAAAATATTGATTTTTCACAAAATGGCGGACTTTCGAACATAAATTAACGATTTTCGACCAAAAATTCGTCATTATTTTGCATATAAAAAATTAACGAAGCTACGAAAAAAAAATCCTATGACAAGTACGATTATTATGATTGTTATGATTATTATGAATAAAATAAGCCTGCAAAAAAAATCAAAACGATCGGTTCACAGAGTTTCGTGAAATCTTGGTCACCGACTTTGAAAACATGGTTTCGAGAAAAACGCGTTTGAAAATAAGGGCCAGACTGCGCGCTTTAGAAGGCGGTTCACTCACTAGGCTATAACTTTGTTATTTTTTGAGGTATTAACTTGAAATATTCACCACATATTTTTGAGACCTAAAGCTTTAAGAGAATGCTTTTTGAAAAAAAAGTTCTGGGTATATTTCCCCTCCCCCCCCCCCTTTAAGGGGGAAAACCTAAGTAAAATTATTTTTCGCTTGGTAGATGCTTTAGGGTCTCAAAATAATCCGATACCCCGAATCCGATACCCCGAGCGTACTTAAAACTTAAAAAGCGTTTTTTTTGAGACGGTCGGACACATAACTCGAGCAATTCTTACACGATTTGAAACTTTGACGGTATATTCAAAATACCTTTATCTATCGACACACTTGGGATTTTTCTTTTTTTTTATATTGCTTACTTTTTGTTTTATCAACAATTTTGTGACTTTTTTTTGTGAAAATTATAACTGTTGTGTTCGATCACGCACCATTTTGTTCCCGATCAAAAATTAAGGACGTTAGAGCCATGGAGAGGTTCGGCCATAGAACCCTTCAAAAAAAATAGGAGCCTGCAAACAAATGTTGCACAGTCGCCATTTTGTATTGAAATTTAAAAAAAAAATACATTTTGTAATTCACAGATTTTTTTTATTGACCATATAATTGAGCAAAAAAAAAATTCCTGAAAATACGAATATTTTTCTTTAGTTACTTAGGTTTCCCCCCTTAACATTAAGAGCCTCCGGTAGTTTATTAAAAAAAAATGTTGTTTTTTAGACCAAAATTTTGTACATTCAAGATTTATCCGACATTTTGGTCCAAAAATATTAGTCGATAAGTTATAAAAGTGGAATGCCGCGAAAGAATTTAAATTTGTGTTGAGCAAGATATCTGGAGACTGGTTCATCTGAAAAAAAAACAATTATTTCGTTTTTGTAAAGAGTTCTTGGGCGTTCAGTCGTTGATTTTTGAAAAATATTAATTTTTGACAAAAGGTAATAAGTTATAAATTGGCGGGTGTAAGTAGAAAATTTTAATTTTTGTGCATAAAATTGAGGTCGTTTTAGGTAAAAAATAAGAAAAAACTAGTAAGAAATGATCTTCGACTGGGCCGAAGTTAAAATACCCCCAAGTCCGAACCGACGTATATTCAAAGTCTTAAGCCGTCAATAAAATGTTTATTTGTATAAAACATTTTTGTTATACCTACATAGTTTTAACAGAAAATATTCGCTTTCATTTTTTATAAAATCGCTTTGTATGGGGGGTGGGTGTGGTTTTCACTCGATTTTGTTGAATTTTATACACAAAGTGCATGTTATATATCAAAGTTAATAAGCAAAATTTCAAGTCCATATATTATTTTTTGTGGAATTTAAAGAGATATTACCTTTTTGATGAAGTCACTTTGTATGGGAGGAAGGCGTGGTTTTTATCCAATTTGGTTGAATTTCATACTTAGAGTGCACTTTAAATATCGGAGCTCATATGCAAAATTTCAAGTCCATATATTAATTTTTGTGGAATTAAAAGAGATTTTACCGTTTTGATAAAGGCACTTTGTATGGGAGGTAGGCGTGGTTTTCAATTGATTTGGCTCATTTTCGAACTTGACCTTAGTTTTTTAGATAAAAGCTTAAATATTGAATTTCGTGATGATAGCTTGAAAATTACGGCTGTAATCGTGACGACAGACAGACAGACGGACAGATGGACGGACACACGGACAGACAGACGGACATGGCTAAATCAACTCGGGTGGTGATGCTGATCAATAATTTATATACTTTTCTATACCTACCACGCCTCCTTATGGGCGTTACAAACGGAGTGACAAAATTAATATACCCCCATTTACGTTTTTTAAACGTGGGGGTATAAAAATGTATAAAAAAAATTAACGATTCAGATGAAGCAGTCTCCAGATTTAAGATCGCGGCATTGCAGTTTCTACCTCATCGACTAATATATTCGAACCAAAATGACAGGGATAAATCTTGAATAGTTATACTTTAATAATATAAAAAATATTTGGTATAAACAAATATGTAGAGCTTAAAAAAATTTTTTTTTTAAAATTGTATCTTTTTTTCGAAAAACTTCCGGAGGCCCTTAAAGCAATATTTGATTTTGTGTCATACTTTGTCAAACCAATGCAAAGAAAAAACTTCTAGCTTTATAAAACATTACATTTAATGCATATTCTACACGCATAGAAAAAAAAACGTTTATTGGCAGTTTGCGGCAAACGAACTTTGTTTGTCGTGCTTGGGATCGTTATTTACAAACGTTTCAACAGTTGTCATAATAATTGTTCAGTTGCGAGAAACGCGTCATTTAGTTGCAGGCAATTAATTTCGTTTGTCATATACGCGAATGATTTTTAAATTGCAGCAATTAAAAAACTGTTTCTCCCAACTGAAAACTTCATTTTTTTCCCCCTTCGTTGTATATACACAACGCTTATAATTCAGATTTACTTTATGGACACACTGTTCTATATAAGCAAATTGGTAATATGCTTAATACACGGACGGAGATAGCAACAGAGGTGCAATGACTACAATCCATAAGAAGACGGACGGACACAGGGGCAAAGACAATTAATATAATAAATAATAATGACCGAAATAGCTTGCGGTATATATATTTACATATCGACTCATAACCGCCAAAATATCTTAATCGACATAATATCCGATTTATGTTTTTTGATGAAAATCGATAATTTGCGATGGTTTACATCGTCTGTCAAAATTTCATAGTGTACGAAATTAGATTATGAATTTAAACCAAAAGCAATTTTAGCTTAAATACACACTACATGTTTGTTTACATTTTTCATGACAGCAAAGTGTCGCTTAAGATGAAATTCTCTAAAAGAAATTAATCAATATAAGAGATAAAATTATTAAAATAAAATTAATAGCAAAGAGATAAGAGATAAAAGATAAAATTAATAGCAAAGATAATTAAAAAAAACCTTCTCCTGTAAAATTTTCTTTTTGGCGCTTAAGATATTTTGGCGGTTATGAGTCGATATATAAGATATATTTTTAAGTTGACAATTGAATATTCGTTTGTGGCAAATACAACTCGCAAACGAAGTTTAGTTGGCTAATTTTTCAGTTGCGGTGAAAGAAAAATTTCTATGCGTGTATGTTTGCTCTCTTTCAAAGATACTTCATCGGTATGTTATATGAAACTATCACTGTATTTAGAAGATATTTTCATACAATATGAGCATATCTTTCAGATATACTCTTACTTTAAATTCATTGATGTTTATTTTATTGCGTTTCGCACTTTCTACTCAGTCGAAGTGAATGCGCTATATTTTCAAGATATTTCGATATTTTTAACTAAAAATTTGAAAAATTAAAATTGTTGACATTCTGATTTATTGCTAGCAAATTCTTTGTTAATGCTGTTTATTTGTTTTTAATATATGAACAAATATTTTCTTTATGTATTTATTTTGTTCAAGTTTTAATGAACTCTTAAAAACGCCTTCGTATTGATTGGGATATATATTGGGTTTAATAATGTATTAATGTGTAGGTTCATGTTCATGGATAATCGAATTTTCTTGTTTCTTTTAAATTAATACATTTTGAGTGAAATGCAAAAAATATGCGTCTAAGTGGACATAAATAAATATATATGACGTCTGCAGTTAAATACTAAATTTTTATTTTTAATTTCAAGTAATTTACTAAAAAACCCACGCTTCTTGTAAGTCATGATATAAGCGCTTACGTTATCCATTCAAACATTTGCTATACTACTGTTCGAATATTCAAAATTTGCACAGACGTTCATGCTGTGATTAAAATTAAAAATTCAGCAATTTGGGAATTTCGTCAAATTAAACAAAAATGTTAATTAAATGGAATTTTATGCCAACATCAACTATTTAATGGTCAAAAGCAAACAGAAAAGAAAACATTGGCAACAAAAGTGAAAAAAAATAAATAAACACAAAAAACCACAACCAACAATTAAAATCAACAAATCGACGAAAATAGTTTAAATAAATATAAACCAAAAATGCAAGAAAAATTATTATACCGGCTGACAGCAATAAGCAGACAACGCAAGACAGACAGACTGACGCACAGCTTAGAAAAGCAAAACTTATACCGACCGCAACTCCGCTGAAAATATTGGAGAACTTGTTGACCCCATTAATTAATAAACTACATTCAACTAAGTCAGGGATTTTCACAACAACAGCAATAAGTATGACATCGTGTTTCTGTAAAAGCTGATACATATTAATCATGCTTATTACAGCTCAAAAGTATATCATATATGAAAATGCATTAAGACTTCAAAAGAAAAAAAAAAAAACAAATACAATAACGAAATAATATTGATAAAAATATTGAAATATTTGCAAAATAATCAAATTTAAACTAGGAATTAGAGCTGGAAAAGTAGAGTGCGCCTGTCTGTACTATTGGCAAAAAGTATTAGATAAAAATGGACTTTATGGAAATTGGAATATTTATAGAAGATTTTGATAAGAAACGAAAAGAAGATTTAAAATTTTTACATCAAACTTCGTCACTTCGAAAACTTTCTCGCATATTTAATGTACTTAAATAACTATAACGTTAATAAATTTTTAAAATATAATTTCTGTCAAGTTTTCCTCACATTTAAGCGAATATATTTGTTATTTTATTTAAATATTTTAAATTTGGTCAATGAAATGATCGAACGAACACATGTTTGTCTGTTGGTCATAGAACAGCAATAAAAACTATAGAAATAATGACGTTCGACGAAATTTATGTATTTTAAAATAAATGTGGCAAAATTTTTAAGAAATTTTTGCAAAATAAATAAATTTTAGTTTACAATATTTTCACAGTAGACAAAACAATTCTATAAATTAAATATTTACAAATATTTGACTCTGAAGCATAAACAATGGATTCGAATAGCAACAATGACGTAAATTTTAGCATCAATAAGCAAAACTATCAAAGCAATAGATAACAATTTAAGAAGACGAGAGAGAGGAGAGAGGAGCCGAGTGCAACTTTTGCAGATTTGCCACGGACTTACTTAGCATAAAAAAGCTATTCAATCTGAATCTCAATCTTGTCTTCAATGTTGATTTCACTTAACTTCATTCATCTGGACCAGGAATAGATATATAGGTACAATTGTGCTTTTTTCGGCACTTTCGAGATCAAATGGCACTTAAGGCAAGTGCCTTTTCATTTTGGCACTATTTCAATATCTCAAAATTAAAAAACTTTCAAGTTGCATGCAGACTTATCTCAGAATTAAAAAATTTTAAACTTGCATGTAAACGTAATTAAAGCAATTTTAAATTTTTGATGCACCCTGTTGCTAACTTCGACCTTTCGTTATCATTTTCATTGCTAACTTTACTCGAATGTATTTATTTGTCAAAAGCCACAGCCATTTGCTAAAATTTTACTGAAAATTGTGCGAGTGCTTTTAAAAATCATAGAAAAGTATGAACTTTATATGTAAAATCAAGAAAATAGTAACAAATAAAACTTTTTAAAACTTTTTAGTTGGCTTATGCGACAGGCAAACGATGCTAAGTCAAATTTGCAGCAGGAAGCGGATTTGGAAAAGGATTTGGAAGAGGAATCGGTCAAACCTGAAAATCTAGACAGATATTGGCACTAGAAAATCTAACAAATATCAAATCAAATTTTGGCAGGAATGGCAAAATAAATATAGCTGGTTAATTGAGTATACGTCTCTTAAGCAAGGAAAAAAAATGTAGAGTCTGCAATGTGATAATATAAGGAAGTGGTTTTCACTTAGAAAGACATGCGTCATCTAAATTCCATAAAACGGTTTATGAAAATGTAGAAAAAAAATGTGAAAATAACAATCTTTGTAAAACACAGAGTGCCTTGCTGTGGAAACTGAGGAAAAAACATTGGAAATAGGCCTAGTACTGTTTATATCTGAGCATAATTTGCACTTTAAAGTATTAGATAATTGAATCACTGCATAAAAACCCTCCCGGACTCAAAAGTGTTTAAACTTTTATATTACCGTTATTTAAACGCAAATAAGATAATCTTAAAGCCTACACAGAAATTCCTATATCAATTCTTACTGTATGCTTACTTTAAAAAAGCTTAATTTTGAGTTGTGACATCTTTGAACGCAATGAGCGCGATATGTCAAAACAAAATTTTGGATACAAAAATAGACGGCACTATTTTTTCAAAACGGCACTATTTTTCTCTCCAACTCGGCACAATTTTAAAAGGTCCAATTCCATCCCTGATCAGGACCGCCATATGTATTTCCATCTCTATCATATTTCTACATCATCGTCTACCATCAACCCATCGTCTATCTCCCTCAATAAGCGCTTGAACATCATATTTCCATTTCTATTTATTTTATCTTCATTTCCACCTTTGTTTTTAACTTAATATCAATCTCAAACCAAAACTCAATCCCTACATCAATCTTAATCTCCATCTTAATCACAATCTCAATCTCAATCTTAACCTCAATCTCAATTTTCATCTTCATCTCAATCTCAGTCTCAATTTTGATCGCAATCTTATTTTTAATCTCAATCTCCGTCTTAATATCAATCTCAATCTCAATCTCAATTTCAATCTCAATATCAATCTCAATCTCAATCTCAATCTCAATCTTAATACCAATTTCCATCTCCATCTCAATCTCAATTTTAATTTCAATCGCAATCTTTATTTCAATCTCCATCTCAATCTCAATCTTAATTTAAATTTCAATTTCAATCTCAACCTCAAGCTCAATCTCAATCTCAATCGTAATCTTAATCTAAATCTCAATGTCAATTTCCGTGCTTATATCCATTTCCACCATCATCTTCATTTCTATATTCCTCTCTTCCTCCACCTCCATCATAAAGTTATCTTAACCATTACCCATATTCAACCTAAATTCATTATCTTTTCATCATTCAGCTTTATATGAACTCTAACTCTAACTCTAACTCTAACTCTAACTCTAACTCTAACTCTAACTCTAATTCTAACTCTAACTCTAACTCTAACTCTAACTCTAACTCTAACTCTAACTCTAACTCTAACTCTAACTCTAACTCTAACTCTAACTCTAACTCTAACTCTAACTCTAACTCTAACTCTAACTCTAACTCTAACTCTAACTCTAACTCTAACTCTAACTCTAACTCTAACTCTAACTCTAACTCTAACTCTAACTCTAACTCTAACTCTAACTCTAACTCTAACTCTAACTCTAACTCTAACTCTAACTCTAACTCTAACTCTAACTCTAACTCTAACTCTAACTCTAACTCTAACTCTAACTCTAACTCTAACTCTAACTCTAACTCTAACTCTAACTCTAACTCTAACTCTAACTCTAACTCTAACTCTAACTCTAACTCTAACTCTAACTCTAACTCTAACTCTAACTCTAACTCTAACTCTAACTCTAACTCTAACTCTAACTCTAACTCTAACTCTAACTCTAACTCTAACTCTAACTCTAACTCTAACTCTAACTCTAACTCTAACTCAACTCTAACTCAACTCTAACTCTAACTCTAACTCTAACTCTAACTCTAACTCTAACTCTAACTCTAACTCTAACTCTAGCTCTAACTCTAACTCTAACTCTAACTCTAACTCTAACTCTAACTCTAACTCTAACTCTAACTCTAACTCAACTCTAACTCTAACTCTAACCCTAACTCTAACTCTAACTCTAACTCTAACTCAACTCTAACTCTAACTCTAACTCTAACTCTAACTCTAACTCTAACTCTAACTCTAACTCTAACTCTAACTCTAACTCAACCCTAACTCAACTCTAACTCTAACTCTAACTCTAACTCTAACTCTAACTCTAACTCTAGCTCTAACTCTAACTCTAACTCTAACTCTAACTCTAACTCTAACTCTAACTCTAACTCTAACTCTAACTCTAACTCTAACTCTAACTCTAACTCTAACTCTAACTCTAACTCTAACTCTAACTCTAACTCTAACTCTAACTCTAACTCTAAATCTAACTCTTATTCAAACTCTAACTCTAACTCGAACTCTCTCACTCTGAGGTTTACTTATAAGAATCAATTAATACCAGACAATAAATAACATTAAATGTATTTAGCTGGGAAAGTTCAAATCATTCCACTTCAAATTTTTCTAATGTGCGAAAAAAAAAACTACAAAACTTGAAAAAAGTAACACAAAATTAAATAAACAAGCACAGCGAACAAACAATTTTAAAGAGCACAAAATAATTTATTATCACGTGAGCTCATCAAGATCATCGCATCTCATTATAAATACAGTTATAAACAACAAAACACATAAGCCACAAACTGCTGACAATTTCTCACAACAAAGCAATGTTAAAAAAAACTTACCAAATAATAAATAAGAGACAAATAATCTTGCCTTGTTGTTAGAGTTTATTTGTTTTTATTTATTTATTTTTAACTTGTTGTTGCAACGAGTGCGTAATTGTTGTATTTCTTTTTATTTTTTTTTTTTCTCTTTAAACTATGTTAAGCTTGCACAAGCACAAAGGTTTTATGACACGAGCACGTAGCGCGCTTCTTAACTGTCAAAATCAAAATGCGCTCCCATAACTGAAGCGTGTGAGCGAGCCCGAGTTGTATTTTTTTTTTTTTTTTTTTGTATTTTTTATATAAATTCGATAATCCAACAGGCTTGAATGTGTTCGAAAGTTCCTAGAAACTGTTATATGACGGGGTGTTTGTGGAAGCTTTTTGTTGCTGATGTTTTTGTTGTTTTCAATTCTCAGAGGATGGCTTTTAAAAGGGTGATTTGTTTATCATACATATTAAAAGTCAAATAGTAGTTTGGCTTTGCTCAACAAATCACCCTAGCTCTCTCGCCTAATCGCGTACTCTTTGACAGCTGTCAAAGTATGTGTTGTCTCTTAAAAAGCTTAAGTAGAGTGAACAAGTTTTGCAAGCGAGTAAAACAAAACTAGTTTCTAGTAAGCTTGGTAAAGCATTCCTAATGGTAGTATTTTGTATGGCGACCACAATCGTTAACTTCTAATTATTTGATATGGCAGTTCCATTGCTATATGAATACAAAAAAACATTCGCTCTCGCATTGAACTTTTGTATTGAAATATATTGCCAGATAAAAAAAGAACTCAACTGAGATGATTGCATTCGTCTTACAAAATAAGGCCTTCAATTTGGATCCAGCGAACGAGCACATGTTCGTTGACTTGCCGTGCTCACATGATCTTGAACTTTTGTTAAACTTCGCGAGAGAGTGAGCAAAAAAAAATATAAAGCAGTTTTTAATGCCTGTGGTTCAAGTCAAATCAGGCGCTTGAAATCCCATGAAGATTTTTTTAAATTTGTTTGCATAGAACTTATGTGTGGTTTAGGCTTTGTTTATTTTTTCTTTTTTTTTTTAAAAACTACTTAACTTGTGCCTTGCCATATACTCATGCATATTTAAATTGGCTAACTTTTGTTTATATATGTCATCAATAAATAATTTTGTTTTAACCTTTTGTTCTTTCTATTTTGTGTATCTATTTATAAATGGATACATGTGTATAGCTTGCTTCATTAACTGATTATGATCATTAATAAATAACATGTTAGAGTTTTCTTAAAAACTGTTTGGATTCATTCATACCTTAAATTGTTATGGAGCTTAAATTAAAAAATTAATTTGACAAGGTGAAAATTTGAATACTTGCTTTAATGACTAGATTTGATTTCGAACTAAATCGTATAGTTGTAGTTTTTTATTTATTTTTAATAAGGTCATTAAAGCTTAAAATAAATGCATGTTTCATAATTATAGCGTACCTTAATATCTAACCACATGTATCTGAGGTACGAAAATAGATAATATCACACTTAAAAATTATCGCATCAAATTAAAAAATGTAAATTTCAAAAATTAGATGAAAATTAATTTTGAAAATCATTCATAATGAGAATACAATAGAACATTTAAAGTTGATTGCAAGTTTGATTTAAAGTGACAGATTTTAATTACATAGCTATTTATATTTCATAAGAGTAAAAGAAAAATTATTTATGAAATATAGCAAAATAATTAATTTGCTTTGAAATAGGTCAAAATATAACCTTAATGAAAATCTAAGACAAAACTTTGATCTCAAGAATGTTTTAAAAATCTTCATCAATTCTGTTTTTTCGTTCAATGAGATATGTTGACAAGTGAACTGATTGGTTTCATATTTTTGGTATTAGTACGGTAAATGTATTTTCAATATACGAGGGTAGTTTGATACATTAGGGACTTTTTCAACAAATCTTTTCGGCAAAAAGTATTTTTTTCAGCAAAAAAGCGTTTTATTTCTTTCTCAACATCCAGCGTTTTTCCATTTTTATTATTTTTCCAAATAATAGGTTTTATCAAGGTTCTCAAAATAGGTATTTATTTTTATTATGACCTCTTGATTTGATCCAAATCTCTTACCACCGAGCCATTTTTTTAGGTTTAGAAATAGGATATACTTGCATGAGGCTAAAACCGGAGAATATGGTGGATGGAATATCAGCTGGTACCCCAATTTATGGATGGTTGGCATGGTGGAATCGCACTTTTTTTCTTCTTTATATACGGTTGTTTTTACTTCAAATCAAGGTCATAACGGGAGTTTTGTTTAGCGGCATGAGAAGTTTCGAAGGTTGTTGTCTATGGTTTGACAGTTGAGAATGTCAAACTGTGTTGACATTTCTGTTGAGTAAGGTTTGGAAATTCATCATGAATCGTTTAACGCCAGAACAACGCTTCCAAATTGTGAAAATTTACTTTGAAAAAAATAAATGTGTTCGCGAAGTTCATCGAAGCACTTCGTCCATTTTGCGGTCAACACTTTACGGCCTAGCAATTCGTGCAGTTATTGATCGTTTTCGCACTAATTTTACTCTTTTCAATTCAAAACCATCAACAAGACAAAGAAATGTGCCTACCGAAGAGAATATTGTTGCTGTAGCGCAAAGTGTTGAAGAAGACGCCGAAATGTCGATTCGTCGCCGTTCTCAACTTGCTGGCCTTTGTCCTTCGACTACGTGGGAAATTTTACGTAAGGATCTTGGTTTACGTGCTTATAAAATACAGCTCGTGCAAGATTTAAAGCCAAATGACCATCGTTTACGTTGCTTTTTTGCTGATTGGGCTAATTTGAAAATAATTTGTGTTTAGTGATGAAGCTCCTTTTTATGGGGCTATGTTAAGTCATTGGTTTATGCTGACAAACCAGTAACTCTTGAAGCACTGGAAACCAATATTCAAGCCACCGTTAACGCCATACGGCCAGATTTATTGGAAAAAGTAGTGAAAAATTGGACTGATCGAATGGACTATGTAACTCATAGCCGTGGCAGACATATGCCGGAAATCATATTTAAAAAATAAATGCAATGAAATTATCTACCAGATTATAATAAAAAAAAAATTTATTCCAACATTATTTCTGTCTTATTTAAAGTTCTCAAGCTCTTAAAAGAACTGCCTTTATATGTCCAACATCTGTGAATAATATTCGCCCGTTATCGTTTCACCCTTGACCCATGACGTTTTACGCCATGACCTTATTGGCCAACAGCCTCGCATTGGCCTTCTTTGGTGTAAGTTCAACCGGAGAACTCCACTGCTTTGACTGTTCCTAGGACTCTGATATATCGTAACTTATCCATGTTTTGTCTACGGATTGTGATTGAATATCTTCAAACACTCCATTGAAGTGGTCACACGGTAGAGTTTATGGTCGAGTGGGAGCAATCGCAGTACCCATAGCACGGATAGCTTTTTCATGTCCAAATATTCATGTAAAATGTGATGTACCCGCTCGGTTGACATGGCTACAGCCTCAGCCACCTCACGTACTTTCATTCTCCGATCGTCCAATATCATTCCATGGATTTTATCGACGATTTCTGGCGTTACGATCTCTTATGTGGGACCTGAACGTTTAGCGTCACTTGTGCACAACGGAATTCACTAAACCACTTATTAATCATGGAAATTTTCGGTACAGAGTCCCCATAGTATTTATCAACTCTTTACTTGGTTTCAGTGATGATTTTATTACGCAACAAATAATGCTTGATGAGTACACGAAATTCACTTTATTCCATTTCTGTCGAAATTCATAGGCTGTCAAAAACAAAGTAAATGAAACAGCTTGCTAAAAATTTGCTGTCAAAACAGACAGTAGTTGACAGCACCAGTGACTTTTCCACGCAAGAAATTCAAAAAGTCACTGACTTCTGAAATTGCCCTTGTAAATTATATTTTACGGTATTTGGGGCTTCTCTCACTGTCGACCTATATTTTTGTAATTTTTGGACACTTTTCTGACACGAATGTTTTTAACAAATTTGATATGTGTTGCTGAATATTATTTAAGTAAAAAAAAATTAAAAATTTAAATGTTCTGCATCAAACATTTTTAAACTAAATCTTAAAGCTGAATTTATCACTAACCACATAAATTCTTCTTTTAGAAAATAAAACGCCACTGTTCCACAAAAGATCTTCTAAACTAATAAACTTTGTTCAAGTTCAATTTTATCACAAGGCAAAAATAAGTTATTCCCGTTATTTTAAGAATTAAGTGAAGTTGTCTTTGTTTTGGCCAAGCAAATTTTATATTTTTTGAAACAAGTGTCGATTATAGCGAAATAAAAAAAACATATATCAATTATTTTTTATTGATACCTTCTTGCTAAAGTTCACAGATGAGTAAAAATAGATTTTTAATATATGCTTAAAAAAAGCAACCAAACTACTGTATATGTTTGTCATTTGTGTGTAGGTTTCGTTTTAAGTCTTGCGTCTCGGCAACTTTAAGCATTGCCAGATGAATTTTGACAGTTCCATTAAAAAATTTGACATTTTCTTTGATTTGATATTTTCATAAACATACTCACAACGTTTTTTTGCATGTGCACTTATTGTGTTATTTACAGTGATTGTATTCCAATCACAATCAAAATTGTATTTCAGTAAAAAAAAAACAAAAAAAAAAAAGGAATAAACACGTGAACATTTTCGGGTGATAATCTTTTACAAATTTCGACGTGGATTGACAAGAAAAGAATGTATCGATCAACTTAGTCCGAGATTTGGTGATGAAGCACCATGGCCAGCGATTGTGAAACGTTGGTTCAATGAGTTCGAGCGTCGTCGTCGTTCTCTTCAAGACGAATTTGGCGAAGGTTGTCCAAGAAAGGCTGTTGTGGCTGAAAACATGGTGCTGTGCGTTGGAAGCAGACTATTGGAAGCAGACCGGCATGTGACATTCCGAGAGATGGAGTCATCCTTGGGCATTAGTGGAACTAGATTACATTCGATTTTATATGAGCAAGGCGTCAGAAAGATTTGTTTCCGTTGCATAACCCATAATTTGACTGTTCCTCAAAAAAAGGCTCGTGTCGATTGGTGAAATGAAATGCTTAAACAATTACAGCTGGGATCACCACAGGAAAGAATCATGTATTTACGCTTATGAGCCCGAAACAAAGCAGTAATCAATTGTTTGAATCTTTCAAAGTGAACAAAATCCGACAAAAGTTGTCCACAGACGAATTAAATCCAAGCATGTGGTTACCAGGATTTTCAGAAAAACCGATCATGTCGCAACTGTACCACTTTAGCAACGCAGAACTGTTAATGCCGAATGGTATACAATCATTTGTTTACCGGAAGTCTTTAGAGAATTGAGGAAAACCAACCAACGATGGGAGATCATCACGAAAATGCGAGTTCCCACACGCAAAGAAAAAAAAGACGTTTATCGCCAATTTGCCACAAACATACTTTGTTTGTCGTGTTGTCGTGCTTAAAGTCGTTATTTGCAGACGACGTTTCAAAAATTGTTATACTAGCATTCAGCTGCGAGAAACGCGTCCTTTAGTTGCAGGAAATTAATTTCGTTTGTCATAAACGCGAGTGGTTTTCAAATTGCAGTAACTGAAAAATTTGTTTTTCCCAACTGAAAACTTCGTTTGTTTTTCCTCTTCGTTGTATAAATACAACGCTTTTAGTTCACAGTTACTTTTTGGACAAATTTTTACTATTTAGGCAAATTGATTATTTGCTTAATACGCGAACAGAGATAGCAACAGAGGTGCGATAAGTGCAATCCATAAGAATACGAACGAACATAGGGAGAAAGATGATTAATATTATAAATAATAATAACCGAAAAAGCTTGTGGTATATATATACATATATATAAGATATATTTTTAAGTTGATGTCAAATGAATATTCGTTTGCGGCAAATACAACTCGCAAAAGAAGTGTAGTTGGCGAATCTTTCAGTTGCGGTAAACGAAAAATTGCTTTGCGTGCACACATCAGCTCAAACATAAGAGTTTTTGAGTACTCAAAACGTGGAATTGATGGGTCATCCGCCTTACAGTCCCAACTTGGCACCTAGTAACTTCTTCTTGTTTCCTCATAAAAATGCGTAGTGAACCCGAACAGGCCGTTGAGGCCTTCAAAAAACTGGTTGCGGAGGTACCAATTTCAGAGTGGCAAAACTATCTCAAAAATTGGTTCAAACGGATGAAGAAGTACATATATTGATCTTCTAGGAGCATATTTTGAAAATAATCAAAGCATTTTCACTAATAAACCCCTGTTGTTTAATTATAAGGAGCAAGACTTTAAAGGCAACCCTTAAACCCATTTAATTTCGAAAACTGTAAATTCAGTTCCTTAACACAAAATTCGAATAAAAAATTGTTCATATTCTATTTTCATTGACAAAATTTCGAATGGTGTTAAATTCTTTTTTTTTTTTAATTTCAAAAATTTTAATACCCGGTTTAATACTCGGGTGAAAAAATGTAAAATTTTGATATTTAGTCCTCGTTTTAATACAAACAGATATTAAAAATCCAAATAATGAAAAATAAGCTTCACTGAAGTAATGATATTAAACGTCCATGTTGGAAACGTCTATAGGTTGATAATAAAGACTTACCGACCGGCCGAGAAAATAGATTTTTATAGCGATAACTTTTGATCGGAAAGAGATATCAAATAAAATATTCTTGGAGCTTAACTATTCTATGAAAAGAATAAAAACATTTGAAAAAAAATTTTTCTTCAAAAAATTACAGGGGGCAGTCTTGTTTCTTAACGACAGAAACAGTTAATAAAATGTTCGTAAAACTAAAATGTTCGTAAGACCATTTTTTGAGTTAAAAGTCAATATTTTTGATTTTTAAAAAAAAAAAAAAAAAATAAAAAACATTATTAAAATATTTACAATAAGCTAACAGTACTCTTAAAAAAGTTTGTGTTAAGTGTATAAATTGAATTTATCAAGGGGGAAAAAAAAAATTGAGTGAAATATATTCAAAAACAACGGAGTTATTTGCATCGAAAGTAAAACATGCGAATTTCTGAAAGTTTTTGTTAATCTAAGGAAAAGATGTTGTAAGAAAAAGACGAAAAAAAAAAAGACGTTGTTCTAAAAGTTTGTGCAATTTTGTAGATATGTGAATATTTTTGGTGTCAAAATAACAGAATTTTTTCAAAAATTAATTGGACGACCCTTTTCGCTAAGAAATGTACGCTAGTAGGTATATTTGCGTTTCTTGTAAAGGGGCGGAATAGGAGTGGCCAAAACTAAATATGCTATAAACTAATCTGGGATTCAAGTAGGATGTGTGCCGAATTCCAGCCAGCCGTTAAGATTTGTATTCTAATCAAACAAAAAAATATTTTTATTAACATAGATATATTTCAACTGGGGTTGTTCTATAGAATTGAAAACAAACTTGAGTTTTTTTATTATTTTTGTATTCATTTGGAGATTTTAATCTAACCGAAAGTAGGCGAACATTTACTGTTGCCTCTGACTGTAAGTCAAACAAATTAAATGCAAATCGAATGCGCTGCCGAGCGATAAAGGATTCAGAATAGATTAAAATTTAAATCTTTGGCTTTGTACGGTAAAAAAAAAACAGTAACAGCAACACAAATACATATACAAATGTACTATATACATATATTTACAAATTTAACGAATGCATTGATTTATTTATGGATTTATTTATAAATGTACAAAAAAGTTTTTAAAAAAAAAAAACATTCGGAGCAAACAAACTAACCGATTAGCATACAAACAAAACAAATGAGCAAAAAGCCAAGCCAGCAATTTTCATGTGTTGGCTTTTGTGGTGGCTCTCAATAGCGGCAATTGTATCTTTTGTTGTTGTTGTTGTTGCCGCTATTTTGAATGCACTTTAAAATAAACTGCAAACATAAAAATAAACAGTCAAACCGACTTTGCACGTGCAGATAAGCAGCGTTGAATTTTTCAAAAATGCATTCATAAGATACACACAGCTTTTGAAAATGTTATCTTAAAGATGCATCAAAATTATAATTAGCTAGAGAATAAAAATACAGACATGATAATGGAAATACTATGTACTTGAGATACCGAACAATTCTCAAGTGACTGGGCTGACTAATTGGATTGGAGAAATTTATACAAACTAAGAAAGAAACTTAGTTCAAATATCAAAAAGATATAAAAAAAAAAATCAACAAATGATATACTGTCGTCACGCTAAACAGCTGCAGATACAAGTACTTATATATAGACAGCTACGCGCTCGTAGCTATTTTATCTGCTGTGCGAGATATAAATTAAAAACTACTTAGATACACTTGTTAATTTGTTGTTTTTATTGATTGGCACTCCAAATGTCCGATTATACAAAAATGACAACAATAAATAAGTAAAAAAGTAACTGTTAGTGCTCGCTCTCACTCGTAGATACTTTGAGATTTTTGATTGAGACGCTCCTACAGTCGCGAAAAAAAAACCATAACAAAAAACTAATCAGCTAAAAAACGCAAACATTCTTAGCTAAATTGTGCTATCCGCACGTCTTCATAAACGCCGCTTTCTTGACGTCGTTGTCGCTGTCGTTGACATCAGCCGTCGTCGTCGTTGACTGCCGACTCAGCTGATGTATCTTGTATCTGTATAGCTGCTTAACAGCGACGACAGCGTGTATTTTTTCCACAATTATTATTTTTTTTTAATTAATTTCAATGTATGTATTTAAAAATTTCTACTCTTTTGTTTTTTCTTTTTTTTTATTTTGCATTTGTTTTCTTAACTTATTTCTATGTTATTCAATGAAAATAATGCATGCTCTGAGAAGATACACGTACTTTTGGATTGATTTCGCCAAATCTTCAGCCGCTGCCTGCTACTGCTTGTTGTTGTATTTCGACAATTTGTTTTTTTTTTCTCTTGTTGTGCTTTTGCTGCGCTGCTCTCTGCGTTTTTTTTTTAACACATATAATTTTTTTCTATGTACTGCTTTTTTATTCGGCTTTTATTGAATTTTTGCACTTAGTTTTCTATACTTCAGCTTTTTGTCTGCTTAACTTCAAGATATTATTATATTTTATTAATTTTAGTTGTTTTATGCACTTGTTTTTAGCTTTTTCTTCCACTTGTTTAATATTTATTTTTTTTTCGCTAGTATGTACTTAGATACTTTTTTTTTTAATTCTGTGTAGATACAAATTTTATAATTTTTCTATGCTTTTTATACTATTAGACCGCCACGCGTAACGCACCGCGCGCACAACTCGTTACGTCGAGATACAAATTCACTTTGATTTCGAAAAGTATCTCGAACACAGACAGCACCACTTGGCTGCGCTCGCTCTGCTCAGCGAGCTTCTTGCTGCTCTGCGGCGTGCCATCCCACTCTCTTGGGGGGGTGACACCGCTTGAGATACTTGTTGTTGCTGTTGGTGTTGTTTTTGTTGTGGCTCTGTGTAATCATTTGGTCTGTCAAATTCAAGGCGGCGCTTTTGTGTAGCTTTCTGTTATACGTGTGAGCTTTGGCGCACGCTCAGCTGTTTGTTTGGGTTGCAAAACGTGAGTGTGTGTGCGTAGAATGAGGTTGCCACACTTCTAGTTTATTTTAATAGAGAGAATTTTGCCAAGAAGTTTCTACTCAAAGTCGGCCAATTAGTATTTGTAATTGTTTAAATTTTTACATTACAAGAGGACTCAAAGACCTGTTCGGGCATACACTAAGGGAAAAAAATATTAAATTTATCCAAAAACTTTTTTAATTTATCCAAATAGCGAGTCATTTTTGCACCAATAAGGCATTTACTTAAATCGTAAATTACTTAAATCGTAAACGTTAATATTTAAAATTTATATAAATACTTTTTTAACCACATAAAATATTAAAATATTTAAAATAAAATTAATAAAAAATATATTAAAATTATGCACAAATATATTTAAATATCTTTCAAACATTTACTATTTGAAAATAAAACTATCGTATTTAAGGAAAATTTATATAAAAATATTGAAATTGAAAAACAATTTATTTGAATATTTCCCACGAGCTGCATCCATCAAATGCCATTTGGTGGTATATTTTATTTTATTTTTTACTTTTTTCGTTCTCTAATTTATGCTATTTTTGACAGTTGGTGCATTTTTATGCCATCAAATGTCAAAAATAGTTTAAACTATGAAAAGAAAAAGTAAGATAGAATAAGAAGGAAATTATGCAGGTAAATGACAACCGGTTCAAGACCATGGTATAATAATACAAGGTAGCATTGACAACTGCTTATTTTCTCTTCTACAAGAAAACATCTCCTGTCAAAAACAGCTTTTTGTGGAAATACATCTACAGCTGCTGTGGTTGTTGTTATTTTTTCACTTCAACTTTTTCAACATTGTTTGTGTTTTCAATGGCGGATTGTGAGCGCTCTTTTTTTGAGTATATTTTTTGACAGGAGATGGTTTCCCAAGCAACTGTCAATGCTACCTTGTATTATTATACCATGGTTCAAGACATTCTTGAGAAAATACTGAGTTGTGACTCCACCCTTCATAATTTAATCATACATCGAACTCACCATCGCTCTCACAAATCATATTTGCCAAATAACCAGGCTATATTACCCTTGCAACATTAACTAAATGAGAACTATAAGAAACCTGCAAGATATAAACTGCAGGAACTGAGTGCGATGCTGTTGCTGCTTATCGGAATATGTGTGTACGTGTGCGATGCTGTTGCTGCTTGCTTGTATGGAATATGTGTGTACGTGTGTGGTATAAATAAAATTCAAATACGGGAAAAAAACGAGTTGTAAGGAAAACATTTGATTTATCCACGTAAATATTTAAATAAAATTTATACTCAGGCGTGGATAATGCTAATATGCGTTATTTCCCTTAGTGTAGGTGATTAGTTTTCCTCAATTCTCCAAAGACTTCTGGCAAACAAATGATTGTGTACCATTCAGCGTTAACATTTATCTGTTACTCTAGTGCGAAATTAATGGTTTTTCTGAAAAAACTGGCAACTATTTGCTTATTACATGGTACAATAAGTCCAGAGCCTAACTACAAGATGGCACCTCTAACGAAATATCGATATAATATTTCGATAGTTCCAACCTGTAAAAATTTCATGACAATCTAACGTTTGGTTCAGAAGTTGCAGTGATTTAAGTGAAGCTACTGTTGATATTTTAAAAATAATGGATGCAAAGTAATTCCGTGTGTTGATTTATCATTGTTTTTTGATGGGATAAAAAATACCGTCCAAGCTGAGCAATGGCTTCGAAAGTGTTATTCGGACTCCGCTCCGTCAAAAGCAACCATTTGTATGCTGAGTTCAAACTTGGTCGTACAGACACAAATGATGCTGAACGTTCAGGACGCCCAAATGAGGCAGTTGTTCCACAAAACATAAAAAAATATACAAAATGGTATTGGCCGACCGTAAAGTGAAGGTGTGCGAGTTATCTGAGGCTATAAAGATATCGAAGGGCAGTGTAGGAACAATATTACAGGAATATTTTTCGATGAGGAAGCTGCTTTCCAAATGGGTGCCGCGTTTTCTCACACCATACCAAAAACAATAACGTGTCAATGATTCGGAGAGCTGTTTGGCACTGTTTACAAAGAATAAACATGAATTTTTGAGTCGGTATGTGACAATGGATAAAACATGGATCCACCATTACACACCGGAATCAAAACGGTCGTCAGCTGAGTGGAGAGCAACCGATGAAAGCAGGCCAAAGCGACCAAAAACACAACAGTCGGCTGAAAAGGCTTGCAATCGGAAGCATACACTCTAACGAAGCTATAGTTTATATGAAAACTGTTATAGAGTCTTTTCAAAGCGATTTTCAGAAGCTTTATAAAAGTTTTAGTCAACATTTCCAATAAGCTTTCCAAAACTTGTTGACGAAAGCTTTAACTTGCATACAACATCGGCAAAACAAAACAAAGTCATATGTCGCTAAGCCTGTAAAAAGCTTCTATAATAATAATTGATTGAATTTAAAATACATCGGAACTACCAGAAATCCTTGGTTCAAAGCTACGAGAAAAACAAATTAAATACTTAATGAAAGAATATAACATGGCATCTGCATTTTGGGATGCGCATGGAATTTTGTTCATCGACTATCTTGAAAATGGAAAAACAATCAACAGCAATTATTATATACATTTGGAGCGTTTGAAGAATGATATCGCGAAAAATCGGCCCCATTTGAAGAAGAAAAAAAATTCATTTTCACCAAAACAATGCACCGTGTCACAAATCGATGAAAACGATGGCGAAAATCCACGAATTGGGCTTCGAATTGCTTCCTCATCCACCGTATTAGCCAGATTTGGCCCCCAGCGACTACTGGTTCTTTGCTAACCTCAAAAATATGCTTGCCAGCAAGAGATTTGGCTCCAATGAAGAGGTGATGGCTGAAACTGAAGCGTAGTTTGAGGCGAAGCACAAATCGTTGTACAAAGCCGGTATTGAAAAGTTAGAAAAGCGGTGGAATGAATGTATTGCTCTTGAAGGAACCCATGTTGATGAATAAAGAAGAATATTTGCAAAAAAAAAGTTTTTTTATTACTTAGTTTCGGGACTTATTGGACCATGTGTTAAATGTGCTTCGTCCGCTGACAACTTTTGTCGGATTTTGCTCCCTTGAAAGACCCAAACAGTGGATTGCTGCTTTGTTTCGGGCTTATAAGGATAGATCCATTATTCGACACCTGTGGTGATGTTGTGGATGTGTTTCAAACCACCCCCGTTCTATTTTTTCGGCATTTCATTGCATCAATCGACACGAGCCTCTTTTTAAACAACCGCAATATTATGGGGTATCCAACGTTAACAAATCTTCTTGACGCCTAAATGCCTAAATATGTAAAAACTTATTATTTTTTCCATAAAATTTAAGCTGTAGACAATTTCTATCCAAAGTGACCTATAGTAAAACTTTTCATTGAACATATTCTTAAAATTTAAAAACTCGCCAAGACAAGTACTAACGGTCATTTTTAAAACTTTTTTTTAAAAGCCTTAAAAAGAATCAATAAAAAGTGCCAATGGAGGGTAATAATATTATACAAAAATATTACTCATTAAATTTTTCCATAGGTCTATGATCTCAACACCTATGTCCTCAATAATTGATAGAAGTCTATTATTTTAGAAAATATTCGAAATTGTTGAATTGTTACTTTGTTGTGTTACTACTTTACTACCTCTATTAAAACACATGAGATAAATTGATAAATTTTTATATTTAAAACTTCAAGGAGAAAATTTAACAATCTTTTTTAATACTCTTATTTATGCCCGAATTCAGGTAGCTAATGCTAGTTCAATTTATTACTCAGAATTCATTGTTTTTACGCAATTCTTCGGAGGAAACATGGATCCAATCCATGAATCCACTAACCATGGTATAGACCGATGGGTATGTGCTCCAGTGACATGGTGAATAGCCCCATGATACGATACCAACCAATTCTGAACCAGCATTTGTCTTGACTATCAATGGGCCACCAGAGTCACCATTGCATGCTCCATCAGTTTTGTTAGGTGCGTGTGTGCAAATATTGCTGTGCTCATAAATTGGTGCACCAGCTGGCAATTCGCTCTTGCATTGAAAGTAATCAATGATATCAACATCCAGTACTTGGAGGCGTTCTGGACTCTGGGAAGAAGCGTTAAGACCCCAACCGTACAGTTTTCCATCACCAAGCTGTGGATAATTTCCGGATGGCAGTGAGATAGGTCCAATTACAGGGCTATCGTCTCTCGAATTGTCAAAGACAAATGGTGTGTTTACGTAGATAAGACCAATGTCATTAGGACCAACACCTCTCTTGTAGGCCTCATGCACCTTATATTGCTTCCTACTTTCGACTTTGCGCACTTGTTGTGTTGCATTATAGATTTTGGTTCTATCGTGTACACCAGCAACAACATTGAATCTCCTTGCTGTCAGACAATGAGCAGCAGTAAGCATCAAGTTAGGACGAATTATGGAAGCAGCACAGAAGTTGAATCCATCCTCACGTTGCAATAAAACAATGTATGGTGCCTCACCAGGTGTGGCTTCTATGCCGTTGACGATGCGTCCCGATGAGAAAGCTGGCTTTAAGAGGGAGTCCAAGTTAGCGGCGCTAACGGTAGCCACCATCAAAGCGAGTGCAATTAAAAATAACTTCATGATTATTGAGTTTGAGCTAGTCTGTACTTTACCTAGTAAAATGCAAGCTCTTTTATACCATTCACTGTCGTCTCTTCAGGCAGGTAATGCTATCAAGATTTGTTTTGAGTTCCATAAATTCATGAAACGAATCAGTAGCTGTTGATATAAAATAGCTCCCGAATCCAATCAATGTATTTTGACAGTTTAATTAGTAAAAATATTGCTTTGGTTTCTTAAAATATTGTGCTTGCACTTTAAATGTAAATTTTTGAGAAAAGCACGATCAGGGTGAATTTGACTTTTCGTAAGAGTTGAAGGTCTTGAACTCGATAAGATAAAGGGGATAGGAGTTCGGTAAGACTAAAAATGGTAAAAATTCAGTTTTTTTTTCGGAGCAACAACTCTGCTTTCACCAAAGCAGTGAGCAATGGTTGCAATGGAGTAAGCCCTACGGAAGCCATAGCCGCTCTAGATAATTCATATGGTGGAAGTTTATTACACTCTCAATGACTTTTGGAGAACATAGAGCATATTGCAATGGCTCGGTAATTTTCAGGGTTCATATCATCGTTCTTTTGAGGTACTGGCAAAACATTCGCGACCTTCCAATAAGATGGAAATACTCCTGTTCTGTAAGATATATTGAAGAGGTTACGCAAAGATCGGGCCAGTGTAGAAGCACACATTGCCTTAAGACTCTAATGTTTTCTCCTTTCCTCATTAATAGAAGTGCAATTGAATGGTATCGGATAAATCAAATAATAACTACGTGGAAATAACCCAAAACTGCTTTATTAAAAAAAAAACAAACAACATTTTGGGAATTTGCAAAACAAGATTAAAATTTTCCTTTAAAAAAAAAAATTGGCTTACAGCAATCATCAGAGATGAAGGTTTAACATTCCAAAAATGAAGGCATTTAATTTACGAGTAACAGCTGTTGTCGAAAATGAAATTCAATTTGTATCGTGTTTTTGATTTTTTGGTTCCTACAGACTTTATCCATCTTTTGACCTAACAAGTTTACGTTACTTTCTGCCCATACTGTACAGGTTTCACCAAAATTGGTTAAAAAAAGCATTTTTCTAAAATGTATCGGGGTTGCATGGAATTGTTTATCTCAGGTTATAGACGGAATGATGAAAGTTATAGTACGACATAAAATATTAATTCTTTTCTATAAAATCCAAACTATAACTTTGCTACGTGAAATTTTAACTCTTTGATTATAGATGCTAAGAAAAATACTCGTAAAATATAAAAACTCGTAAAAAATTACACGCCCGTTAAGACTGTTTTTTGGCCCTTGCTCTACGATCGAAATCGCATCAGTTATGCAACGGCTTAAGCAGCTTATGCAACTTAACAACTGATGCAACAAAAAGCAATATTGTTGCGTGGAGTTTTTTGAATATTCCCCGCAAAAAAGTAGTTGGATCATAAGACTGCTCAGGGAGTACCTAAAAGTAACATAAATGTTTCAAATGCAAAAAAAAACAAGGAAAATTATTAGAATTAGATAAGCAATAGGACAAGCATAAGAAAATAAAGGAAAGCATGGATTTGGACAAAGAATATGAACAGGAATATGATAAGGAGTAGGGTAAAGATTTGGACAGAGATTAAAGCATGGCTTGAACAACGATCAGAACAGAATGCAGACAAGGATTGGGAAAAGGATAATGACAAGAATTGTGAAAAGGATTAGGACAAAGATGTAGACACACCTTAAACAATATTTAGGACAAGGTTGGAAAAATCCTAACTTAAAAATAACAAAGACAAGAAATGACACAAGGAATAGAATAATGATTTGGACCCAATAAAGATAAGATTAAGAACAAAGATTGGGAAAAGAAGTTGGGCAAGCACGGTAATTTAAACATGAATTAAAAAAAGTTTGGACAAGAAGAAGAATAATTATTAGATGGAAATATTATTGAAAACTTCTTTTCATATTGATAGTGATGGCTTGTCTGCCTTTTTTTCTTAAAAAGTTGTACTTTAAACCTAATTTGTCCGCTTCAAATTATTTTTAATAATTCTTTGATGACGTTCCGTTTTGACTTTTATGACAAGCGTTATATGCACTTAGCATATAATTCAAAACGTTGTGAGTGTGTTTATGCTAGAAAATGTCAAATTTTCGATTGAAACTGTCAAAATTCATTTGGGAAAAGCTTAGATTTACCGAGACTCAAGATTTAAAAGACAGCCCTGTGTAGATACATATTTCTAAATATTGGTTTTGATTAAAAATATAATTTAGTGCCATTAGTGTTTAAATATTATTTCGGGCATGTGGCCTCCGTGACTGGCTCGGGTATGACGCATCCTAGCATTTTGACCTCTTGTTCAAACATTTGGGACCGTGTCCCGACAATGGTTCGCATTATGTTGTCTTCCCAGGCCTTCCATAGTTTTTTAGCGTAAACTTAAAACTTCACATAACCCCAAAGAAAATAATCCGAAGACTTTAAATCGGACATTCTTGGTGTCCAATGGACCGTCTCTTTAACGCCCTGTATGGCATGTGGCGCTGCACAGTGGTTTTATTTCACACAACATTTGGAATAAAATAGAAGGAGTAACCAATTAAATTAGTGTCTAAGAAGACCAATGAAATTTGGCGTTTAAGTTTTAAGGAATTGGAAATTGAAAGGTTCCAACTCAAACAAAACCACGCCTACCTTCCATATGAAACAAAAATTTAAAACGCTTTATTTTTTGTATTGCAGTTATATTAAAACAACTCCCGCAAGAATCTGAAATATATATACATGTTAATTAGAAAAATTTAATTTGCCACGCCCACCTTTCGTACGAAATTTACATAACATTTAAATGTTAAGAACCAGTCGTTGTAGACCAATGAAATTTGGTGTATAAGTTCAAATCGGTTACATAAGATGACTGACAAAATTTTTTTCAAACCGGCCCACAACCAGGCCTACCGCCCATATAGCACAAAAATTTATAACGGTTTATTTTTTTCTTTTATTGAACCTATGTATATTTCATTGAAGCTATGAAATCTGAAATATATGTTTTTATAAAAATAATAACAAAAATGTTTTTATAAAATAATAAATGATAAGACATTATCATTAAAAAATGTGTTAAGATGCATCACAAAATTGTATTTAAAAAGAAAAGCCGGAAAACGGCTTCAAATTCTGGTTTGTTTTGAGAGCAAAAAATATAATGATATTCACCAGCCCAGCCCGTCCACAAAAATTTAGAAGACTTATCTCAGAAATTTTTTTGAAAGCCTAATTTAAGGGGGAAATATACCCAGAGGCCGCAAAAAAAGGTCATGTTTGTGCAATTTTTTAAGGAAACCTAAGGAATATTTTTAAATGAGGATTTTTATACCTTAAAATATACATATTCAAAAGTGTGTTTAGTTTTTTTTTATTAAAAAAAAATACTATTAAGGTAGATACAGCATTTTTGTAGAGCGCTCTGAAAATGCGGTGACCAAGATTGCTCCTCGTAAATTCAACTGAAACAAAAAAATGAAATATATTATTAAACTAGACACTTAAAACTCGTACTTGTCATAGCCGATTTTGAAAATATTGATTTTTCACAAAATGGCGGACTTTCGAACGTAAATTAACGATTTTCGACCACAAATTCGTCATTATTTTGCCTATAAAAAATGAACGAAGCTACGAAAAAAAAAATCCTATGACAAGTACGAGATTATTATGAATAAAATTAGCCTGCAAAAAAATCAAAACGATCGATTCACTGGGTTTCGAGAAATCTTGGTCACCGACTTTGAAAACATGGTTTCGAGAAAAACGCGTTTGAAAATAAGGGCCAGCACTGCGCGCTCACTCACTAGGCTATAACTTTGTTATTTTTTGAGATATCGCCTTGAAATTTTTTTTTAAAAAAAAAGTTCTGGGTATATTTCCCCCCTTAAACTTAAATTAAAAAAACTAACAAAAATTTCAACATGAAAAAAAACTTATTTAATTCCACTTCGAAACTACTGTGCGCCGTTGCATGATTGATGCATTTTCGATCTTGCAGCGATTATCTCACGACCCACAGTTGGATCGCTTCATACATTTCTTGGAAGAAATAGAAAGAGTAGTCCTATGATAATAAAATTTTGCATGCTTAGAATCATCTAATTAAGAAAATTTCTAAAAATTATCTCGATAAGTCAATGGAAAAGCCTACCTCCCATACAAAGCGACTTTATCAAAACGATAAATCTCTTAGAATTCCACAAAACTTAATATATAGACTTGAAATTTTGCATATGAACTTTGATATTTAATATACACTCTGAGTATGAAATCGGATGAAAACCACGCAAATCCCATACAAAGTATATGGAACTTTGATATATAGTGAAAACCAAATCGAGTGAAAACCACACACACCTCCCATACAAAATGACTTTAAAAAACAAAAGCAAAAGTTTTCTGTTAAAGCTGTGATGAAAATGTTTTTACAAATAAACATTTTATTGACTGCTTAAGACTTTGAATATACTTTGGTTTGGCCGTGGGGGTATCTTAACTTCGGCCCAGTCGAAGATCATTTCTCACTAGTTTTTTTTTTTTTGTCATTAAGTCAAAAAATTAACCTTTACTCTCAAGTCATTGCCTCTAACATAACACCTATACTCATTGAGCAACAAGGCCATGCATCGCCGATGAATTTTTGAAAAAATTATATTTCAACTTTTTTGGAAACCTGCCCGGTAAACGTTTAGTTGTCACGTAAATATGTTTTACCATGAAAACATTATACTATACCAATATTAATTTTAAAATTTTTTTTCACAGAAATTTTCATTAAACCAAATTTCTACGAAATGAATGTTCGAAAAAATGAATTAATTACGAATTAAGAATAAATTTCAATTTGCCCGAAAAAAATTGTTCACTATTAAACTGAATTAATTTGGTATTTACGATGAAATAGTTATCGTCAGCTACTTAGTTTCCAAAATTGTCACTATACTATATTTTTAAAAAGTAACTTAGTTTAAGTTTAATTTTGATCTGCAAAAATTACTCATGACAAACGAATAAATTCTCTGTTTACATTAAAATACTTATTGTCAAGTAATTTACAAAATATTCACTATACCAGTGTTTTAAAAAACTTAATGTTCGAAACATTAAGTACTATGGAAAAAATGGTGGAACATTTCAATATATTTTTCATGATTGGTCTAAATAAATCTGGTGTTTAGATCTAAATATTTATTATCAAGAAATTTCCCAAACTTTCATTATGCCAAATTTCTAAAAGAAATTCGAATTTGCTCTGGAAAAATTGTTCATAACTTGACTGAATAAATTTAGTATTTACATAAAAATCACTTATTATCAAGTGGTTTTGAATAAATCTCTCTTTTTTCTTTACATTTCAGGTTGAATTCTGGCCTCAAGCAGAATACCCCAAACATTCGAAATCGTGGCTCCTGATAGAATTCTTAGCAATCAAAATAATCAATTGTCAAATAAAATCAAATATTTGATAGTTCTATTACACTCAGTTTTGAATATTTTTTTTTGTTTATTTTCATAGTGTTTACAGTTAGTATAAGTATAATAAAAGTCAAGATTAAAATCTTACAAATAAATTTAATCTCACATTGCATAAAATTTATGCTTAACTTACGAGTTAATATCTTAAAAATAAGAAAATCCGAAATACTTAAAATAGTTGAGTGAAGGCTTTTCGAATACGTTCAATGAAGCGCGCTCAGTGAAAAGTAGTGATATCCGCAACTCAACTTGAGTAGCGGCTAGATATTGAGAGTAAAATCTATAATCTTAAAATTTAATTGCAATAATGAGCTCTTGGAAGACCAACTAATCAGTGACAAAAAAAATTTTTCTTAGGTTTTATTGGGCAGTTGCAGAAATTCGGCTTCAGATCGAAATTGATGTTTGCCACTTTGGAGAGATTCAAAAGCTGTGTTCAACGATGGCTGAAATTTAAAATTCGGTAATAATTTCGCCTTCCTCATGACGATTTATAGGATCTCCTTTTATCAGAGCAGTAATCATGCTGAAAATTAAACATTAAAAAAAAAATGTTTGTAAAAACAAAAAACAGTCAAACAGCGCTACTCACCAGTATAATGCAATGAAAAACATTGAAAAATAGTAGCCCAAATAAATCATGCAATTTCGCAAATGCATCTTCAACAGCCCACGGCTATGTATATCCACCGGATCATAGACTCCAAGACTATCGCGTGGCTGCCTATGCAGCTCATAGCCCAGCCAACAGACCATGGGAAGATTTAACAAAAACATAACCCAGTGACCACCAAGCAGCAGTAAAATGCTGAGCAGAAATTGTGAACCAAATTTTGGAAACACCCAGAAGTTAAGACGCGCGCAGCACTCCTGAGCATTCAGATAGTCACATTCCAGGTCGGCCAATGTGAGCACCTATAATTAAAGGATGATTCAGTAAAGCAACAACTATAAAATATTGAAGTATATTGAGTGTTTTTTACTCACATAGTAGATCAACAACAACAATGTTACGCCGTATATAAGCAAAGTTATTGCAAATGTTGCTGGCTCAGGTAGCATCTTGCCAATGCTTTAAATTTTTGAACTTTGACTTTAATATTGTATTTTTAATTGGATTAAATCAACGTTTGATATGAATTTAAATTAATTATTTGTTTATTTTTAGTTTTCACTTTTTTTTATGCCTGCTTCTTTTCTGCCTGCTTCTGACGTTTCCATACAGCTGTAGATATGCTGCAAGTGGCACGAAAAGGTGGTATAGAGGACGTTGAAAAAATGAAAAAATGAAAATAATCAATATGAGCTGTTTTTGTGCTGCTTGTGTTTTGCTTGTTGTCTTCTTTTTATATGCTGGCAACTTGTGGATATGCCGTTAAAAAGCTTTTCTGAGAACCACTCTAATGATAAGCTTACATAAACTGTCTTATAAATTTTCTTATATAAAAATTTTAAATTTCCAAAAACAAATGGTGAAAATTTAATTTCGAACTTATCAAGGTACCTATCTATGAAATTGTACTTTGAAATTAAAAGACCAAATTTTGTAAAAAATTTAATCTCTCGAAAGTTGTTTACTCACCTCTTCTAGTAGCAGACTAAAAATATTTTCGAAGATTCTCTCAGGAATGGATACTCACCGTTAAAATGAAAACAACAAAATTCTAGGAAAAAGTTATTTTTCTATAACAATTCTTTTGACGTAACAACGTTACGATGTAGCGCACAGATTTCCAAAAAAAATTGAAAAAGGCATTTTTCCAAAATGCATCGGCCTTACATGCAATAGTTACTCACTTTTGTCCGTGCTACGATAAAAATTACGGCATGTCAGTAAAGGTTAATTTTTTTTATCTTATACTAAAATTAAAAAAAAAATTGAACTTTGAAAAAACGTTGCTTAAGCAACGAAACTTAAAATTTGTTACATGGAATTATAACTCGATGCGTAAATTTGCAATGGTAAAAATTATTATACGACAGTAAAGGCTTGTTATCAGCGTTTATAAAATAAATCAACTAATTCATGACGTTATGAGGGCGTGGAAGGAGCCGCTTCTAGATAAAAAATGCATTAGGAGCATTCCACTGTTGGTACGGGACAAATCGTACGCATTTGATAAGTTAAGATCTTAAATTAAAAATAAACCGAAATATTATTGTACAAAGCATCTAGTACATTCATTTAGTGTAACGGAGCCTTTTCAAAATCAATTATTTGTTCCTGAAAATATTCATAAATAGGCAGTAATAAGTATGAAAAAATGTTTGTTTGTACGGGACAACCGCAGTCCACCATACTTTTTATTTTTTGACATTATTGGAGAATTTTAGCAAAATTAATTATCTCTGTAAAGTGTGTTTCTTGGATATTACTTTATGACCGTCGACTAATATATGATGAAATTTTGATATTCCCCGAACAGGCCGACCATGGGAAGCTGCAACCCATGGTAAACATTTTGGATTTTATCAGCTATTTCTGATTCAGCAATATAGAAAACCTTCGTAGAAGGTACTAAAGTGGCTGCTAATGTAACGAAATCTTTTGATTCCTTGATCTCGAGCTTTTTGGCTTACAAGTTGCTTTACGTTACCACCAACTCCGTCAATCAATTTATAAAAAAACAATGAGATATGTATGTGTCAAAAATTACCATTTTCAGTGGAATGCTCCATTAATCATACAACGGCGTTGAGTGGAATTATTACTCCATACAACGGTATATGCTATAAAACAGAAATGAAGGATTTATACTTGGCCTTGCGACAAAAATAAAAACGTAAATTATGACGTCATCAGGTGCGGCGGTGCAACAAAAGCTCATGCAACAAAAATGCAATATTGTTGCAAGGAATTATTACTCGCTGAGAAGAAGATAGTAAGAGAAATGATGAAAATATCTTTTATTTTTAGATAGTAAGAGTTATGACCTCATAACCTATGACCTTATAATGTAAATGAAAAAATAAATATTTTTTGAGCAACGACAATATGCAGGCAACAGCTTAATGCAATAAAAATGCAACGACAATAAAAATACGTTGCATGGAATAATAACTCCTTGACTGTTATAATTCCATGTTACTACGGTAAATTTTATGAAAGAAAAGTAACACTGAGGTTTTCGATCACATGATAAAAATAAAAAAATAAAATGAATGGCGTCATCAAGCCTTTCAGGGAACCCCTTAAAGTAACCTTAATGTACTAAATGCAATAGCAGAAACAAAAATAAAAACATTAGATGAAAATTAAAATAAAGACAAGAACTAGGACAAGGATTTGGATAAGGATTGGGACTAGAATTAGAAAAAGGCTGATGGCAAGGATTTGGACAAAGATTATGATTGGAAATGAGTTAAAAGGTAGGACAAAATTTTTACAAAGATTTGAACAAAAATTAAAGCATTCAAATGGACAAGTATAAGAACATAATCTGATGCAAGGATTGGGAAAAGGACGTTGACAAGAATTGTTACAAGAATAAGGACAAGGATTTAGACACACTTAAAACAATATTGAGGGCAAGATTTGTAAAACGATAATGACAAAAAATGAGGCAAGTAATAGAACAAGGATTTGGATACACTTACGGCAAGATGAAGGACAAATATTGATAAAAGAAGTGGGACAAGGATTAGGAAAGTTATTCAAACAACGGTAGGCCAGGGATTTGGGATTAAATAAATAATTTGATCAAGAAAAAGGTCAATAATTAGGGTAAATAAAGGAATAAGTATACGGATTAATTCCCGATATTGGGATCAATGAAAAGGATAGGAAGAAGAATAAGGACCAGGTTAAAGATTCACGTCAAAACCTACGGGTATGCCCACAACACAACCAACTTCTTGTTTTAAATTTTTTTCTTCAAACGTATTTTTCTAGAAATCACTTTTTTAAACCAAGATTTTAAAAAGTTTTGAAATAAACATTTTAAAAATTTACAGTTAGTTTTTTATACTATTAAGTTATATATGAACGTAAATTCGAAATAATATCATTGATTAAAGTTTTTTTTTATTTTTTTTTTTGCGAAGTTAGGTTAATATGGAAGAACGACATGTTCTCAAATAAAATTTAAGCTCTTATTGATTTCAAATGAAAACTGCGACCGAATGTACACAAATAGCTTAGTCCGATGGTAAACTACGATAATATATTTTCAGTATTTTTTGAGGAAATACTAAAAAAAATTACAATATTTACTAAAATATATATGTATGTACCTTCTGACCAAAAAACACCCGGAATTCTTCAATAAAACGAAAACGGTTCAATTATTCATGAATGCTAATTGTATTTCCTTCAAAGTAATCTCCATTGCAAGCAATACACATATTCTAACGCTTCCTCCATTCTTGAAATCACTTTTCATAGGCTGATTTTAAAATCGCCTTCAGCTCCTGCTGCGAATTCTCCTTTATCGCCTCAATCAAAACACTTTCTAAAAAGTGGTAACTTGAGTTGTGGGAATAGGAAAAAGTCACAAGGAGCCATGTCTGGTGAATATGGAGCTTGCGGAACGGTATCAACATTGTTTTTGGTCAAATAGTAGCGTACAAGACGCTATGTGTGAACCGATGCGTTGTCATGGAGAAGAAATCAAGAGGTGTTTCTCCACAATTGTAGCCAATTCGTTTGATATCTTCCTTATATCGCTCACACGAGCCGGTGCGTTGTCGTGGAGAAGAAATCAAGAGGTGTTTCTCCACAATTCTGGTCAATTCGTCTGATATCTATCTTCCTTATATCGCTCACACGGTGATTTGCGAACACAAACTTCTTAACTTAATGTTAACTTTCGATGTTTTGTCAGTAACACTGGTGGATGGACGACCGGAACGAGGCAAATCATCAACCACAGTATGGCCCGCTTTAAACCCTTCCCATCATTCGTACGCTTGTGTTTTCGACACTGTCGAGTCCCCGTAGGCTACCGTTAATATTTTTAATGCCATCCGCAAGTGATATTTTGATAAGTTTTTAATTTTTTTATTTTTTCTGAAATAAATATAATTTTTTATTTTTCCTGAAATAAATATTATTTTTTTTAATATCTCTAGCGAGGATTGTTTGAATGAGAAATTCCGGGAATTTTTTTATCAGAAGGCATAAAATGTTCGCATAGTTTCAATAAATTATATAGATTCCTTATTTGTAGAAAAATCATGAAAATCAGTAAAAACGTAGTCCTAAGGCTGTCTTCCCCCTTAAATGTGACATCCTTTTTATATTCATATCTTTAAATAAACCTCTGACTATAGAATTTTTAAAACATTGATTTAAATTTAGTGACGTTTATTGTTTACTGATAACTTAATTTATAAGATGATTATATACGACATAAGATATATAAAAGATATGCATAAATATCTGTTAGTACGGAGTATATGTAGACAGTAAACCTCTGCACAAATGCACTCGTTTTTTCCACAACAGTAGATCCAACAGTGCAGAGTTCAGAGCTTGACAGAACTCTGTTAGTCAAGCAGAGCTTATCCAAGTCATTGAATGATAACAAACGAACACTGCAGAGCACTCGTCAGCTTCAAATCAAACCATGTTCTCGGTTTGCTTTAACAGAACAATTACTAACAGCGAAAAATGCACCAATCACACCTAACACAACAGAACCTTGGCGAAGTAATTATTTCTACCATTGGCAAATAGAAATGTAATTTTTACGAATTCGATGTTTGGGCGAACACTAGGTCAAACTAGGTCGCTGAATCCGAAATCATTGTCAGTATTTTAAATTTATAAAATTTTTAACAAAAGGGTTGCCACCTTATAATGTATTTTTTACGAGTTTTAAACATAGTAAAACAGTTTTAGGGGGTCACTGTTTTCGAATCTGATGTCAGAATTTTAAAATTAAAGATAGCTGAAAGGGCTGCCACCTAATTTTATTTTATTTTTCGAATTCGGTGCTGGGGCGAACACTAGGTAAAAATGGGTCGCTGAATCCGAATCCGTTGTCAGGATTTCAAAATTATGAAATTTTTAACTCTATAGGGTTGCCACCTAAACATTTGTTTTTTTTAAACTTTTAATCACTATTCTACAGTTTTAGGGGGTCGCTGATTTCGAATCTGAAGTCAGAATTTTAAAATTCAAGATGGCTGATAGGGTTGCCACCTCATTTTTTTTTCATTTTTACGAATACGATGCTGGGGCGAACACTAGGTAAAAATGGGTCGCTGAATCCGAATCCGTTGTCAGAATTTCAAAATTATGAAATTTTTAATCCTATAGGGTTGCCACCTAAACATTTGTTTTTTTTAAACTTTTAATCACTATTCTACAGTTTTAGGGGGTCGCTGATTTCGAATCTGAAGTCAGAATTTTAAAATTCAAGATGGCTGATAGGGTTGCCACCTCATTTTTTTTTCATTTTTACGAATTCGATGCTGGGGCGAACACTAGGTAAAAATGGGTCGCTGAATCCGAATCCGTTGTCAGAATTTCAAAATTATGAAATTTTTAATCCTATAGGGTTGCCACCTAAACATTTGTTTTTTTTAAACTTTTAATCACTATTCTACAGTTTTAGGGGGTCGCTGATTTCGAATCTGAAGTCAGAATTTTAAAATTCAAGATGGCTGATAGGGTTGCCACCTAATTTTTTTTCATTTTTACGAATTCGATGCTGGGGCGAACACTAGGTAAAAATGGGTCGCTGAATCCGAATCCGTTGTCAGAATTTCAAAATTATGAAATTTTTAATCCTATAGGGTTGCCACCTAAACATTTGTTTTTTTTAAACTTTTAATCACTATTCTACAGTTTTAGGGGGTCGCTGATTTCGAATCTGAAGTCAGAATTTTAAAATTCAAGATAGCTGATAGGGTTGCCACCTCATTTTTTTTCATTTTTACGAATTCGATGCTGGGGCGAACACTAGGTAAAAATGGGTCGCTGAATCCGAATCCGTTGTCAGAATTTCAAAATTATGAAATTTTTAATCCTATAGGGTTGCCACCTAAACATTTGTTTTTTTTAAACTTTTAATCACTATTCTACAGTTTTAGGGGGTCGCTAATTTCGAATCTGAAGTCAGAATTTTAAAATTCAAGATGGCTGATAGGGTTGCCACCTCATTTTTTTTCATTTTTACGAATTCGATGCTGGGGCGAACACTAGGTAAAAATGGGTCGCTGAATCCGAATCCGTTGTCAGAATTTCAAAATTATGAAATTTTTAATCCTATAGGGTTGCCACCTAAACATTTTGAAATTCTGACAACGGATTCGGATTCAGCGACCCATTTTTACCTAGTGTTCGCCCCAGCATCGAATTCGTAAAAATGAAAAAAAATGAGGTGGCAACCCTATCAGCCATCTTGAATTTTAAAATTCTGACTTCAGATTCGAAATCAGCGACCCCCTAAAACTGTAGAAAAGTGATTAAAAGTTTAAAAAAAACAAATGTTTAGGTGGCAACCCTATAGGATTAAAAATTTCATAATTTTGAAATTCTGACAACGGATTCGATTCAGCGACCCATTTTTACCTAGTGTTCGCCCCAGCATCGAATTCGTAAAAATGAAAAAAAATTAGGTGGCAACCCTATCAGCCATCTTGAATTTTAAAATTCTGACTTCAGATTCGAAATCAGCGACCCCCTAAAACTGTAGAATAGTGATTAAAAGTTTAAAAAAAACAAATGTTTAGGTGGCAACCCTATAGGATTAAAAATTTCATAATTTTGAAATTCTGACAACGGATTCGATTCAGCGACCCATTTTTACCTAGTGTTCGCCCCAGCATCGAATTCGTAAAAATGAAAAAAAATTAGGTGGCAACCCTATCAGCCATCTTGAATTTTAAAATTCTGACTTCAGATTCGAAATCAGCGACCCCTTAAACTGTTAGATAATGTTTAAAACTCTTTAAAAAGCAACATACTATTAGGTGGCAACCCTATTGTTAAAATATCATACTTTTGAACATCTGACAACGGATTCGGATTCAGCGACCCATTTTTGCCTAGTGTTCACCCCAGCACCGAATTTTTTAAACTACAAAAAAAGTAGGTGGCAACCCTATCCACCATCTTTAATATTAAAATTCTGAAATCAGATTCGAAATCAGCTACCCCCAAAAACGGCTAAACACGAAATCTACAGAACTCTAAACGGTCTTAATACGCTTAAGTTTTTCCTACACTTCATTCAATTATTTGGATACTTGAATTATTTGGATCGGAGCCACACCCATTTGTCAAATCCCCATCCCAGTACCCTACTTCCCATATTCTACTTTCTAGTAGAAGGATATACCAAGTAAGAACTCCATACATATTGAGTTTCATTGTTATACGGTATTAACTTCCAAAGCTATTCAAAGACAGCATAACTCCAAGCGTTCTGCTGTTGTGTACATGACAACATAACTTTCTAGTCAGTGCACACTTCTTTTACGAATCGTGCCTAACATTGGTTTGGTTTTTGTTTGTTCTTGTTCTGCTCAAGCGACGAGTGCTCTCTGTAGTGTTAGGCTTGATTTCATTGATGAGAGCAAAACATAGCAAAAGCTTGCACTACAAACGAGTGCTTTGAAACGCATTTCAAGCGCACTCGTGCAGAGGTTTAGTAGACAGCTAGTAAGGAGAAAAAACATACCAATACAATTAAACATATGAACAGGTGGTAGAAAACGAATTAATATAGTATTAAGATATAATTTATAATAAGGGTAGAGAGAGAGAAAAAGTTTTTGTGTTAAAGCTTTAAAGTTTATATAAGCGTGCACCAATGTTTCTTAAAGTCTAGAATAATTTCTTGATTTAACAGTAAATTTGACGATGTTTAAAATCATTTCTATAAGTAACATACTCTTTTTAAGGACAAGAACAATAAAGGATGCACAAAATATAAAAGTCTACTAAAGCTTCAGCAGGCACAGTTTTCAGAAATATTTAAAGACTAATGAAACATCTAGTAATGAAAGTTATTTAATATCAATAAGAAATTTTTAAAGAATTAGCATAAAGTTGTCTTTTTGATATTCTGATTGGTCCTTTTTTGTTCTTAATATATTTATTTATGAAATTAAAATTTAAAAAAATAAATTAGATAGTAAATAAAGCAACAAAGTAAGACTCCTTTAGCACCTTTTACAATTTTTCATTTTTTTTTTTTAATATTAAAATTATGTTCAATAATTAAAGAACTTTTTTACAAGAATATGATATGAGGCATAACAAAATAATTAAAAGGAACGACTTAAAAAATTTGAAGAAAAAGAAGAATATGATAAAACATAATTTTAGAAAGACACCTTAAAAGTAAGAAGGTTCAAAATTTATAGAGTAAAGGCCACAATCTATTCACTGTTTATATTGTGGAAGGTGATAGAATAAGCAAAAAAAAGATAAGTTTTGAAATCATGTGTCTTATCATATTTTTACAAAAAGCTTCCTTCCTTACAAATTTTTTTACTTTTAAAAAATATTTTTATTAAAATTTAGGAAAAGCTTTATTTTCGAAGTTTAAAGTTTAACAAAACTAGAAAAATCAATATCAGCCAGGATCTAAATTTTACTCGTCATAATATTCAAAACCAAATAAAACTTAAACTCCACATTTTTTATTAATTGCATTATCACGTTTAGTGACAAAGCTGAGTCGAATGATTTAATATTTTTTTTTTTCATTTATATCGGAGTTAATCCTTTTAAAGCACTTTTTTAAACACACATATTTTTTAAGTGTTGAATTATTATTTTTTTTTTCATTTATATTTTAATGTGAAGTTAAACGAAACGATTAAACGAAAAAGTTAGACATAAATCAATTTTTTATTTTTGTTAAACCAAAGCGGAAGTATAAGTGCTCTTCAAAACAAAAGTGGTGATTTTTTTATTTGTTGCCAATGAAGGCAAATTACTTGACTCTTTTACATTTACTTTACTGCAACCTGGCAACCTTATTAAAAATTATTTGTAAAAAATTTTCTCATAAAATCTCCATATTTTTAAAGGCCTGCGCCTAAAGAAAATTCCATAAATGATAAAAATTCAAACAAAATATTGTCGTAAGCAACAATAAAACAAAATAAATTAAATAATATTCAAAAACTTAATAAATACATTAAAGTAGCAATAATTGAAAAAAATAGGAATAAAATTAAAAAGTATGACTGATTGATGAGGGTTAAAGCGGTGCGCAGCTTCTATAGTTACACATAGGAGTTTGAACGAAAAGATTCAAATATATTTTTCATAGCTCAGCCGATGAACTTCTTACAGATCCAACAAAACTGGCTTCGTTTCCTTGGCACACTTCAGTATTGAATGCATAAGTTTGATGAAGCCTGTATCCTTGGGTTTCTCCAGACCACGTTGAACGCGATTCTTCATAACCGAAACGAACTCGCGATTGCTCAGCTGATTATCGTCTATAAGCGAACATAAGAAAATTAAGCAAATATTCGAACATTATATTTTTCAACTTGAACTCACTGTTTTCATCGAATATAGTGAAGACCACATCGATGACGTGATCTGAAAGGTCTACCATAGCCACTGTTTTGGCTACATGCTTCAATGTGGCCTGATCAATGGAGGCGCCAGCAATGTGATAGAAGGTGAGTGCAGTGTCCACGTCGTTAATGTTGTTCAAAAAGTGAAAGAAGTCTAGATAGTCATTCTTAGAGACGCCTTTGCCATGATCACGGAAGCGGCGCTTGACGCGTTTAAGTTTGCGTTGTTTTTTCTTGATCGAGTAGCCAGCATAGGCGAGCAGCAGCTCTGCAAAGTCCGACTCCGTAATCAAACCATTTTCATCAGGCCGCTTGCGTTCGAATTCCAGCGAGAGTATCTCGCGTTGCAGTTGATGCTGAAAGTTAAGGAATTTCTCAATGGTCAGCTTCTCGTCCATGTTGGGTCCAAAGAAGTATGTAGTTAAAGCCGAATTGACGCCCTGCGATTGATTTGCAAAACATATTAATGAAAATTTTCGAAAAAAAAAACTATGTTCGAAATAAAAATCGAAATTTATGCATAAGTTTTGAAAAGAAAAGAGAAAAGGCGAAATTGTATTAAGAAGTGACGCAAGAAGCTGATTCAAGTTGAAACAAGTGGCGATTGAGTAGTGGATGGATATTATGAGTTACGGGGAAAGCAAAATTTGTGGTAATATGAGAATAAAGAAAAAGACAAAGATTGAAAATTTGCAAAAACGTTCCAAAATACCTTGAAGGACTAGAGTTATTTGGTTAGTTAATTGTAGAAGTTAATAAAATCGAAACAAAGACACAGAAAAGAAAAAAAATTTAGACACATACCGTTATTTAAAAAATAAAAAATAAATAGAAATACAGCAAAATAAACTGTCTTAAAATAACAGTTAGTTGTCATTTATTTATTTATTATTTTTCTTTTTTATTTCTAATAACGAATTTATTTGTTACAAGACATTCATTCACAAAAATTAGAATTGGACGCAAACATGTGTTGAGAGATTTGAGTGTCATACCTTAAAAGTATTTCCAGTGTTTGCATGATCGCGATGTCTGCTACCAATGCTGGTTTGTTGACGCACCAATGTAGCTACCTTTTCGAATTCTTCGCAATCGACATCGCCATCGCCGTTGAGGTCAAACATTTGGAAAGCGATTTCAAAATGGCGACGGGAGGCTAAGTAATAATGAGAAGAATTTGTTTTCTGTTATTTACATCGACGCTTGGTATGTTAACATTTTCGAAAATATAAAAATAGTACTTATTTAACACTAAAATCGATAAAGTATAAATTTTGTAAATTTATGTTTCCGAAAAATTAAATATATTTAAAACTCAAAAATTTGTATGTGTTCACAATTTGAAGTTCGAAGTTCAATTATTTATAAATTTTTGAAAAGTTAAATATTTCAAGAATTTTTTTTAAATTTATGATATAAGCATGTTTAAATTAAGATCGAATCAATTTTCGATTTTTCGAGATCAAAACTTTGTTTGTTCGAAAAATTTAAATTTGATGCATCATGCTTGAATATTTAAAATATTCGAAAGTTTGAAGTAAGCCCTCGGAACATTATGAACCCTCGCAACCTTCGATGAAAATTAAAAAAAAAAAAATGAAAATTTAAACATTTCAAAATTAAACATTTAAATTAATAAAATAAAAAATAAAAATAATATTTGAAAGTGTCGAAATTTGTGGATTGATTCGAGCAATACAAATTACATAGGACATAGGTTTGAAATTTCGAAAAATTAACGCAAATTGAAGCATTTCAAAACTTTACGAACATTCGAAAATTAATTACGTGCGAAAATTTTAAAATGTTATGCATTGAATGTTTCAAAATGTACCTATTATCATCTTGTTTTGTCTTGTATTGTACATATATTTGTCTAAAATTTCGAAAAATCAACAATTTTTAAAGTATCAAAACTTTTCGAAAGTTAGGCGTAAACATATATTAAATAAGTTCGAAAATGCTATCGAATGTTCAATGTTTGAAATTTCATACGTGTTCGAAAAATTCGAAAAATTCAAACATGGAAAATTATGAGTTTAAAAATTTAAAATTTTCGAAAATTTGAAATAAAAGTTCATAATTTTATGGATATTCGAAAGTAAGTACATTTGCTGGAATTTTGAAAATTTATTCACGATTTAAAATTTATAATGTTCGAAAGTTCTAAAATGTGTGTTTAAATGTTTCGAAAGTTTAGGTGAAACATGTATTAAAAAAGTTCGAAAAAGCTATCGAACGTTCAATACTTGAAATTTCATACGTGTTCGAAAAAGTCAAACACGCTTTAAACATGGAAAGTAATGAGTTTGAAAATTCAAAATTTTCGAAAATTTGAAATAAAAGTTCATAATTTTATGGATATTCGAAAGTAAATACATTTGCTGGAATTTTGAAAATTTATGCACTATTTAAAATGTATAATGTTCGAAAGTTCTTAAATGTGTGTTTAAATGTTTCGAAAGTTTAGGTGAAACATGTATTAAAAAAGTTCGAAAAAGCTATCGAACGTTCAATGCTTGAAATTTCATACGTGTTCGAAAAATTCAAACACGCTTTAAACATGGAAAGTAATGAGTTTGAAAATTCAAAATTTTCGAAATTTTGAAATAAAAGTTCACAATTTTATGGATATTCGAAAGTAAGTAAGTACATTTGCTGGAATTTTGAAAATGTATTTACTATTCAAAATTAATGATTTTCGAAAGTTCTTAAATGTGTGTTTAAATGTTTCGAAAGTTGTATGCTTGAAATTTCGAAAATTTTAAAATGTTGAAGAGTTTACAGTCAACAGTGTCGACCGCGTAGTACACACGCGTGTGAAGCAACACTTCGTCTTTTTACGTATACATGAAAGAGAGACTAATGCTGTTGCTGTGGTCGACACTGGCTTACATCCATTAATGTGTTGAAAAAACTATGATTTTTTTATACAAGAATGTTTCGTTTGTTCGAATATATGTATGTATATGTATGTTTGAAAATCCAGACGAATATTTCAATTTTCTAAATAAACTTTTATTTGAAAATCTACCAACTGTTACGATCTGGATCGAATTAACCCGACAGTTGAAATAATAGATGAAAAATATTTATAAAAAGTTATATCATTCAAAAGATGAATAAATCAGCCCATTCTTCCAGTCTCAAATCGTATATATACATGTACGAAAAGTAGAAAATGAATTCACGAATCTCACAGTCAACAGAAAAATTATCAATCAGAAGTTTGAAAGTTCAAAATTTTATGCAGTTTTAAATAGATTAAATTAAATATGCATTCGAAAGTTCAAAGCTTATTAGGATAATGTCAAGAAAACCTGAAAAAAATTCATAAGTGAAGCAAGTGCGAGTTCGAAAATTAATAGGTATAGTTACGAAATTTGGGAATGAGCTTTTATATATATATATATATATAAAGCTTTTAAATTGAAACACTTTTCCAAATTCGGAAAGTTCGAAAAACGAATTTTTTTTCGAAATAAACATTTTTTGATTAAAATACGATCTTTAAAAAAGTAAAAACAAAATATGACCTTTAAAAACAATTAAAAACTTTACTTTCGAAATTGCTTATTTATGTGTTTAAAAGTTAAGGAAAAAAAAATATATAAATCTGTATTGAAAATTCGAAAACTTTTTATATTTTGAAATTTACAGCTAGCCAGTTCGAAATTTTCATGGGTTCGGAAACCAAAATTAAATTTTATATGAAAATTACAGAACTTAATTCTAAAAATATTGAAATTTTAATTTTATTTTGTAAGACATTTAATTAAGTTCGAATGTTCGAAAAAGTATTTATTCAAAAAAAGTTGATAAAATTTAGAGATTTTCAAAGTTCTTAAAACTTACTCCAAAGTTATGGGTTTAAAAGTTCGAAATTTTCAATGTTCAAAAATCAAAATTCTAGTTTAAGTGATAACTTCAATATACAAAAAATTTACCCAAGTTAAAATGTTGCTTCTTTCGAAAAATGAATGAGTTCGAAAGCTTAAAAAATTATTATGTTCAAGTGTTTACAAGACTTTTTTTACATGTTTAACATATTTTGGATATGAAAAGAGAAAAATATATTTTAATTTTTGAAAATGTACTGGTTTGAAAAAATACTCATTTTCGAAATCTTCACCTTAATACTGCTAACGTTCTTTTAAAAATCTTCAAAAAATAGATTTTGAAGTTCTAAAATACACACCATGTTAAAAAAAAAAATGTTTATTCAAGAAACTATTATGAATCGGAATTTCGAAATATATGTATGTTACTTTAAAATTCGAACAAATTGATGTTGAATAATTAATTGAAGTGTCTGATTAAGAAAGTTCAAAGGCTTATGAGTTAAAAAATTCAATGACAAAAATGTATGTTCAAAAGAAAATTTGGAATATTAAATAAGTTTGAAAATTTTGTAAAATGATTTGCGTACGGACGTACTTTTTCAAAGTAGTTAAAAAATGTGAGTTTGTTAGAAAGTTGACACATTTAAAAAAAAATTAAAAGAAGAAGTTATTAAAAACAAAATCGGAAAATATAAAAATATAATCGAAAAATATATGTTAAAAAACAAAAAATCTGCCGCGAATTCTAAAATTTGCAAGATTTTCAAAATTATATATTTTTTTCAAACATAAGTTTAAAAATCTTTTTAAGTTCGAAAAAAATTTTTTTGTTCGAAAGTTTTTAAGATTGTGCCCTTTAGAAAGTTTTTAAGTTTTAGTTTCAGAAATTTAAAAAAAATGTTGAATATTTGTGTATATTTGCGAAGTTCGAAAAACTATGCGCTTGGGAAAGTTCTTAGAAAACTTGAAAAAGCTCGAAAATTTTTCTTCAATTCAATAAATTAAAGTTAGAAAGAGAACTTTTTTAAGCTCTTTAAAAAAAATACATCAATTATCAGCAATAACCGAAGATCAACACCACGAATCAAAGAATAAATTACAACTTTCGTAAATGCGATGATATCTTTCGAAAAATTTAAAAGCTCAACACCATGCGGATGCATGCAACAAGGATAGCTAATAAAAAGCTCTAACAGTGTGACGTAAAACAGAAGGAGGCAGAGAAACACAATTACACCCACACACGCACAAGCACACACACGCACACACACACACACACACACATGCACATTCACTCAGCCACACAAAGGCATGCCGAATGTAAACAAAACATTTTCAAGTGAACTAGAAAAAATATTTAAGCAGGATATAAACAAAAGGAAGCGCCGCTGAATTCCATAGCAACAAATGAAAAAAAAATGAAATTAAGATATAATAACAACAACATATAAGAAGTTGAATAACAAAATTTGTTTAGAGCAAAGCGCCTGCGTCACAAACGCTCACACATACACAAAGACAAATTCACAGAGCTGCTCCAGAGGAATAATTTGACATTGGATTGGAGCGCGCGCCAGGATATTTAAAGCAAACTAGCGAGGGAAGTGAGAAGCACATACCATACACATACACACACCCACCACTCACACACATTAACGCATTCTCATGAATTCCCACACGGACGTCGTTGTCGTCGATGTTGCCGCCGCCAACGATGATAATGATGGTGATGAAGAGTGTGATGATAATGATGATGATGATGATGATGATGATGATGATGATGATGATTATGATGTTGTTGATGATAATGATGAGAATGATGATGATGATAGTTCTGACGATGACGCTAACGATGATAGCAGCTGAGGCAGCGACAACAACACAAGGGATGCTGTTGCTGGTGTTGTTATTGTTGATTGCTCACAACAATTTGCGAATCTCTTGCAACGTATACGCAGCACAGTTACAAGTTTTGCTCGCTGCCACCAGGATGTGTTCGAAAATTTCATTTGTTGTTGTTTTGTTGGTGTTGTTGCTATTGCTGTTTCTGCCGACTTAGCGGCAGCCAGCCATCAGCATTGAGCATCGTGCGTGCCTGCGAGTGTATGAGTCTGTGCCGAGCTGTGTACTCAGTAAGTTCGAGACGTCGCCGTTATCGGGACTTTAATTTTTTCTTTTAGATATTTTTTGCATATTTCTACAAAAACAAAACTACAGCGAAAATTAAATTTTGTGCAAAGTGTCAAGCAAAGTGATTTTAAACGAATTAAAACAACGTTCAAATAATTGCAAGACTGCAGGTAGAGCATGAAACAAAAAATTAGTGCCTACTTCTAGGCTTGTATTTGAGCAAAAAAAAAATGCAAACACGCCCATCAACCAAACAAGTTGAACTCATAAAAATTAATAATTTGCGTTAAATAATTATTGGCAAAGCATAGCCCCTAAAAGGCTGCAACACACTGTTGCTTTCGCTCATAGCAGAAATAAAAGAATTAAAAAAATAAAGAAAATTAAAAAATAAAGTGTTGCACACGCCAGAAAAAAGGACACACACTGGACATTCAACAAGGTGCTTCACTAACTGCCTGGCAGTTCTTCTGACGGCGCCCTACTTTTTTGTGACTATGTCGTCAACAACGTCATCGTCGTTGCTGTCGGTAGCTATGCTTGTTAGGTACTCTGCAGTTTTTCTTCAGTACTCTAATGTGTGTATGTGAGTGTGTGAGTGTGAGTGTGAGTGTGTGTGTGTGTGTGCGTTTGTGTATTTGAATGAGTGTGGGATTCAGTGCTACTTATTGTTGTACTCGAGTTCTCATGCATATGCAACAGCAGCGCCTAGAAATGACGGCTTGGCTGCATTCTTACAAGTGCCACCAAGCAAGGCACGAATGACACAAGTCCTTTCAAGTCTATTGTTTTGTTGTTGTTCTTGTTCTTGTTGTTGTTGCTAGTGCACTCATTCTCGTTATTTTGTTATTTTCTTCAATTGCCGTCGCTTAGCATCGTTAAACGCTTTCGCTAAACTCTCGTTGACAATTTGTAATTTTGGCGGCGCCTATAAATATGCAAAGTAAACATATAAATTCACTTTTAATATGCATGGCAGCAGTTTAAGTCGCAACCAGTTAAACTAGCATGAAAGCAAGAAACAAAATAATGCCGGAAATAATGTACGGATGAAATTCTCGCATGTCGCAAATGTTGGCACCAAGACAAGCAACAAATAAAATAAAATTGCGTTTATTGTTTGCTAGACAGAGGCGTAGGCATGGCGTGTGGGTTGGCGGTCAATTTGTTTGCTTTGCTTATAAAATATATTTAAATATTTGGATCAATATAAATATATCATGAATTGCCGAAAACCACATTAAATAAACGCGTTTTGAAAAAAAAAAATTGTTGCATAGTTTAAGGGCTCAATTTTAGAGTGAAAATAAGTCAAAAACTGTTGAATATATTGACAGAAATGCAAGGATTTCAAGTGTTACATATACACCTGCCTTCGATGAGGTCCTTCAAAATATCGAAAAATTCTTAAGTTTTATTGAAATACCGCATATTATGTGTATGTTAGAAATAAAAAATATGTGTTCAAAATTTAATACTTTATAGATTCGCGAAAAGTATAATACTCCACGGCTTTTCGAAAGTGTGAGCGTAAACATGTTTATATTATGTTCAAAATATATTAAGTTCGAAATATTTTTCTATGTTCGAAACTTTATGTTTGTTCGAGAATTTGAAGCATGTTCGAAACATCGAACATATTTTCGAAACTATTCGAAAACTAAAAAAAATTCGGAAGTTTGAAATAAAATGCCGAAATATAGGAACGTTGAAGTTTTAAATGTGTTTGGAAGTTCAAAAATTAATATTAATATTAATGATTAATGTTTGAAATTTTGCTATTTTCATCATGTTTGAATGTTCGTTTCTTATGTTCCAAATTTCCTTATGCACTTATGTTTGATATATTCGAACATCTATACGAGCATTCCAGGAATTGTAAAAATTTGCCAAGAATTGTGAAAGAAATATTTAAAATGTTCAGAATTTTCAGAATACCTACTATCACTATTTTTACTATTCAATTTTAAAAAACAGCCTATAAAAAGGAAAAATCGAACATTTCCGAATTTTTTCTTCCATCAGGAAAATTTCTAAAGGTTAGAAAATTATACAAATTTTCAAACTTCACATAAACTATAACACCCTATTTTTCATAGATATACACGAGTGGACTCTAAATTTTCACTTCTTTAAAAATATTTTTCCTGGATCTTAAAGCGCCAAGTGTTTGGTTCAAGCCGTCCCTATTTTATTATTTTTATTATTTATTATCCCGATAAAACGTTTTTCTATTAACCACTTCTGTCGGGCCACTCATATAACCACTCCTATTTAAATCTTGTAAAGATGTGGCGTCCGTGGTGTAGTTGGTTAAAGTGCGTGGCCTCTATGTACTCGAACCCAGAGACCCGGGTTCGAACCCCAGCAGCGACAGAAAATTATTTGAATTAAAATGATTTTTCTGTACGAACGCCACCTCTCTGCATACAATGGCAAACCTCAGAGAATAATCAAAATGCCATGTAAAGCTTCTTGAGAACAAGAACATTCCGTTCATCGCCGTTCGGAGTCGGCGTTAAACCTGTAGGTCCGGTTCTTGGTCAATTGTGTACAAACTTAATAACAAGCACAACACAATTGATCATAAGAAGCTAGGTCAAAGTCCTTTCAAGGGCTGAAATGGCGAGTAATAGGGGAAAATTTCCCAAAGATCAAATTAAAATTGTGCTAGCCCCAAGAAAGGAAACGAAAATATTGAATGCTCACAACACGATCTAGTCCATGAGAAGTCGAAGCTCTTAATATTTTTATCTCTCACTTATCTGAAGTATTAATTGGCGTCCCACATCTAATGTACACGGATGATCTTAAAATGTACCACGTCATTACTTCGGAAGCTGATGCCAGTTACCTACAGTCGAAGCTATATGCTTTGGAGGAATGGTGTAATAAAAACAGTCTCTATCTCAATGTAAGTAAATGTAACGTTATAAGTTTTTCCCAAAAGATTTTAGTAGAGAATAACCGTTACTTTCTGAATAGCATTGAACTTAAAAGAGTAAATCATATATCGCCAATCATGGTGTAATTCTGGACAACAAGCTACGCTTCAATCTTCATTACGATGAAACTTTATCTAGAGCTAGTAAGCAATTCGGATTCATAAAAAGGCGTGCAAAAGACTGCAAGAATGTGTGGGTAACTAAGACCCTTTATAGTACATTAGTGCGCTTACTACTTGAATATGCCTTCATAATCTGGCATCCTGCCTTTGAGTCACATAGCGCTAGATTTGAATCTATACACCCAGCGAGCTTTGGAGCTCTCTTTAAGGGCTTTACGAGGGCGCATTTTGCAATACGAAGCTCTCCGTCAATATTCCCATCTACATTGTAATTTTAACACAATATGTCATTGGAAGGGAGCACTGCTCCATTGTTGTTTTAAACTACAGTGAAAGTATAGCACCTAATTTTTCAATATACTAATTCAATATAATATAATTCATTCAATATAATAATTCTATGCCCCGTTTGTGCTCCGAACTGCAGTGAAAGTATAGCACTCAATAGCTCCTAAAGCTCTCAAAAGCGTAATTTAGCAGGATCACTTGCACTTTTTATTCTTCTTTTTCTGGCTTCACACAAAAAGAGCTCAGAAAAGAGTGTTTTTTTTTTTGAGCTCTTGTTGGAAGCACTCCGATTTCGGCCCGTTGGGGGCTAATTTGTAATATTCTTATCAGGCTAATGAGGCATACAAGACTGTTAAACGAACACCAACACTACACTATTTATGCATACAATGAAGCTATAAACAGGTGTTGAAGGATATTCTATAATATCAGCGACTGTTATTCACCGGCCATGTCCAAATCCACATTTAAGTATACCCTCTCCAAATATCTGTTCCCCACTTAACGCCCATTAATCGTGTGCTCTCCCCTCTTGTCTTTATAGTTTGTAAGAACAAACCGTTTAAGTATAATTATAAGTCCTTTTTTGCCTAGACCAAATAGACCAAACAAATAGTAAACAAAATAGTAAATACCATATTTAATCCAAAGTATATTGAAAAATCTTACAAATGTAAAAAAGTACCGAAGAAGGATCAAGGATTGATACAATACCTATACAAAATAATAACTTCAAAGTCAACAAAAAAATCGTCGGAAGGTTAAGAAATCGAATCCAAAACCTCTGGGAGTCTTCCGAGATCGGTAAACCTGTTTCTTTTTTTCTTTAACCTAATAAAGTTCATAGAAACTAATATAGGTATTTTTAGGAACACGTACGTGACATTTTAACGCTTAAAACATGAGGAAAAATAAAAATTCAGGGAGGCATGTCATATTATTATTTATTTTTTTGCTGTATTACTCTAAAGGAGTATTTTATTGAGTCTATATAAAAGACACATTTGATTGAGATACACGCAAGATAGAACGTAACGGACGTGACACACAATTTTCCATATTCTTCTAAGCCTTAGACTTAGACACAACATTCAAATCAAATTTATGGAATATTTTATTACTTATTCATTTATCTTTGTCTCCTCATGTTATTAACATATGAATGTCGCATCTAAGTCTTTGGCATCTGGTCTCTGGAGAAAATTCTAATTTATCTAAATCCAAAACCTGCCTAAATAAACTGATTATCTTCAAGAAGACACTTACATGGATTTGAAAATTCATTTGAATCTGTTCAAAATTAATAACAGTAACCTTGCTTTAAGGTTTCATTTTTTTTTTTTATTTTTTTTTTTATTTAGTTTTTGCTTTTTTTCTGCTACATTATAACTCGAAATGGGTGCTGCACAAAGTAAAATCCTTTGAATGCAAGCAGTTCATTTAAAATTCCATTAAGTTTTAGTTGCAGCAGCATCCTTTGAACGGGTTCAAGTATAGGCTGCCGTAATGCAAGCCACCCACCGCACAAGCAAATAGATAAGCAAGCACACAAAAGGTAAAACAACAACAACAACAACAACAACAACAAGAACAACAAGTACTCAAGCTCTTACCTTAAGCTATGTGCCAGCTTTGAACTTAAGGCTCAGCAATCAAAAGCATACAAATTTAATACGAAAATGATACCCATAATGGGACCAAAGGTTAATTTGTGTTTTTTTTCTTGTTTCTTCCGCTTTCCAAATTAGTTGTAAGAAGGCAGCACAAGAGTAGGCAGAGAAGCAGAGAAGCAGCGAAAAAAATCGGAGTACAACAACAATGAGATAGCATATGCAGCAGAATAAAGGCAATAATCAGAACAAAAACAGCAAAAAAAAAACAGCAACAACAAAACAACAGCAAAATACATACAACAAGTGAATGTTAACAGGATCAACAAACAAAACCGACGGGATCAACTTACAAGCGCTCAGCCACAGGCTATAATAAAAAAGAAATAAGTTCAGCAACAACGAGCGAAGCAGCAGCAGCAAAATCGTCCTCACGTGACGTCATGTTGAAACGCCTCCTTTCAAGGAGACGCTTACATGTTTATCTCAAGTTCATTGGTCTGCTGTTGGCGGCAATTTTTTATTTTTCATTTTTATTTCGCGAGTCCTTGAATGCCATCGAGCAGAAACGCGAGCGTGCAGGGGTTAGTGGAGCAGCTGGACTAGGAGCGGAGGTAAGAGTGAAGTTAATTGACAAAAGCAGAAATTTAAATTAAATTTTTTATCAATTCCAGTTGAAGCTTAGTAAAGCGGTAAACGCCATACAGCGTTTACAGAAGCAGCAACAACAGGCTGCAGCACAGCGTTTAAGCAGCACAGCACCCGCAAACGTAGCAGCACCGACCGAGCGTGCTGCGACGACACTTAATCCAGTCTATGAGTACTCGGAGGAGATATACACCGCTACTGAGCGCGACTTGGTGCAGCGCCGTCAACATCTCAACGAGGTATGTCAGCGATACAATCTACAAGCTGTCTTTCCGCCAGATCCATGGGAGTTTCTTATCTCACCGGGTCATCAGCTGGTATGGTGCAATGTCTTCAAGGCGGCCAGCAGCACGTGGATGTATTACTTCAATATATTAGGTAAGATCGAGCCAACTACTCAAAAGCTTTCTAATCAATTTTGAGTAATAAACATTGCCTGCTTTTAGGCGGCTACGATATAAAGTATTTACAACGCACCGAAATGCTACCGCTGGAGCTGGCTCGCAAGCGTTTTCCACGACCCGAACTCAATGAATTGCTCGAAAATCTACCATCTTCCGTGTCGTTTCTATTCGTACGCGAACCTTTCGAGCGCCTCGTGTCGGCGTATCGCAATAAGCTGGAAGGTGGACGTAACAACTATTACAAGGTGCTGGCCAAGAAGATTATCAAACAATTTCGCAAGGGCTTTGTGGCGGCACTCAGTCGTGGACGCTCGGGTCCAACATTTAAGGAGTTTTTACAATTTCTCATTCAGCAACATGCGGCCAAAAAGCGTTTCGATGAACACTGGGCGCCGGTTTATAGCTTTTGTACACCCTGCAGCATTAATTTTACCATTATCGGCAAGGTGGAGACATTTCAACGTGATACGGAATTTATTATCCGGCAGTCTGGATTGGAACCGTTGCTGTTAGGCAAGCTACCTAAGAATAAGCTACGCAAAATCGGCAATCAATCGACAGGCATCAAAACGGAGAACGTTGTGGATCGGTGAGTCGATTATAATTAAGTTTTTTGCAAGCAGTGGTTAATGCTTCTTGCACAGATTTTACAAAAAATCAAAAAACGAAATCCAAAGTCGGCTATCCAAATCTATTGATTCTCGTCTCTTGCTTATTAGAAGAATTAAAATATTTCAATTTAAAAAAATCCTAGAAGTATGCAACAACTTTAGTGCCCTTATGTGGTTATATGATTTCATAATATGAAGAATCACAGCGCTTACAAATTTAAAAATATGATAGATGCAAGACTAGTTCTCATTTAGTGCTCAACGTGACCGAAAGCAATTTCAATGCTTAAATAATGCTTTATTCTAAGAGTCACAGTCCAAAAGTATACTTCAGAAATTGTTTTTATTAGTTTAATAAAGTTTACCTTGTGGACAACTTTTAGTATTTCATTGACCTCGATGATATCGTTTACAATAATTATTGCAGAAACCTTCACACTTCCAAAGGTTCTTCTGTTTTGAAAAAATGGTGGAGGTACTCTTAACCCTTTGAAGCATACATTTTTTTATTTCAATATTGGCCTCAAATGTGTTACTCACAGGTTTTGGGGTCGCTGATTACGAAACTGAAGTCTAAATTTGGCTATTCAATTGAAAAAAAAATGACGCCTCAAATTTAGTTTTTAAGGTCGCTTATTATTTGTTTTCTTATTTTTTGTTTTATTTTTTTTTATTTTTTTATTTTTTTTTCAAAGTTTTTATTTAAGAAACCCCGCAAACCCCTGATTGCAACACTGATAAACAACTTCGAACGTTTAAAAAATTTCTTATTTGGAAGGATTCAATTCAGATTCTCTCTCTTGACTTTATAAATCAATTCATTTTAGAAAATAATAAAATAAAATCTTTTAAAAATTTTTAAAATCAAGATAAAAGGGCCGGGTTTTCAGGTTACTGCTTTGAAATTTATGAAAAAAAAAACAAAAATAGTTAATTTAAGAGTGCCGAGCCTTGAACGTCTTATAAAAATGAGTAAAAATTTTGATTTTACTGATAGTTTTTTTTTTTAACTAGGGGAAAAATTGTGATTTCAGAATTTTCTTACTCAAGATCCATAAAGTTTAACAAAGTATATACGGCCAAAGCCCAATAAAAACAATTAATTAAACACTAAAGAAGACCTTTAAAACAAAAGTTTAAAAGTTTTGCAGTTGCTGATTTAAAATTTGAGAAAAAAATGGGACATTATATAATTCAAGATTCCTGATTAATGAAACTCATTGGCATAGAAAACCTTCACATACATACAGTTTGTCAACTAATTCTTTGCAAAATTAAAAATAATCACATATTTCATATTTAAATTAAAAATTTATTAACAAAAACGCGTTTTCTTTCACTTTTTCTTTCTCTATATTTTAAATATAGATTATAACTATTAATATTAATAATAAAAATGATAAATTTTAATATAGAAAGCAACAAAAAATAACAAAAACAAAATAAATGCAAATATTCTTTTGTCAATTAATTCTTTGCAAAATGAAAACACACGTCGAAAAGGGACGCAAAACTAAATAACGGCACATCAAAAAAAAAAAAACACTTTGGAATTCTTCTTTGGTTTGCTCCCCTCTAATGTTATCATTACGATTTGTTATTTAGAGAAATGCACATTTAACTGGAATCGGCGAATTTAACCATGCCTGGAAAACGAGTTAGTGACAATTAAATTCAGTTAGTTTATTACAATTATTATAAGGGAAAAACGGCAAAAGAATTGGCAGAAATGTTTAATATTAAATTAAGGACCATTTACAACATTATTAGACGTGCAGAAAAAGAAGATCGTTTGCACCTAAACAATTCTAACGGCAGACCACCAAAGCTCAGCAGACGCGATCAGTCCAAAATTTTAAAAACGATTGAAGATAACCCGCAAACAAGCTTGAGGCAGTTGGCATTGGACATAAAAAATGATTGCCATAAGGAAGTGAGCCACGAGACTGTAAGAAAAGTTCTAAAAATGCACAAGTACTCATCACATGTAGCCCGAAAGAAGCCATTGCTTTCTGCTATTAACATTGAAAAGCGGCTAAACTTTTCTATTGCTAATATTAACAATGCTGCAGAGTACTGGAATGACGTAATTTTTTGTGATGAGACTAAAATAATGTTGTACCATCATGATGGACCCAGCAAAGTTTGGAGAAAGCCAAACACTGCCCTCCAGCAGAAAAATTTAATTCCAACAGTGAAGTTTGGCAAGCTGTCTGTAATGGTGTGGGGTTGTATATCTTCCAAGGGCGTTGGGGAGGTGCGTATTTTCAATGAAACTATGACCAAGGAATATTACTTGGATATTCTTAGAAATGAATTATCAAGGAGCGCGATACGTTTTGGGTTTGTTGATCCTGAAAAACCAAATAAACTCAAGTATAAGCTGTATCAGGACAACAACCGAAAACACAAATCGTTTCTATTCAGGACCTGGCTGCTTTATAATTGCACCAAAGATATCGACGCACCTCCCCAAAGCCCAGACCTAAATCCCATTGAAAATTTGTGGGCTTTATTAAAGAAAAAGGTTGCTTAACGGGGTCCAACCAATAAAAATGCATTAATTAAAGCAATTCAAGAAGAATGGGACAAAATACCGGAATATTACGACATAAATGGCCTTATTCAGTCAATGCCGCGTCGGCTGAAGGCTGTCTTGGATGCTAATGGCCACCATACCAAATATTAAATGTCAATAGTATTTTAGTTTTTAAGTTTCTGTTACAAATCTACCACGTGTCTTTATTTTGCAAAGAATTAATTGACAAGAGAATATTTGCTTTTATTTTGTTTTTGTTATTTTTTGTTCTTTTCTATATTGAAATTTATCATTTTTATTATTAATATTAATAGTTATAATCTATATTTAAAATATAGAGAAAGAAAAAGTGAAAGAAAACGCGTTTTTGTTAATAAATATTTGATTTAAGTATGAAATATATGATTATTTTTCATTTTGCAAAGAATTAGTTGACAAACTGTACATAGGATATAAAATGTGGAATTTCAAAAATGCTGTTCATAAACTAGGGTCGATTTCTGGTAATTCATATGCAAGTTTTAGGATCAAGACCTAGTTCAACATCTCCAAGTTGAACTTTCACACAGTCCAAAAAAATAATAAGATTTTTTTATTAGGTTTTTCTTATCTTTTCTCTTACTTAATTATGTTTTCCTTTTCAAGGTTTAGCAATATTTTCAACTAGATCTTCTTACATATGCTTAGAAAACAAATTTGTTTGAATAATATTTGATATTAAATATATGTACAAAACCAACCCCAAAAAAGTTAAAAAAAAATAATTCAATTAGAAAAATTATTATACTATCCATGTCAACATAAGCAAATAGCAAAATATGTTCGCCAAATTCTTACGCATGTACGAACCTAAATTTCAACCTTATATTGACATAACGCGCTATTACGACACCTCTGGGAAGCACTTTTATGAAGCGACGATAGATGATGACCTAATTAGTAAAAAAAAAATGTGACAAAAAATTAACTATGCGATTCCTCCAAATGACATTTGCAGTCAGCCTCTGCACAGTAACAAACAAAGAAACACATAAACGAACGAACGAACAAACAACCCACCTTCGCCCACTCTGGAGGTCAAATGCAAACATTTGAAACGCAGCGACGCGACTATTTGAATCATTCGGAGAAAAAAAAAAGCAGAATAAAAATTGCACTGAATGAATGAATGGGTCGGGCATATGATAGTTATGAAAGTGGGGACAGGCGTGTGGACTTTGTTTACTTTTGCTACGAAGCTTGGCTGGGTGATGAGGGGTTAAGTGAAATTTATTGTGCTTGAAGGAATAAATAATAAGAGATGTAAAAACATTTTTAACGGGCGGCAGATAAGAATTATATGTCATAATTAAGAAAATTTTAGTGGAAGTTGAGATTTATATTCTTATTTCAGCCAGAGTCAAAATCAAATTTCCTGAATTAAAATATCAAATTTCTTGAATTAAAAATTTTTAAATTTTATAAATTTATAAAAATTTTAAGTACTTTGAAAATTAAATAAGAATAAAATTTTTATTTTAAAATAAAACAATTTACACTAACACTAGCACTACCTCGAATTCAAACTCAAATTCAAACTTAAACTCAAACTCAAACTCAAACTCAAACTCAAACTCAAACTCAAACTCAAACTCAAACTCAAACTCAAACTCAAACTCAAACTCAAACTCAAACTCAAACTCAAACTCAAACTCAAACTCAAACTCAAACTCAAACTCAAACTCAAACTCAAACTCAAACTCAAACCCAAACTCAAACTCAAACTCAAACTCAAACTCAAACTCAAACTCAAACTCAAACTCAAACTCAAACTCAAACTCAAACTCAAACTCAAACTCAAACTCAAACTCAAACTCAAACTCAAACTCAAACTCAAACTCAAACTCAAACTCAAACTCAAACTCAAACTCAAACTCAAACTCAAACTCAAACTCAAACTCAAACTCAAACTCAAACTCAAACTCAAACTCAAACTCAAACTCAAACTCAAACTCAAACTCAAACTCAAACTCAAACTCAAACTCAAACTCAAACTCAAACTCAAACTCAAACTCAAACTCAAACTCAAACTCAAACTCAAACTCAAACTCAAACTCAAACTCAAACTCAAACTCAAACTCTAACTCTAACTCTAACTCTAACTCTAACTCTAACTCTAACTCTAACTCTAACTCTAACTCTAACTCTAACTCTAACTCTAACTCTAACTCTAACTCTAACTCTAACTCTAACTCTAACTCTAACTCTAACTCTAACTCTAACTCTAACTCTAACTCTAACTCTAACTCTAACTCTAACTCAAACTCAAACTCAAACTCAAACTCAAACTCAAACTCAAACTCAAACTCAAACTCAAACTCAAACTCAAACTCTAACTCTAACTCTAACTCTAACTCTAACTCTAACTCTAGCTCTAGCTCTAGCTCTAACTCTTACTCTAACTCTAACTCTAGCTCCAGCTCTAACTCTAACTCAAGCTCTAACTTCAACCCCAACTCGAGTCTAAACTGTGTGGATAATACCTACGGTTAAAAAACTTGGTAAAGAATTTTTTTACAATTGTAAAACTGCGGGGATACGAGGATAACTTTGGTTAAATATTTACGTCAATAGACTTCACACTCCGTGTAAATAAGACATTTTAAATAAATTTAGTACTGAACTTATACATACCAGAATGAATAGCAATAGGCAACATTTTCTAAATATAGGTTTACAACTGTATTAAATATTACCACTGTCGACTCATACTATAAAATTTAAATTCTATAGTAATTTCATTTTTTTAATTTCTTTTCAAACTTTCAGTTACTTTGCTGAAATCGATCGTGCCACTTTGGACCAATTGCTTAAAATATATCGTTTGGACTTTGAACTTTTTGATTATAACTTCACCAAATATTTCGATATCGTCGAGCCACTACCAACAACAACGATCAAACACACAGGAATGGAAAATGATACGACAACAACAACAATATTGACAGCCGCACAAATAACAACAAAATAAAAGTTTAAAAATGGTTACAAGCCAAAATAAGCCCACAAATACACCACCAACGACCAAAGAAAAAACAAACACAACATTTTGGAACCAACTAAAAACAAAAACAAAATAAATAACTTTATAACCGAAAAATGTATAGCTCGAAAAGTGAGACACCTCTCATTTTCGAAAACAGACGAACAAACTACTCCACTTTTGTAAATTGAGAAAAAACTGAAAAGGCACCGAATCCCACAAATCCAAAGAAGTCCCAGAAGTACCTTAAATTAATATTAATCTAATTATATCTACTTATATATTAAATAGTCTAGACTCAAGAAACGAACTTAATATATTTTCCAATTATATTATGCACGTACATACATGCATCCCTTTATATTATGTACGTTATTGTATAAAATCATTTGCCAAAGAAATCACAAAAGAAAATTCTATTTTATCAAAACAAAAACAGAAGTAATCACCGTTAGTTAGCAATTTTTTAAATATTATTTTCTAAATTCAATATTTACAAAATTAAATACTGTAGTTAGTTAGTTTTTAGCAAATACAAATGAACTGTAACAATTTGTGAAACACGTGACAGTCACATGAATTTAAATGTTGTGCAGGCGACAATTCAATCTAAGCATTTTAAGCATTAAGTAAACTAAGAGATTAAAAAAAAAATTGAAATGATATCTACATATATTTTTTGCACAGTGTATTTTTTTGTAGCTAAATGTTGCACCCATAAATTTAAGAGTAGTTGTTTTTGTAGCATCTTATTTCTTGAATTATAAAAGAACTGCAAGTTATAGTTTGTATAGACATGAAAAATTTTATAATTTTAGAAATTTGCGCAAGAAAATTTATCGAAAATAAGAATTTGTGCGAAAATACTTTGCGTTATATACAACCACTTTGAAAAAACATATTCTAAATTTTATATTAAACAAATTTTGAATGCAGCTAAAAAGTAACCAATAGTCTTTATCTTTCATAAAATATACTCTTACTTAAAATATATTCATCAACTATATAATTCAAATTTCGATATACTTTCGATTGATAAAAATATTTACAATATGTACATTGTACACAATATTCACAGATATTATAATTAAAAAACATTTAAAAAACCACTGAAAAAAAACCATTATTAAACTATTTCCAATTGTACAAAATCAATAGATTTTCAAAAATACCAAACAAAGAAATATTATATACATACTTACATATATTTATTAAAATATGAACTTTTGATGTGATGTTTAATGAAATATTGTAACTTATTTCTATACATTAATTAAAGATTTAAAAAAATAAACCAACTTCGAAAAAAGTTCGACATAATTTTCATGCATGGACGGAAGCAATACATGTTTCAAAAAATTTTGAAACTTTTTTGCGATTGGAATACTTTTTGTTTTTAAGTCAAATCGCCTTTTTTCATTAAGGGTTCACCAGAGTCAGGGTGAAAAAAAATTAGTTCAGAAGCCATTTAATTTACAAACGTAAATTAATATGTACATTGCTGGCAACTTTTAACTTGAATATTTTTTATTTATAAAAATAATTATTTTTAAAGCTGCTGTATTCGATCTCTGGAAGCTCCTCTAAAAAAATGCGTCTTGAAGTGAATATGATATCTCTGGACTAGATCATCTGAAATAAAAAAATAGCGATTTCGTTAACATAAGGTAATATCTAGTATTTAATCGAAGGAATATGCTAAGTTTTTCTAATTTTAGACAAAATGGAGGTTTCTCAACAAAAAAGTCTATTTTTTAATAAATTGACTGTCTTAATTGTTTTTAAAATGGAAAATATTTAATGAGTGATAAAAAACATTCAATCAATTACTAAAAAATATACTTTAAACCGTCTCATGTACTGTCATGCGCTGATTGGGAAATTGCTACTCCAACTTTCTACAAATGTGCGTGTAACTTCGAGAATATTCGTCAGAATAACGTGAAATTTCCTGTTTATGAATATTAGGTATGTTCCCGTACTCTAAAGTTTTAGTCCAATTTACCATTTTTACATGTTTTAGTCCGAGAAGCGTTCCCGTACTCGAAAAAATGGTAAAAGAGAGTGCAATCGAGAGAGTAAAAAATTTCCCCTCCCTGTCAAAAGCTGCAAGTTTTAGTCCGAGAAATTTCTTCTGGCAAAAATGGTAAAAGTGTCAAACTGCTTAAAATCATATGTTTACATGTTAGCAAAGAAATTGCAAAAGAATAAAAGTTCTTTGAAACAATAAAAACTGTTGGAATGGAAACCAAAAACATGGTAAATTGTGTAAAAACTAAATATAAATGTTTATTTGAGAATTAATTTTTATATTATTCAAAATTTTTAAGATGTCGTCTGCACTGCCGATGCTACACACCAAACAAACGATTTTATTTGACAGTTTACACAATTTTAGTCCAAAAAGCGTACCCGTACTTTTTTGTGTTTTTCAATATTTTTGAGAGATTTTTCCTTACTCTCACGTTTTTGACAGTTTTACGATTTTTAGCCCAAAAAGTACGGGAACAGACCTATTATTATACATACATTGCAAAATTACTCCTAAAGAACTTTTTTTAAAGTGAAATAAATACTGCAATATTTTTAAGCTCATTATTAAGATTAATATTTACAAGTAAGCAATACATCAAAGGCCTTGCAAAATTAAATTTGTTTCGGTCTTACAAAATTCAATCGTAAAAAACCAATTTATTACTCACTCGAAAGCACAGTCAGCAGAAAAATGTAGTCCGAAAATGTGATCAAGCCATAGGAGCCAAGCTTGTAGAAGATGCTATTTTTTTCCACATGAAGATCTAGATGATCGGTGACAGACTGCATCGTTGTTGTTGTAGTTGTTTTTGAAAAAAAAAAAACAATCAATGAATAAACAAATTAATATTCAGCTAAAACTACACAATCAACAAAGGCTAATATTTCAAAAATGAGCTGCTATCTAAGATCTAGCAAATGTGGTAGATAAATAAGGGAAAAGCTTAAAAAATTATAAAAAATACGTCAAATGCAAGGACTTAAAAAACCTTAAGTCCCTTGTTTTGCCTTTGCAAATGACTCAAAAAAGCAGGATTTTCTGAATCAGAGGATGTTAATTAGTGTCAGAAAATAATATACAAGGTACATAGAGGAAGTTGTCAAATTGTTAGGTTAAATTGTTAGTGTAACAATAAAGTAAGAGGTGTGAAAAAAAATAAGTTCAAAATACGAGAGTTGCTACGAAATTTCGGGAATTAATATAGACCGAATTTTTTCATTAAAAATAGCTTTGTTATTTTTCGAAATATTCTCCTTTATGATTAATACATTTCTGAATGCGTTCGAACTTGTTGTCCACGATTTGTGAGCTGATGTGTGGGCACTGCTTGCATTGTCTTTATGAAGAATAATTCTTCGGTACTTGTTTGATTTCCTTATTTCACGGAACACTTATGGAAAACAAATAGTTATGTACCATTCCAAATTGACCGGTCTACGTGTCTCAAGTAGTACCGTGGCCACATGACGAGGTTTTTGGAATAAACAGGCGACTAATTATTTCGCAGTGTTTCGAGCTCGAACAACGTTTGTTGGATTTGGTTAATCTTGAAAGACCCATACAGTCGACTGCTGTTCATTTTCACACTTATACACATAGATCCATGATTCGTCACCAGCCACGATTTTATACACATACGTCCTTTGATGGGACCAATCGACACGAGCTTTTTTTTTTTGAGTGTTTGTCAAATTATGTAGAATCCAACGTGACCAAATCTTTTTCACAACTATGTGTTCACTTAAAATGTAATGTAAGCTGGTAGAAGTAATGCCCACGGATGCCTCAATCTCACGTAGATCACATGACAATCAAGCATATTCAGTTCGCGCACAGCATCAATGTTTTGTGGCACGAAAACAGATTTTGGACGCCCTTCACGAAATTCGTCAGTGAGTGAAGTATAACCCCGTTTGAATTCCCACCGATATACAGAGCTTTTCGATGGTGCTTCATCGCCAAAAGTCGAATTGAGTTCATTGATAATTGATTTTGGGTTCATTCCCCATTGATTGGGATAATTCACGCCGAAAGTTTTCAAAAATAATCGCACGAAAATGTTCACGTGTTAACTCCATTTTTTTGGTGAAATACAATTTTAAAGTTGTAAACAGCACAATAAGCGTATGTACATCAAAACATTGTGAGAACGTATAAACTAAAAACTGTCAAACTTTTTAATGGAATCGTCCGTTGGACTGGTATATTAGCTTGCCTATTTCCCGAAATTTAAGTAACAGCCTACGTATTTCTTACTTACGTATTTACTTTTCACAATTGTAATATTTTGTGGCACACAAGTAAATGTTATTAAGTAAAGAACTAATTCTGTTTGGTGCAGAATTTTGTGCATTCTGTTAGGAGCGTGGTGCAAGCTAAGGACATTCCAGAAAAACGAATTAGTACGAAACATGCGCTGTCTGTTAGGCTTTCTTTTTTTTTTCTTCAAAAAACATTTACATATAGGGAGCAGGCAAGTTGCATGATCAAACAATAACTATACAAACAAAAAATTTCTTGGTTATATTTGGATAGGAAATGGTTCACATATTTTTTATACCTCGGCCGTAACCTGTAAAGAGATGTAGTTGAATAAAGAAAAAAACAAAAAATAAAAACAAAAAAAAAAGGAAAGTTGAATGCTGTTAGAGTGGAATTTGTACAAATTGGCAATAAAAAGAATTATAATTAAGGAGGTTGTGACAATATACGTATAGATATTTGAGTGAATAAAAGAGTGACATTGAGAGAGAGGACAAAAGCATAAAAGTGAATTCACAAAAGTTAAATTGAAGAGTTATAATAAATTTTTTAGTTTACAAAATTTATTTCAAAAAAGTTAATATTGTTGGAAGTTTATAGAAGAAGTTAATTATAGAAAGGATCATATCGAATCCAGGGTGTTTTTTATTAACATGTTTGTGTGAAATAATTGTATTTTGGACTGTATTGTGGATTTGAGAAATTACATTTTTTTATTTTATTGATTTAATCGATGTTGTATAGCAATGACTTATAACTTAAGCTAATTAATAATGGGGATATATAGTTTTGTGTTTTAAAAATTTTGATTTAAAGATTATGATGTAAGTATGTATATTAATAAGTTTACAGTGCTCGATATAATAAAAGGTTCATTAAGGATTTTAAAAACTATTTTATAAAGTTTCATACCCCTTAATGTTTGTGTACCCGTGTAAAAGTGGGGAAATGGAAAGCCATCCTTATTTTTTAAAGCGATTGTATTTAATGCCGCGCACCGTTATCCAATCTCACACATATTATTTGCTGTTTAGGTAAGGCACCATGCCCCACAGTGGTTGAGCCCCATACAAAAAATATCAAAAAATAGATGTAGTCGTCGTAGACCAATCAAGTTAGGCACATAAGTTCAATTTGACTTTATCAAGATAAAAACAAAAATTTATTGATATCCGCCCACAAGCACGCCTACCTCCGTTATAACATAAAAATTAAAAACGCTATATTTAGTCTATTACTTCTCATATGAAGAAACCACTTTGTCAGGAATCTAAAATTAAAGTGTTTAATAAAAAAAAAACATTTTTTCCGCCACGTCCACCTCTCACAAAAAATTGTTACTCCAATTGTTTTAAAAAACGAAGTGTTTAGCTTAACTAGCCATGCTTGAAAGTATACTAAGAAAAATTTCTAATGTACTAAGCCTTGAGACTGAGCAACTCGATTTTTTTACACAAAACGGACTTAGGTTTTCATTCATAAAAACCAAAGCTGCTAGTTTTGGCAGCTATTTTTTTTTTTTTTAATTTTATTATAAATCCAATAATGATGTTAATCTAAACGAGCACACTCCGGTCGACACCGGAAGATAGTTTTTCTCTGCCAAAAATGATATGAAACATGGTAGAATAACAGAGGTAGACGCATATCGGACTGCGCTCTCTTTCTCATAGCCAAAATTGTCTTTCAATAGTAATTTGAAATTGAAAAAAAAAAAAAAAAATTAAAAAATATCGCTTTCAGATTTTCTTTGGGCAGTCAATTTCGGCCGTCTGCCTCTCTGAAATGCTTCTACCTTGTTTTCATTGTACCATGATATGAAACTGTTTGTGGAGTTTGAAATATAAAAAGTTATTTGGCTTTAAAAAAATACAATGAATTCTAAGTCTAATTATGCAAGTTTCTTATTTCATATCATTTCTTTTAAAAAACCCAAACCACGAATTTATTGAACGCTTTATTATTTTACATTGATGGCTTCTGAACAAAAATCTTGTAAAGATTTCACCAAGACCTTTTGGAAACATGCTAATTAGACAATTCTTAAAAAATAAATTATTTAATATCGGCCATAGGAAGTCATAAATTTTCATATTTTTTCCACTTTTAAACCCTTGTGCGCACTGCGTTCTTTTCGGTATCATATTATTTAATGTGAATGTTTCGGAGAGCTTTTGCCATCGTTTGCATTTTTAAGACAATAGCTTCAATAATTGAAAAATTGTCTCATTTTAAGGTTAACACAGTGTGTTAAGAGCATATACGGCATTATTCATAAAATATTTATACAACAAATTTTGTTTTCACAGATTCTAAGCAAATGCGCAATCGTAGTAATAACGAGCCCAATTACCACCAGCGTCGATAATAGCTTGGCACTTCCGAGGCATAGTATCTACCAAATTCTCGGCGTATTCGAGGGAAAAATGCCTTCCAAATACGTCGAATTTGTTGGAAGAGCTGCTTTAAAGTGAAGAAGCGTTTTCCTTGAACCTTCTGTTTAATGTAGGACCAGACATTTTCAATGGGATTAGCATCAGGCGATTGTGATTGCAAATAAAGAGTAACGATGCTATTTTCTTGTTTGCAGCCAGTACAAAGTCGACTCCTTTCATTGTCCTCCTGCAAAATCCTTCGTCTTTTGTGATGTGTTGACGTTCGGCAGGTGATAACAAAGCTTTCTCGTAAATTTTTACATCTTGTGAGCATTGAGGTTATCGATAAAGAGGTACAACACACCAAAACTGTTCCTTGAGAAGCAAGGAAGCAATGAACTGGTTTGAGGATGAACACCATGCTCGTGGAATACTTACAAACAAAATTCATTCATTAGAGAAAACTACATTACTCCAGTCACGATCAATGTTTCACGGTTGTTTGGCAGCGAGTTTTTATGGACAGCAGTGGTTTTTTTAATGTGCTCCACCATTTTAAGTTATAAGCACACAAATGATAACGACAAGTTACGTGCGATACGTCCAGGTTTTTTTGCTTCAATTTTGATTGACTTCGACGCAAGGAAAAGCCAGAATTTCGCCAAAACAATGATATGATCAGTTTTTCGTCCTTTTTGATAACTTTTCCTATTGCACCACGATCTGAAAAGATGTCAACATTTTTCTACTTTTTAAATTGATCCACCAACTTCTGAAAAACACGCTTTCGTCTTTTTGATGTACTTGGCCGCCTCCGAATAAGACATTTTTTGACCTTTTGAGTACGTGCAAAGAAACACGGCTTCGAAACGTTTCTCGTAAGCTTCACTTTTAGAGCTTTCTTTGTTTCTCTGACAAAATAACAACATAAACTAAATTTCTACCTTCATAAAAACCGAGAGAAAAGAAATGCCGTATATTCTCCTACTTAACACACTGTATAGGTAAGTGTATGGAAGGTACTACCCCCCTAAGTCAATAATGCTCAACATTTATTTATTTTTATTTTTTATTTTTTTTATTATGTTAAGAATTATTCCCTAACGTTAGCAATTTTAGGGCTTCAGCCTCTTCGTGTGGTAATTTACCGCATATAAAGATCTAGAGTTGTATGAGACCTACCCCGACCCGACCTTTTTTTTTTTATTATGTTTTGCAGAATTTTCCAAATCTATTTCTTATTCTACCTATGGTGAATTTATTGACTTCAGGTCAAGATTCATGTTAGATCTTCAATTTATAATTTGAACCTTTTATTATTGCGGGCACTTAATGATTAACTATTTCGTCGTTTATGAATTGAAAACTAAAGCAAAACATACCTTGGGATCATAGCGTCTATATTGATCGAGACCAAGACCTGTAAACAAGAAAAGTACACAAATTACAAAATTGAAATAATTAATTTTTATATAAATTTTTGAAACTTTTAAGATAATTATGCAATTTATGACAAGTTCAAATGTTAGGGATATTTTTGACCAACCATATTCTCAGACCTACCCTCGGGTTGTTTCATTCCTGGCGTCATGCTAGTAAGAAAATCGGTTGGTGTCATAAAGACCTCATAACGATCATCGGAAGTTGGCACTTGAATGGTGGCAAAATAACGAAACACTTTATCGGGCGTTGAAAACTGACGTATGCGATTTTCATACTCGATTATCTAGTGGAACAATGATTTCTTTTTTTCAAATTCAAATTCATATTCAAATTCTAAATATGAAAAATCTGCAGTGAACAACCAACAGAATGTATTAAAAAAAAAAATAAACAAAATACACCATAGAAAATATAATATAAAGAGTTTGAAAGAAGTCGTGTTGAAAAGCAAACAATTTGAAAATAAAGTATATATGTTGCAAAGAAAAACATGTGAAGAAAGTTAACGAAGTAAATCTTAGATAATGCAAAACACTTACTATAAATGTAAACGTTTTCTATAATTTTTGACAGGATATCCATAACAATTTTTCCATATTTTGTTTTAATTCTTTCATTATGCCTTTTCCACAATATCTTTAGAAAATCATTAAGATTTTTAAAAATGTTTACAAACTGTCTAAGGTCCGTAAAAATTAGCAACTATGAGAATGTTCGAAAAAGAATTCGCAGTATTTTCGACAATTATAGGGTCTATCAATACATATCATAATTTGGGTAGGATAAGCTATGACTAGAATGTTTAATATACATATATATATATTTGAATTAATTACATGGCGGTCAATTACATGATGACCGATATAATAATGATAATGATGTTAGTTTATATGTCTAAAAACTTTTTTGTGGTTAGTTACTTCAATTAATATTTACCATCAGGCTGTTTTATGCCCGGATATATGGAGCGCATAAAATCTTCGGGCGTCATGCAAACAATAGTTGTTGTTGCCGATTGCAGACGCACAGTGGCAAAATAACGAAAGATTTTATCAGGTGTCGAATACTGTCGTATACGATTCTCATACTCAATTATCTGAATGGATAATCATCAGCATAGAAAACACACACATAACCAAAGAATCGAAATAACATAAACAAAAAGAGAAGAAAAATAAAGAAAAATAGTTTTAACAAAAAAGAAGAAATAAAACCGAACAGCACAAATATCAAAACAAAGCAGTTTGATTTGCAAATAAAATTAAAAATTTAATGGTTTAAATTGAACATTCTAAGCCGCTATTTACAAATTCGTTAACAATGTCGATTCATATGTTTTACTCAATCCTTTGTTACCTTGCGTTCGCGAAAGCCAACTTTTTCTTTCTTTGGTCGCTTCTTGCCATGATCTTCCATCTGCGAATCATCGCTTTCATCGCTATCGATATCAGACGAGTCGCTGCTTTCGCTGTTTTTGGGATCCTTGGTCATTTTAGTCTTGGTATTTTTTTGTGACTCCGTTTCGGCAGCCTTGACGCCTGCATCGGCGTCTACTTTAGGCATCACGGCCTTCTTGATTCTTAATCAATAATATATAAGAAACAATCTTAAAGAGAACACAACTATACTCACCCTTTCCAATTTAGCACGGAAATTATTACAAACATTCCAATCATTCCATGAAAAAACTTAGTTACATTCGGCGTCTTTTCTTTTTTATGACCAAAATTTTTGTGGCCGCGTGATAGCGCTGTTGAAGTCCCATTGTTTAATTCCTGATTCGTTTGTAGCAGCATAGAACCAGTAGCTGGGACTACAAAACGCAGCTGATGTCCCATAAGCTGGCGTGCAACCAATGCACCGCACTGTCGCAGAATTGACATTTCTCCAGTTATCGTTGTTCTTTATCTTGCCTGGATTTGGAGCAGATTACGGACGCTGCCAGCACCGCACAATCAAGCAAACAAATACAAATCTAAAATTAGCAACAAAAAATACGTGAGCTTTTGTTGTGGTCATCGATTTTAAACCATTGCTAAGCAGGTCACACGCTATTGGCCATGTATTTAATATACCTTGTTTTTATTTAATTAATTGATAAACAATTTAATTAATTAAACAATTTAATTAATTGTTCACTTTAATTGGTATATTTTAGCAAAATAAACTTTATTTCTCGCCTTAATGTTTTATTTTATAGCGACCTTGATTAAACGCGCAGCAGAAAAACAGAAATTTTACTTGTTTTGGCTGTCAAAAGCAGCTGTTCAATAATATCATTCACAATCACATTATTCACAATAAGGTGCAGAATTCTTTACCCCCGTCTCGACAGGCAATAAACCATTGACATTGCCATTGCCGTTGCCAATGCAGACCGCTCAATTGCCATAGTTGGCAATTGATGGCAAGCAATATTGCAAGCCATAGATTGCTAACATGGAGTTGGCAATGCAGCTGTCCCTCATCTTTTTAACAGTCATTTTGCATTTTTCTGCGAGTTTAAAAGTATAGACATAAATGAAAAAATTAATTTAGTTCTTTTAAGCAGCCTAGTGCGCGTGCGCAGCGAACTATCTTGTTCGATGTTATTTTGAAAATGGTAATTTCATAACATCAAAAACCCACCCTTGAAATATTGCCATTGCTTGCAATGGATTTTGACAGATGTTATGCAATGAATTATTGCTAGTCGAGTCGTCGGGTTAGGTTAAGTTTTAAAGAGACTATTTTTGTTCACATGTGCATTGATACAAACAATGAATGATTATTGGCGTCAGTGGCGTAGTTGGTTAAAGTGCGTGGCCGCTATGTCAAAGAACCTGGAGACCCAGGTTCGAACCACAGCAGCGACAGAAAATTATTTGAATTAAAATAATTTTTCTTTACGGCCGCCACCTCTCTGCAGACAATGGCAAACCTCAGAGAGTAATCAAAATGCCATGTAAAGCTTCTTGAGAACGAGAACATTCCGTTCATCGCCGTTCGGAGTCGGCGTTAAGCATGTAGGTCCGGTTCTCGGTCAATTGTGTACAAACTTAATAACACGCACAACACAATTGATCATAAGAAGCTAGGTCAAAGTCCTTTCAAGGGCTGAAATGGCCAGTTATTTATTTTTTTATTTTTTTAATGAATGATTATTTCCATACATAATGAACAGATATTGCATATAATGATAAGAAATGTTTTTTTTGTTCATAAAATTGCTCAATACTCAGTACCTATATTAAATTTTAATGCGTCATAAGAACAATTATTTTACTGTTAACAAATTCTATAATAAAATTTGCTACCTGCAACTTTGAAACGCAGAAATATACATTTTAAATTAAATTAAAAAAAAAAACATGATGCAAGGATGAGGAAATTTCATTTATTTCAAAAGCAGTCATAACACAAGAAATTATCTTTAAAAATACGAACTTTTTCAAGTATATTTTAAATTGTTGACAGCAAAACTTTAAACATTGCTATTTCCAAGCCTTATGTGTTAGTGTCTCGTAAACTAATATCCGGAATTATTTGATTTCAAAAGCAGAAAACAGGTTAGCAAAGTACTTGGTTTTACGGGGGCACTTTGATAAGTCAGAGGTTTTTTACATACCAATAAAAGGTATGTTTTCGTTACAAAATTGTTTTATTTCTGAACATAGTCTCCTTTTAGGAAAAAAACGCTGAACAGATGTATCGAAGTCCAACGTTTTTCCAATTTTTTTATTCCTTCCAAATAATTGGTTTTAACAACGTCCCTATTTGGGTTTGTATCAGTGATGACCTCTTTATTCGATCCAAATCTCTTACAACCGAAGAGGCTTAATCTCGAGAATATGATAAATGGGGTAGCAGTTTGCTCAATTTATGGATTTTTACTATGGCGTCTACAACGTTTGCGCGTTGTCCAGTTTTTCTTTGCCAAGCTCCACTTAATTGCGTCTACTTTTCCCACTAATCTCGAATTAACCCATTTTCGAACCAAGGAAGACTTGGAAGAATGGATATAAAACCTGAAAACATTGGTTCAAAGCTAGAAAAAAAAATTAAAAGATTAATTGACAGAGAAGAAAGATAATTATATATTCTCCTTTCAAATAAAATTTGCTTTTGCAGCAGATATGTTTAGTTATAATTTGCTAATTTGTGAGAAGCATCGCGCCAAACAGAACTTTTAAAAGTTTTTAATAAATTTCAAACAAATTAATGCTCACACTTGGGTTCATACCTATTCTTAAAAGATTTCTTAAAAAAAGAAGACTTAAAAGTAAGTTTCCAGGCTATTCTTTTCTTTTTGTTCACACTTTACATTTGTTTCTTAATTGAAAAAGTTGACTTTATGCTTAGGTTAAATTTTTTATTTTATAGAACTGTTGAGAATAACCCACATGAATTTAACTTTTTAAAGTAATATAATGTTTATATGCTCATGCGAATATGCTATAAAAAGCAAAAAAAATATACGAACACGTTAAAAGCCTAGAGTCAACTTCTAAAAATATATGATGCTAATGGGTATTTTTTTTTTAATATTTTTTCTAACAGTGATTATATCATAAGTACGGAAGTCCAAAAATAAAATAAAATATTAAACTCATTAAAGATAAGGTAAAAATAATTTTAATTAGTTTCTTTTAAAATGTGGCTATTAATTTAACTCTCATACTCGTATAACAACCAACTATTAAATTTATAAAAAGTGTTAAGTAGTGTCGGTAGGAATTCAATTAATAAAGATGTGTTCAGCTTGTCAATTTTTATAGTTACTTAAATCATAAATTTAGAGTGTGTTTAAAAACAATTTGTTGGTTAAAAGGTTCGTTTTTGAAAGGTTAAAATGTATTAACAGATGAATCACGAAACGTCCCTGGTGACTTTTTATTCTTATAAAAAATGTTTTAAAAATTATAATACCAGTGTAGAAAATCATTTGATATCATTATAGAACATCTTAAACATTGGATTAAAAAATTGAAATTGTTTTTTATGAAGTTAAAATGATTAAAGAATGACTTTAATGCTTGTAATAAAGTTATCAAAATAATAAATCACAACAGTAAAAAAGTTATAACTTTTCAAAATGGGTTTTATTCAATGTATTTTTATACACTCCGCAACAAAAAGATAGCACATAAGCATATTTTTTTTTACTTTTATTGTAAATGATCAAAATAAAACTTTTTTTTAAATAAATTTATTTTGTTTAATATATAAGTTAAAAAATATTTCAATTTTATTCACCAACCCAATTCATTGTTCACAACAAAATAAAACATTTTCAGTGGTACCACAAAATGATAGCAAATTTTTATAACATAAGTATAAATTATAAGAAAGTAATTGTTTATATAAATAGAGATTTTTAATAATGGTTACAATCTCCTCTCTTTTTTGAGACTTCAGCTATGCGATTTGGTTGTGACTTGAAAAGTTTTTTAATATATTTTTTCCTAATCGTTTCCTACTTCGATATAATGCTACTTTATTGCTCTTCGATGGTATTATATTGTCAATTTTCGACATACACTTCCAAGGTGCCTTCCTACCGAGAGTCCTCCAACAGTTTTCAATAATATTGAGATCTGGTGATCATGAGGGCTAGTCCAGTATTTCAATATTCTGTCTTGAAAGAAGTACTTTGCTACTTTGACAGTGTATGCAGCCATATAGCATTTAACTTTTGGTAATTCTGACATACGGTTAACCATTAGGTTGCCAATTAAGTTGAGATAATCTTGGAAATTTATTCGTGTAGGAACAAACCATATATCAGTCCTTCCACACTATCTACTTCCGGCTCATATCATCAACAGCCATATATTTTGACGAACATTTGTAAGTGCTAAATTTTTGTCGTGGACTCTATGTATTTTTAAGCAATATTCTGCCCGACTAACAGACACCTTGGCTATCCTAAAATGTCATGCATGGAAGTCATTACATTGAGGCAGGTGTATGTTGAGTTAATACTAGCAGCGGTTTTAATACCTTTTGGGCTTTGGAATTTATTTAAATAAGTAACAAAGTCGCAACTTAAAATTCGGAAGTGACAGCAAATATGTTGATTATGATGAAAATACATATGTTTCTTGCCTCTAAATTTTTATGCAAATATGTTTGTTACAAGCTACTCGTTTGAATACCCGCAAAATATTATCAAAATTTAACCTTAACCTACACCTCAGTTCCGCTTGGAAAAACATATAAAACTTAGTTTATCTGACAGTTTGTAATTTTTAAGATATACAAAAATATTGTTATAAGCTTGTAACTTGTTTTTGTTTTTGTTTTTGTTTTTTTTTTTTTATTTTTTTAAACAAATCAAAAACTGTAGATTTTAGCCTACCTCTGTGCATTCACATGACGCAACTGATGTGGTTGCTTACTTATAGTTCCCAGGCTGAAGTGTTTTATTATAGCGTGTTGCGCTTAACTTGAGATGTCTACTTATGACAAGCACTGTAAGTCAAGGTTTTTTTATAATTGTGGCAATTTAACGGAAAACATGAGAGTAACATTTTTTCAAGGGCATGCAATTCATTAATGTCAGTAGCTTATTTGGTGTGAACTGTATGTCAAAGTCAGCTGTTGATTTTGAGTTTTTACTAATTGTTGCTTCTTTTGACGTTTGACGTTTGTGGCCCTTACAGCCATAGTGTAATAATCAAGGTGGTCACACATGTTCTACCTCTCAAAAAGTCGAACACTTGAGCTGTAAAATCATACAAAATCATGTTTTCTATATCATTCACTCATTGATAAACTTGACAGATCTAGCGGATAGATTTCTGATCACTTATACCTTCTTTATTACACCAAGCTTATAGCTTTGCATGTTAAAATAAGCAAGGTAGATAGATGGAAGGCTGCTTGCGCTCTCTTTTTGTCAACCATAACTGTCAAAATAACGAAAAGATAAAAAAAATAATTCAAATTGAAATACTTCCCATGTGACAGTTCTGAGTCCATGCTCTCTTCCTTGCCTAGCCTTGTTATTGTAAAATTTCATACATATTTGGCTGCTCAAATTTGAAAATGAGTCTACCTTGTTATTGTATCATAATCAGAATGACATAACTTGATCTAAGTAAATATGAAACGAAAACATTATCCAAAGGAGTGTTTTCTGAAAAGTTAAATTTTTCTTGAATATTTGCAACATGCATTTTTCTCTTGGAACCCCCAATTCTTAATAGAGACGCTAAAATAACGAAAACCTAGAACATCACGCCTCCCGACAAAGTGCAAAGTAAGATTTAACTATAAAAATTAAACATTTATCAGTCATCATAACATTCAAAATCAAGCAACTACCTAACTGATCTATAATTTTCTATGACAACCACATTTCTTTCCGTAACAGTAAACATGTAGGATGGTAATTTAAGCGCGAGTTTTGTTATGAAAATCACATATTATTAATACTTATTGTTTGTTATTTTTTGTTTGTGAAACTTGTTTCGTTTCAAGCCATTGGCGCTGTTTAATGGACTTCAATGTCAATGTCAAAATGAAGCTTGATCGCGTGTCTAACAATAACAAAATACTTTGCTGTATAGCCACTTTAAGCTAATGATATTGGTTTTAAGCGCCGGTAGAAATGTTTTTTTTTTTAAATTTTTCTGTTGTTTTAACAGATTTGACAACATAAAATTTCAGATGTTTTTTTGTTGTAGTATAACAAAAATGTTTAACCGTTTCAATCAGGGCTGCATTTACCAATCTTGGCGCCTTATAAAATTAAATAAGTGTCGTCCTCGAAAAAAAACCTATTGGATTTAATTATATTGATTTTCTTTTAATAATTACACTGTGGAACAAAATTTTTTTAAAAAACAAATCAAAAAACTAGGCTCGAGAGCTGAAAACGAATTTTGAGCTTTATAACTTTAAGGTTATATTCGAAAATCTACAAATTATCGACTTGCTCAAGATTCTTGTCAAGTTTATTTCTACTTTCACATCGTGTTATTTTTATGAAATACAGAATGTGAACGATATTTGAGGAGAAATTGACATCAAAACTATTTTTCTCGTATTTTTTTTTTTTTTTTGCTAAATTTATTATAGATTCAAAAAAATTTGTACAGCTTTTTAATTGATCTCTAAACTCTAAACTGTGCCCTTACTCAATAAAATCCCCCTCAGCAGCAATATCAGACTAAATTCAGGGTCGGAAACGATTGTATGCTCGAATCAAATGATTATATTGGCCATTGTTGTTGTTATAGCATCCTTCTGTGACGATATGGTGTTGTGGGGATGTTTATTGGTCTCCCACTCAACTACGCCCTATACTAAATAATCCAAGGGTTTAAGGTCTGGGAGCTGGGTGGCCATTAGTTTGGGGTTATGTGGTCATATGCATTTTCGATCATACAATCTTGTGTTGTCATGGTTTTGTGTGAAGAAGCAGAGTCTTGCTGGAAGACGCATGGTCTGTCTCTAAGTACATTATCAATCCATGTTTTCACAGGTATTTCTAAAATCTCGATGTAGGCGGCAGTATTCACCAGAAAGAAGTAAATGCCATAAAGAAGTGATGCCGCCTGCAGCCCGCTGGCGAAAGAAGTGGGGTGGCATAACATGTCCTTCGTTGCTCACAACTCCTAAAGTCATGACAGTCACTACCCAGCAAACCAAATTTTCCAAAATCGTAACGAATTCGTTTCGAATATTTCGGTATATCTCAGATTTCGGAATCCGATTTCATTGCGAAATTGTAATGAAAATCGTATGAAGGGGTTGACACGAAGTAGTGACGAGGTGTCGTTACTATTTTGTAACGAAATATCGTTTTGATATCGTAACGAAATGTAGTTATGAAATCGGAACGAGATATCTTTTCGAAATCGGAACGAAATGTTTTTAAGAAATCGAAATGAAGGAATTAATATAACTTACCCGGCGTGTCAATTAGCGATAATTCATTGCATGCCATCTGTCAAAATCTGGTTCCGAAATTTGATGTAACGATATAGTAACAAATTCTTTACGACAGTTCGAAATATTAACGAATCAGTCGGAATTTCGATAATGTCGTCAATTCTGGTTTGCTGGGTAGATACTTCGTGTGCATAGCACGGGGAACCTCTCTAGGATCTGAGCATAACTACCTGTCATTTCTCAGATTGATTTTTTGGTCTTGGCCAAAATTTTTTCCGTCAGAAAAAACCACAACTTGTTTGGATCTTCAAGGTGCTTTAGCTTATTCAAAAGACGTTTTGTACGGATTATGATACAATTTCAGAGTAAGCTCATTTTAAGATGGTTGCTCAAATGAGAAATTTTGCAACAGCAAAGCTGTAGGAGTTGCAAACGTCAAACGACAAAATCAACAATAACAATTAGAAAAACTTGAAATTATCAGCTGATTTTATCAACTAGCGCACCCTGCTCTCCAATATGAGCCTACCATGTAGTTGTATCATGGTGCGGGTGAATCTCTGTCGCCTAGTTTTTTTCCGATATAAACTGTTCTCTGCACATAACGTAGGACTGATAGCGGAGATTTTCGTGAACAACTGTAAGGTCCCTTGCATTGGGACCTTACACGTCTTTCTTGAGTTATATTATATTTCTCCAGTGATGATCTGAAAAAAAACCAACAAAATTATTACGGAGCAATAAACCTCGATTCTATAAGTGTCTCCAAATACCATATCGCACTTCATCTTCAAAACAGACACAACTCAAAATTTAAAAATTTTCAGGTGCATCAAAATAACAGTTTGTTTTTCAAGGAATCCATATAAAACAAAGAAACAAAACGATTTTTTTTTTTTTTTTATTAAAAAAATGAGTGCGAAATTTTGATAGTTGAGGGAGGTTATCACTACGAATAGTTTAACATTAAAAGGTAAAAATTTTTAAATTTTGAGTTGTGCTTGTTTTGAAGATTGAGTGCGATATGCACTTTGTCTTTTTTTTATTGTAATTCTTCTTTCTTATAAGAAACCTTTAATTTGTTAGAGACTACAATTATGTTTTTTAATAATATTTTTTTAAGAGAATAGAACATTAAAATTGGTACTAAAAAAAATAATTTTAAAAAGCCTCACAGAAAAGGGCCTTACATACATGCGACATTATTTTTTTAAATAATCTAGAAAACATAATTATAACACGAATTCTGTTAATTTTTTTTTTTGCTTTTATTTAAAATATTCTCCTCCAGATTCAAAACACTTGTAATAGCGATTCAAATGCCTGCTCTAAGAGATATTGCGGGATTGCCTCCATTGTTCGTGTCGTAGCTGTCATTAAATTACAACCAAAACTTGGTAAAAATGCATCAGAAACATTTCTGATTGGTATGATTGTTAAGTAGAGCAGTTATTTTTGAATGACATAAACGTTTTTTTTTTTTTGTTTTTGGCCGCAGAGAGATGCTGGAGTATGACAAACACACAGGAAGTGCCTGAAATGATACAAAAAGTACGTAATTTTGTTGCAGAAGATCGCAATGCTTGATCGCAGTGAGAATGATGGAAGAGGCCTTAAACATCAGCAAAGAGACCTAAACAGATTGGGCAAAAACTGTTCCGTTTGTTTTTCACGGCAATGCTGGTTTTTAAGCGGCAATATTTGCTGCGATAAAATATTCTATATTTGCAAGTAAATTTTGCTCAATATGTGATCAAGAATTTACTCGCAAATCCAGTGAACACAAAGAAAAGTAATGCAGGTAAGGATATTGGTATTTAAATAATGTTTATTTTTATAATAACTTACGTTTCCTTTCAGGATTATACAAAAATCTGGTAGAGCAAATAGAAAAACGTCTGATGATTTCCGGATGTGAACCAAGAAGGGGCGGTCATTAAAGCTCACGAAGGCTCCTCCAAAGCACCAACCGAGGGACTCGTTCGGCTATCGAGGATCGATACTCGAACGAGTCGATAATTAAGTACTTAATCTCTTACCTTTTGTGGGCATTAATCTAGTACCCACTTTATTTAGGGTTGCGGCCTAAACAGACCATTATGTTTTGGAGGTGTCTCAAACGGAATAGAATAAATGTTATAACAAATGGTTCGAACGCATGCGAAAATCATAAAGTAGAATACAGTAGAGACTCACAAAAGTTAAGACTCGCAAATGTTAAAATATACGGAAAAGTAAACTAGGCTTCTATCATCACAGGAAACTCTAAAAAGTTTTTTGTGTCAACTTTGTGTCAACTTTTCTGAGCTCTTGTTTTGTCACCCTTTTGTTTGTTTTTATATATGGAGAATAAGCTGTACAAATTGACCAACGTTAAAGAAACTGTCTAATTAGTAGCTCCAAAAGCGAAGCCGAAAGATATCTTTACAGAAATTTACCCAAATAAAAAAGCGACTGATCTTATGACAAGTCACGGTTTTTTGAAATTCAAGCGCCGGTCTTAAGGGGGGAAACGCAGCCAGAGGCCGAAAAAAGGTCATGTTTGTGAATTTTTTTAAGGAAACCTATGGGATATTTTTGGGATATACTGTGGCGTCCGTGGCGTAGTTGGTTAAAGTGCGTGGCCGCTATGTCAAAGAACTTGGAGACCCAGGTTCGAACCCCAGCAGCGACAGAAAATTATTTGAATCAAAATAATTTTTCTGTACGGCCGCCACCTCTCTGCAGACAATGGCAAACCTCAGAGAGTAATCAAATGCCATGTAAAGCTTCTTGAGAATAAGAACATTCCGTTCATCGCCGTTCGGAGTCGGCGTTAAGACTGTAGGTCCATTTCTCGGTCAATTGTGTACAAACTTAATGACACGCACAACACAATTGATCATAAGAAGCTAGGTCAAAGTCCTTTCAAGGGCTGAAATGGCCAGTTATTTATTTATTTTATTTATTATGGGATATTTTTAAATGAGTTTTTATACCTAAAAATATACATATTCAAGAGTATTTTTAGTTTTTTTTTTATTAAAAAAAAATTAATATTAAGGTCGATACAGCAGTTTTTGTAGAGCGCTCTGAAAAAAAGGTGGAATGCGGTGAAGAAGATTGCACCTTCTAAATTCATCTGAAACAAAAAAATGAAATATATTATTAAAGTAGGTACTTAAAACTCGTACTTGTCATAGCCGTTTTTGAAAATATTGATTTTTCACAAAATGGCGGACTTTCGAACGTAAAAAAACGATTTTCGACCAAAAATTCGTCATAGTTTCGCTATAAAAAATGAACGAAGCTAAAAAAAAAAAAAAAATCCTATGACAAGTACGAGATTATTATGAATAAAATAAGCCTGCAAAAAATCAAAACGATCGGTTCGCTTCGAGAAATCTTGGTCACCGACTTTGAAAACATCACTGCGCCCTCTAGAAGGCGGTTCACTCACTAGGCTATAACTTCGTTAATTTTTGAGATATCGACGGCAGTGATCATTTCCCCTTAATAACAACAATAGAAACAAACTTCAATAAAGAAAAATATAAAAAATCACCTAAATTTATTACAGATAGAGCCAATTGGGTAAAATATCAAAAACATATCGAGCGAATATCTCCAACTATACCAATCTCTAACAACATTAATAAAGAAACCGCATCCATTCAAAAAATAATTCGCACTTCTGCACATTATCATATTCCACAAACTAGCAATATGTATAACAAGCGCTTTTTACCTTGGTGGAACCCACAACTCACTCAACTTAGGTCTGAAAAACAATATGCCTGGTCAGAATTTAAAAGATCTCGGTCTGAAGAAAATTTTGTCAGATACAAAAAAGCCAATGATCGCTTCAGGTTCCACGCTAAAGCATCAAAAAGAGCCAGCCTTGAAAAACTCACTGGATTAATAAATCCAACATCAAGTCCTAAAAAAATTTGGCATGACATTAAAACTCTGGTCGGGACCCCAAAACGAAGCAATATTTGCATAATAAACTCACCGAACAACTCAATTTCATCACCCATAGATATCGTTAATGCTTTTTCAACTAGCTGGTCCGAATATTCTGCCGACAGTAATTTTCCGTCAAGATTTATCTCAGAAAAAATAGCCCTCGTAAATCAGCAGTACGTAAATACAAACCAAATTTCCCCACTGGCCAAAGAAATTGAAAAAGACATTACCTTAAACGAATTCAATAACGTAGTCTCCTCGGTAAAAGGAAAAACTCCTGGATTTGACCGCATCTCCTACCCAATGCTAAAAAATACTCCTATCTGCTTAAAAAACAGACTTATCCAACTTTACAATCAAATTTTCAATACAGGCATATATCCACAAAGCTGGAAATGTGCTGATATCGTCCCGATTCTAAAACCCAATAAGCCACAAGACGAACTAAATAGTTACCGTCCGATATCTTTGCTTCCATGTAAAGGAAAAGTCCTTGAAAAAATAATTGCTACCAGATTAATGTGGCTTGTAACGAAAAACCATTTTATTAGTCCTAACCAGGTCGCTTTCAAAAAGCGACAATGTACAACGGACGTACTTTTACACTTCGACCACTTTGTTTCCGGTGCCCTTTCTAGTAGAAACCATGTCACAGTACTTAGTTTGGACTTTGAAAGGGCATTCGATCGTATTGGCGTTCATGTCGTTCTTCGACAACTAAAAAAATGGAACGTGGGTCCAAAAATGTATAACTTTATAAAAAATTTTCTAAGCAATCGCAGGCTCAGAGTTAAAATCAATAACTCATACTCAAACAGTAAGCCGCTTTATAACGGTATTCCACAGGGTTCACCGATATCTGTAATTCTTTTTATCATAGCCTTTGACGAGCTTAGTGAATTGTTATCACGGCACAATGTTGAGCATTGTATATACGCGGATGACGTTCTTATTTTCTCCAAAAATAACGATCTACAAGCTGTGAAAGAAAGTTTTACAAATATCCTCGACGAAATCAATGAATGGTCTCTCCATTCAGGAGCAAGCTTATCCTATCAAAAAAGCAACACACTACACATTTGTAAAAAAAAGAACTGTTGTGATTTTAATCTCACGTATAATAATTTTAGCATAGAAAATGTACAATATCTAAGAATTCTAGGCATCTATTTTGATAAGAAATTCACTTTTAAAGAACATTGTAAAAAAATTAGGAAAAAACTTGTAAATAGATTAAATATTATCAAATATCTTTCATCAAAACATTGCCAAGTACATACATCAACTTTAATTAATATATCAAAATCATTAATTGTATCGGTAATTGATTATGGTCTCTCTATATACGGACACTGTGCTAAAAGTACTTTGCAACTATTGAATGCAACATACCATACAGCAGTTCGAAAAAGTCTCCGTGCCTTCCCAACCACGCCAATAAAGAATTTACTGGCCGAATGCGGACTACCACAACTGAAAGATCGAGTTGAACTTACAACGTATCGCCTTGTTCCTAAGCTTTACATATCCAACAACTCAATTCTGCTCAAAGATGTTAAAAGGTCTTTACTTCGCAAGGGAACGATGAAGCGCCCATCTACTATCTACAGAGCAGTGAAGTTTGCGAATAATTTGAACATTCCTCTGCGACCTATACTCTGCAAAATCTACAAGAACCCACCATGGATCTCAATTGATGCTTCCTTCATCACCAGACTGCTTGACTACACAAAATCTAAAACAAGCGCATCAACATACCAAAAACTATTCCTCGAGGAAAGGTGCAAATGGTCCACACACGGCTGGAAGTTTATCTTCACGGATGGCTCGAAAGATGATAAATTTACCTCTTTTGCTATAGTTACCGAGCAAGGAAATTTAATAAAAAATGGATTACTTTTTAACCATTCCTCTATATTTACTGCCGAGAGTCTTGCTATTATGGAAGCAATATTGTTTGCCTCCAAAACAAAAGGTAAATTCATAATATGCTCCGACAGCAAATCGGCAATAGACGCCTTACTCAACACAAGAAACAACGAACCCACAATTGCAAAAATAAGAAACAAGCTCAGCCAAAACAACAAAAAAATCAAAGTTATGTGGACCCCAGGTCACTGTGGAATAGCCGGTAATGAACACGCTGATTCAGCCGCTAAAGAAGTTACCAGACACCCAACCGTTTACCTCAATACCAATGAAAGGGCAGACATCTTTCGCTGCATAAACAAATTTTTCGAGAATCTCAAGCACCAAAACTGGAGAGCCTACCAACACCAATACACTAGCGTCAACCCCTCTTGTTCTAAGCCATCTCTTCCTGCTAAGGCGCTTTGTCAAGAAATCAAAATTTTCACTAGACTGCGACTGGGGCACACTCAAATCACACACGAACATCTTTTACTTGGTCAAATTGTTGCAAATTGTTCTCTCTGCGGCTATAGCACAGTTTCCGTATCCCACATCTTAAATGACTGTCCGAAACTTAACAACATTAGAAATAGCATATTTGAACACCAAAAACCCACTGATCTATTAAAAATTTGTTCAACCAAAAACATCACTTCTATATATAAATTCATCTATCAATGTAAACTTTTAAATAAAATTTAATCTCTCTTTATATTAAGCAAACTTTTAAAACTAGATTGAACTTCGCATATTCTAAGACACTTTATATCTTTATTATAAACTTCACTATAAACTTTATTATAAACTTTATTATAAACTCTGTTAGAAATTTGACTGACCGATAGCCTGCGTTGCTCGTGTCATGTATTTTAAGTAATGTAATTATTTATAATTATATTTCTAAGAAATAAATAAATAAAAAAAAAAATGGAGCTTTATATTTATTCCCGAAATATATGTAGTAACCTACGTAATTGTAAAATGTTGCATAAGCCAATAATAACCTAATTTTCAAGCAACTGTTAAATTTTTTTTTCTATTCTTAATCTCATGACTTTTTTAAATTATCATCCACAAAACAAGAATCTCACTTTTATTAGATAGCCTCTTACAGTAGTCAACATTGCTTATGAAATCACCAACTAAACCGGAATTAAACGATATCTGCAAGAATCCAATCAAAACTTGAAAAATTACTAAGATTTATGTATTGATTTTTTAAATAATGTATTGTTTAAATTACACAGTGCAACACGAAAAAAAATAACCATATACGGACACCACTACGTGATAAAAGACTAAAAAAAAAAGACCCGTGTCTCCCAATTTTTCCCAAAGTCTTCCATTTTTTTGTTTATGGGCCGCCAAAGATTGGGGCCTCGGTATCATTTTCGCAAAAAAGTGATAATTTTCTCGGGCAAGTTGTAGCTCTTGTCATAAAGAACAAAAATTGCGAACATATAAAATAAAAAAAACTTCACCTTCTAGATCAAAATCGCAAAAAACTTAAAAAAATTCGATTTTTTTTACCTTTTTTCCCGTGTTCAGGTCCATAGGTAGCAAACCGTTCAAAATTCAAGAAAACAATCAACTACAAAAATTTACCTAATATCTCAATAAACAAATTTCTAGAACATATAAACTTCCTGGGAATTATTCTTAACACCGTTTTTTAATTTCATTTGTTTTTTATTTACTTCAACATTGAGATACTATGCTATCTATTACAAAAATATTAAAAAAAAGTATTCGTATTATGTTTATAATGTTGATGGCCCTGGACTTGCAAATCGCGCTCTCTTAAGTTGTGGATCCAAATCGTCGTCCGAATCGTCCGAATCTGACTCTGATTCAGAACTTATGGTGTCCACAGGCACGTTGCTTCCAGACTGGCCTCCATCATCAGCTCTTTCTTCTTCAAATACTTCATTAACATCATACAGGGTGATCTTGTGTACCGTTGCCTTTGTACCGTTCTTCCATGGGCATTGTGGTTTGGTGAAACCGTTCTCCTTGCTCATCGGATTCGGTAGGGAGTTGTTTGATAAAATCGTCAAAATGAAAATGAAGAAAATGCAGCTTTAATGTCATCGATGCGCCGATTATCTCAAAATAATGCAGCATTTCTTTCACCCATTCTCTTGCTTCCGGTTCCGCGTCTCGATCCCCTCCCAAGACTTTGGTGCATACACGCTGAAGGTAAATCCATGCCATTGAATGATTTTCATCAAGCGATGAATCAAAGTTGCTCTTGAATAGCTTTCTAATGTCAGGGACATTAAGTACGCCTGTTAAATGAAAACAAAAAATAAAGACAGAAAAGAAAACATTAACATTGTGTAAATAGTACAATTAGGTGAACAAAAATTCGTTTTAAATTTACTACAATACCTTTGAGATTGTTATAACATTGGCGACACACTGTATTAGGTGTGTAATTTTCACCGGTCAAGTCCACTTCGTCGAAAACCAATGTATATGCTCTTTTGAATTCACTAGTTAAAAGATTCTTTTCCTTCTGAAATCTTGTAGATGTTTTTTTTCTGATTTGATGACCGCAAACGTAGCAAAATAAATCAATTTTTTCACACTGCATACTGAAACTGTCAGTTTCCACTGTTGTGTACGAATTATGTTGTAGCACTTTATATAACTTTGACCTTTTTTCACTTTTTTTTTCACTTTTTTCACTTTTGCGTGCTACCTAAACAGTGTTAAGAATCATCTCTAGGAAGTTTATATGTTCTAGAAATTTGTTTATTGAGATCTTAGGTAAATTATTGTAGTTGATTGTTTCCTTGATTTTTGAACGGTTTGCTACCTATGGACCTGAACACGGGAAAAAAGGTAAAAAAAAATCGAATTTTTTAAGTTTTTTGCGATTTTGATCTGGAAGGTGAAGTTTTTTTGATTTTATATGTTCGCAATTTAATCAAAGATGTTTATATGTTCGCTCTTTATGACAAGAGCTACAACTTTGCCTCAGAGAGTAAATCGAAATTCTGAACGGTTTGCAAGATATGAGCCCGAGAAAATTATAACTTTTTTGCGAAAATGATACCGAGGCCCCAAATCTTTGGCGGCCCATAAACAAAAAAGTGCATGACTTTGGGAAAAATTGGGAGACACGGGTCTTTTTTTTTAGTCTTTTATCACGTAGTGGTATCTATATATGGTTATTTTGCCATGACTTAAAAAATTACACACAGTGTTATCATTATTATTTAATATATTTTTTAATGCATTTCAAAATATTTAGTTAAACTTGTTACACTGTGCAACAAAATACGATGCAGAACTTATTATATATGTACTATATTTATTTTATATTTTTTTTTTTAATTTTATTTTATATTAAACAGGTTTTAAAGGTTAAAAAATCAGAATCATAATTCACAACTACACGCGTATAACTCATAAAATTTGTTAAGTTAATTGCACTATTTAATAACTATTTACAGCTATGACTTCCATTTTACAATTGAGTTGATATATATATATATGTATAATTAAATAATTAAAAAATTTTATCTGACAGGCGGACACTACCCTCAAGATTTAGTCTCAACTAAGGTCGCAAACGAGGTTCTCGAAGAAGCTTAGCTTGACTCTGAATACCATGTGTTCAAAGGTAGCTGACTGCATAAATTTATGCTATACTCTACTGAGACATGAAATTCTCTCTCAGAGCTAAAATTGATCAGCCTTCCTTAAGGCTGAATAGATTTAGTATTTTATTATTGTCTGTTGTCGTTTTTGTTGAGTTAGATTCTCAATTGAGTTGTTTTTACTCTAGTGAGAGTAAGTTGTAGAAATTGTTTTTGCTGGTGCGGTTGAATATTTAAAAAAAGCAGCCACAGCGTTTAACCAGTTGATCGAAATAAATGACACAGTGTGGTAGTAGATTTTCGAGGCACGGAATACAGTTGAAAGATTTAAAGTGAAAGATGAAATAAATTAAATATATTATAAAAATGTGAAAATTTGCATATGCAGCAAAATTGAAATAAAAATTTAATCAAATTTAGGCCAACGGAAAGTGTTTTAAATTTAAAAACGAAAACAAGGATCGTCTGTTTTAAATGTGTGGTTAAAGTTTGGTTAAACTTTAAATTAAATTTGTTTATTATTTATTATTTATTAAATTAAGAAAATATAAAGTGAAAAAAATTAAGTCTTACTAAACAATTTAATAAGCAAGAAAATTAAAACAAGTAAGTCGTAATAACTCTTAAACTCAGTGTAGAAACCGCTTAATTTCTAAAGAATATTTTTTAACTCATCGAATTGATGCAGCTGATGAAATAAACTTTTTGCATATTTTTTTTTCTGTAACAACAATTTCAGTGACAACAACTATAAACAAAATAAAAACTATTAAATAAAAAAATTCAAAAATTCTAAACTAGTAATTAAGAAGCTACGCTAGTCTATGGGAATTTTTATCTGCTTTTTAAGGTAATTTACAAATTTTTTTCAGCCTTACATTTCGTGAGTTAAATTATTGCTTAATTTCATGGCTATGTAACAAAATTCCGAAGTAATTGAAAATTCAGGTCAATTGAAATTGAATAACGAATCTAAATAATTGATCAGAATGAACTGAACTTTTTTCGCAAGCTTTTTGTAATAGTGTTTATTGCATATTAATCGTTACAAATCCGGTTATTGTCGCGCCAAAAATGATTTCTACCTAACTTCTATAGATAAGAAATTATCATTCTTCTTTTTTTAGTATGATGTTATCATCATTAAAAATTCATCAACAAAAACCGTCTGGCTGATTAACAATCTGCCTAAAGGCCCCTCTAATGACTATTTTCTTCCTACAGTTTACACAAAATCACAAATATAATTTTTATTTTCAACTCAATAGTAATTTGAGCAAAGATTAAAAAAAGAATTCTTTTAATTAATAAAAATTAAACGTCATCAAATCTCAGCGACAACTCGGTTGAAGTGTTGAAGTCAGTGTGAATAAATTTTTTTTTTCTGTGTCTCATTGAGCTTTCTTATACTTAAAGAACGTTGACTACTCGACGAAAGGTGACCAAAAGTTGAGCAAATAAATCACAGGCTGCACTGAGTTGAACTTCAAGTTTGTAGCTTAAATTTTACAACAAAAATTTTGACATAAAGCACAAAAAAAACAATGTTGGTGGTTTTTTTTTTTATTTGTTTTATTTTTTTAAAGGCCTTCAAACTTTTTGTATTTATATTCAAGGGTACAACCATTATATGGTAGTGGAATTTCACTTAGGTTCAGGGGCGGAAGGGGCTAAATTTAAAATAATTTTTTGAAAATTTAAATTTAACATACTTACTACATTGGCAAATAAATTGAGAATAAATAAGAGTATCCTATCCGTCCTGTATTTGGCAGGACAGTCCTGTTTTTTCAAGCAAAGTCCTGTGTCCTGTGGTGGTTGAAAACCCGGCTTTTTTCCTTTTGTCCTGTTTTTTATATTTTTGCACTTCAGTCCACTTTATGTGAATTACTTATACTTTTGTTTTTAATAATAAGTCGAAAATTTTCCTTAATACACTTTCCCTTTTTTGCGACTCTGTTAAAAGTGTAACACTGCAACTCTGTCTGTGCCAATAATTGTTTTGTGTTAAATAATCAACTTCAAAGAAGGTAATTTATTCTTGGAAAAAGCAAAAAGTGACTATAAAGTGTTCTGCTCAAAGTGTTAAGGAGTCTTTTCGATAACATCAGGAAGGAATGCAGACATAGTACGATGTTAATTCTTTGAACACACAAGTAATGATAATTTTTTTCGACTTTAAACTGCATCCTGCGAAAATTTGCTATTCTTATATGAGACGTCCTGTATTTTAGAATTAAAATAAATTTTAGAATTAAAACAATTTCAAACGTGTTAGAAGCCATAAGATTTAAACAGGCTGATAGGATAGCTACAGCAGAAGTTTTGGGACAACAAAAACGAATTCATAGAATGCACTTTCTCAGTTGTTTGATTTAATTCATTGTTAATTCATTGTTGGAAAAATTCCAACATTTACCAGTAAATTATCTATGCGATGAAATAATGGTTAAAAAAAAAAGATTCAGTAGTTTCGACTATGTCGTAACACAAGACGTAGAATTAGTCAATTCGCTTTTGATGACATCTTTTTTAAAAACTATTTAGCAAAATATTTATTCCATACACCTGAGCATATGACATTTAAAAGAGTGCCGCAGAGGGTTAATATGTATGACCGACCCCCATTACTTTTGCAAAAGGAACATTTTTGCGTTTGACACCTATTCCCTCCGATCACTCCTTAGGGGGGCTTCCTTACAAATATTATGGTTTTTGTATATTTATTCCATACACCTGAGCATATGACCTGTAATAGAGTGCCGGAGAGGGTTAATATGTATGACTGACCCCCATTACTTTTGCAAAAGGAACATTTTTGCCTTTGACACCTATTCCCTCAGACCACTCCTTAGGGGGGCTCCCATACAAATTTTATGGTTTTTGTGCCGGAAAGGGTTAATATGTATCACCGAACCCCATTACTTTTGCAAAAGGAACATTTTTTCCTTTGACACCTATTGCCTCCGACCACTCCTTAGGGGGCCCCCATATAAATTTTACGGTTTTTGTTTATTTCTTCCATACACCTGAGCATATGACCTTTCAAAGCGTGCCGGAAAGGGTTAATATGTATCACCGACCCCCATTATTTTTGCAAAAGGAACATTTTTGCCCTTGACACCTATTCCCTCCGACCACTCCTTAGGGGGGCTCCCATACAAATTTTATTGTGTTTGTGCCGGAAAGGGTTAAGATGTATCACCGACCCCCATTACTTTCGCAAAAGGAACATTTTTGCCTTTGACACCTATTTCCTCCGACCACTCCTTAGGGGGGCTCCCATACAAATTTTATGGTTTTTGTTTATTTATTCCATACACCTGAGCATATGACCTTTAATAGAGTGCCGGAGAGGGTTAATATGTATGACTGACCCCCATTACTTTTGCAAAAGGAACATTTTTGCCTTTGACACCTATTCCCTCAGACCACTCCTTAGGGGGGCTCCCATACAAATTTTATGGTTTTGTCGATAAAACCGGATACTGTCGATAAATAGGTAGCAAGTTTAAGCAAACAAAAACATCAAATGTTGGCTTTATATTTCATGTAATTGTGTAAAATTTATATAAGTTAGAGAGTTCTAACATGAATTTTTGTCGCATTGAGGATCAAACAGACCAACAAGTGCTAACATCAACATTGTACGATCAGTACTTTAGGCCTACCAAAGGCTCAAAAAGTAATGTAAATACCGACACCTGATCACTATCAACCACCCTACTTACCTCCGAGAATGACGTATTCTACGTCAAAAAAAAACAACTAAATACTGAAAAAAGGCTCTGCTGACAGAGGAGATCAAACAGAGGTTCAAACAGAGATCAGGAGTACTGTGTGTTGTTCACAACTGATAGGAAGTCAAAAGAAATGACATATCAATCTGTTGATTCAATGCGTACCGGATACCGGCATATATTGGTATTTTTTTCTAAAAATGTATGCAAATGTATGTTGTTCTCCCTGGTTAATGTTTAATCTAAATATTCACTTTGTTCCATTTCAATACGATAAATAACGATTGGACTTACCCGCAATACTAACAGAAACCGGTCGTTGATAACTGTTTTTTTGGCACAGCTTGGAAGTTACGGATCGTAGAACAAGAAGTAGCTACGTGACATTGAACAGGCATCATTTATTTTTAAATTCATCAGAGTGAGACTTTATACTATTTATAGTGGATCTCTTGTGGATCCATGCTCTCTCCAAACACTCTTGAAATATATATAACCGAGAAGTCCTACTCCCTTGATCAAATCCTAGAACCAAATTTATAGATGCCCATCTTGCTAAATTGGTTCACCAACTATACAGTAGTCTATCTATACAAAAAATTGACAACAACTCTTTTAAAGGTCAAGTATATTTGTAAAAATTTAAATTTAACTTTTATAGCTAATTTAAGCCATATTTACATTTAATAAAATGAGTCATCACAAAACAATAACATTTGTCTCTATAGGACAGAGATAGAAGACCATTTGTTAATTGATCATACGTTTCATCAATAGAACGTCATAAAAAGCCGGCTTTTATTTTGGGTGAATAGTTACTTAACAGCTTTATTTAAGCGTAGACTTTTTTTATTTGTTCCATTGATTTCTTAACCTCGTAACAGGTATCTTAGTTTGTTCAGATGAAAATAACATGATTTAAAAGTTTTACAAAGGTTATATTTTCAAAAGTTATATTTTTATATAACATTAAAAATAATAGATTCAAATGTGTCATTATTGCGCTTCATTAACCATTACCTTAGCCCATGGGTCTTATTTGACATGTATGAAATAATTGAACAAAAATGAACTTATAGTTAAAATGCAGCCAACAGGTTTAGAGTAAAAAGCTGTCAAAGTTGTAGAATTTGCTAGAAAGGCATGAACTTTATGATGATTATAATGAACAATTTATAACGCGTTGCTTTTAAGCCACTTGTATTTATAACTTATTGCTATTTTGCGCAATTAGTTTTAAAGCAATACTCTGAAATAATTTCCTTTTCGTATAATTAAGTTAATTAATAAATTAGTTTAATTAGTTTTGCATTGACGTATATGCAGTTTATTATATTTCACGCCTACTTTAACTTTAGATTAACTTCGTTGTCTTTTATGAAATGCTTTTAACTGTCACTTTGACGCTTTATAGAGGTTTGAAAGGACAACAACATGCAATTATAACTAATTATTTTTAATCACTGTATAGAAAATTTTTAATTGACATAGAAAATCCGTCAATTAAAGAATACTATCAAATTCAATAAAGTGTAGCGAATAACTTCTTAGCTATATTAGCTATATACACATATTTCTACGGCCTTCCACCACACTTAAAACATCCTACATACGTTTCACTTGATTGCCCTTTCCCCTCCTCCACTAATCTATTACCACATTTCGAATTAAGGCAGGCTTAGCTGAATAGGTATTACACCTGAAATCCTTAGTTCAAAGTTAAAAAAAAATAATAATTTTTTAAGTTAATAACACATTTTAATTTAATTTTTATACCCCCACGTTTAAAAAACGTAAAAGGGGTATATTAATTTTGTCACTCCGTTTGTAACGCCCATAAGGAGGCGTGGCAGGTATAGAAAAGTATATGATCAGCAACACCATCTGAGTCGATTTAGCCATGTCCGTCTGTCTGTCTGTCTGTCCGTCTGTCCGTCTGTCCGTCTGTCTGTGATCACGATTACAGCCGTAGTTTTCAAGCTATCATCACGAAATTCGATATTTAAGCTTTTATCTAAAACAAAAGGTCAAGTTCGAAAACGAGCCAAATTGGATGAAAACCACGCCTACCTCCCATGAAAACCCTTTATTAAAACGGTAAGATCTCTTAGAATTACACAAAACTTAATATAGTATATGGACTTGAAATTTTGCATATGAGCTTTATAGTGTTAATATACACTCTGAGTATGAAATTCAACCAAATTGGATATAAACCACGCCTCCCATACTTTATCAAAAATGTAAAATCTCTTTAAATTCCATAAAAAATTAACATATGGACCTGTAATTTTGCATATGAACTTTGATATATAACATGTACTTTGTATAAGAAATTCATCCAAATGTAGTAAAAACCACATCCATCTCCCATACAAAGTGACTTTATCAAAAAACAAATGCGAATATTTTCTGTTAAAACTATGACGAAAATGTTTTGACAAATAAACAATTTATTGACTGTTTAAGACTTTGAATATAGTTTGATTCGGTCGTAGGGGTATTTTAACTTTGGCCCAGTCGAAGATCATTTCTTGCTAGTTTTAACGTACTATTGGCAGGTCGTTATTAAAAAATGTCACTTTGAACATTCCTCGCTACGGCGCACAGGAAATATGTCTAAACATATTGTAAGCCTTCATATCCATGTTGCAATAAAATTATCTTGGGCTTATATGCACTTTATTTAATTTTACGCATATTTTGCAAAAAATTTCTATGATTTTGTAAAAAAAGTTAACCCAAATATTTATCCCACAAGTTCCCAAGGATTTTGTAAAAGCAAATTTTCAAGTTTTTATTGTAAGCTTCAACAATCTTACTCAAAATGAATATAATTTATTTTTTTAAAGATTTAAAACAGTCCTTCCCATATCAACTTATCGCATTATTTTCATGTCCACATTTTGCAAAATAATAAGCAGTGAATCCCAGCTTAACCAGAACATTTTTTTCAATTAAAATAAATTTCTCTGATCAGTGTCTATTCAGACAATGGCAAACTTATTGTAAAGTATGCAGAGAGTAAATAATGCCATGTAAAGCTTCTTGAGGTTATGCACGTTAGCGATTCGTAGTCGGCATAAAACTAGCAGGTCCAGTTCTCGATCATTTGTGTACAAGCTTTTAATAACACGCACAACACAATTTGATCATAAGTGCTTCTAAGCGATCAAAGTGCTTCTAAGCGATGAAATAGAAAATTTGGCTTTTTCAATTCCTAGCCCTGATGAAGTTAAAAAGTTAGTTAATATTAAGTTAGGATATATTGGACTATATTTATTTCATATTTTCTTTATTGACAAAACCAAAATCTAAAGTAAGAGCAAAAGTAAAATCACAAGCATTAGCAAAAGCACAAGCAAAAGCTAGAACTAGGGTTTAGAAAAGGGAGTGAAACACATTTTGTGAAAAGAAGAAGGACAAGTAATAATACCAGAATAAGGATATAGATGAGCACATGTTCAGGAACAAGCAACAGAGTACATATAATAATAAGCATAAGGTAACATATACGGAGGTTGCTACATATATTTCGGGAATACATATAAAGACCGAATTTTTTCTTATGACCTTTTGAAATAATCCTCTTTATAATTAATACAATTTTTGGATGCGTTGGAATCATTTGTCATAACAGTTATGACATTTCATTTCTCTGATTAATCACAGTTTTTTCATTGTTAGGCGTAAGACTGAAATCTCGCAAAGTTTCATGTGCTCCTATATGTACCTACAATTCACACTTTCCCATCCTACATACATCAACTTGTCTCTTCTCCCCTGGACCCTTGATTATAACCTCATAAATAAAAGTGAGTTTTGTCAGTTTAACTCTAAGATGCGTTTTGTTAACTCAATTATAATGTTTATTTTTTTTTTTATAAAAAATTAATTCATAGAATGTACATGTGACTTTGATTAAAATTAATTTGAATTTACCGCTTTGCAATATTATTAAATTTTATCTCGTGCAGGTTGCACCTGATTTCAGAGAAATCTTGTGTTGAACTTGACTCAGACATGCACTATTCTAACATCCTAACTAAGTAACTGACAGTTTTTTTTTTTTCATTTCAATATTATCTCAGAATATATTGATAAAAATATTCACTTTTGTGAAAACTTGTTTTCATTGTTACTTAACTCATTAATATACATATAACTGCACATTAGCTCATTATAATATTAACATATTTAATTTATGTAATTGTAAATCACAGTACAATTCCACAAAAATAGTTTTATCAAATCTCTTTTTAATATACCAGAATGAGTAAACATTGATAATTAATAAAAGATAAAATATTTGAAATTATTATCTTGTTTTTTAAAATTTAACGTTTAAAACTGACAATGTTGCATATATTTTCTTTAGAAGTGAATATTAATTGATTTATAACCTTTAGTGGATACTTAAGTTTCTGGTTTCTGACATTAGTGGCATTAAGGGTTAATTACAAGAAAATCTGTCGTAAAATGAATTAGTTACGATAGCTCAAATCAAATAAATAATAATCAAGTGAATAATCGCTTATTTTTTATTTAATTTAATCAATTTTTTATTCCACATGTTTCGTCAAGTTTCCATCCGGCGATAAGTCTACCTTGTTTATAATCATATCATTTTTGTTTGTAAGTTTGTACAAATAAGCGTGCATGCTTCTGTTTATTTTTTTTTTTAATATCTGTGGCGTTTTATAATAACATCTTAAGTGTAAAAATCATGTTTCGAGAAATCTTGCTTCAAAGTTTTCAATCGCCATACAAGTTATATGAAAGGATGTTTCGTTTTTGGGCCATAACTTTGGCTACGGTTATGCTAGAAACTCCAGATTTTGTGTGATTATAGTACTATATGCGTAGAACACAGTTACATCAATAACTCAGATCTGCCATTAGTCCACTTAAGATGTTATTATAAAATGCCACATATATATATTTGACACATTATTAGTTTTATGGATTTTAGCATATAAAAAAAAATGTTTATTGATAGGAAATATTTAATTAGAATTAAATAATTGATAATACTTGATAACAATTAAAACGTTTTATACTTTTTTTAAAAATTTTAAATAATTTTAAAAATTTACTACGCAAAATTGCCACATATGTAGATCCAAGAACAATAACTTGGCATCTAAAAATCAACCACAATAGGCCAAAGCACATAGGAGGCATGCATGCTTCAAGCATCTGACATTTGTGATTGAATATACATATTCTTATGAAGTAGCCCACATTAAAAGCATGCACGCATGCATGATGCTTGAAGCATGCCTGAAGTTGGCGAACTTTTAACTTTTTGCAGGCATCAAAGCATTGACAGAAGACATGTGTGAAATAAAAGCAATATCAACACAACCAATAAGCATAAAATATCCTCAAATTCCATTTTTAGTTGTTTTTGATTAAATTTAATGTATTTTCACTACTATTTCTTTAAAATTTCTATTCAGTTTAACATATTTGAAATTTATCACATAAGCGATGCATGCTTTCAATGTGCTTTAACCAAGCATGCTCCACAGGCATGATGCATGCTTGAGGCATGCATGCTTTCTATCTGTTTTGGCCTAATGAGTGACTTTTTGGTGCGGCCAGACGCATTATACTTAGGGCCGTACTGTTTCGAAAATAACGATTGAAGAGACTGAAGAGCTTACGGACACTCCAGCACACAGACAGAATGATGCTACGTACTAATTTTTTATTTCGGGAATAAATATAAAGACTGAATTTTTTACTTTATTATTTTTCGAATTATCATACTTTATAATCAAAACATTTTTGCTTACGTTCGAACCATTTGTTATAATATTCATTCCATTCCGCTTGAAACACCTCTATAACATAGTTTTTTAACACGTCCACGGCTTCTTTTGGCGTCGTAAATAGTTATCCACGCAGTTTATCCTTGATGTGCGAATAATGACGAAAAGAAGTCATAGGGTGCCAAATCAGGACTGTACGGCGAATGAACATTGTATATTTTCAAAATGAAAAAAAATAGGTGTTTTTATATATTCCCGAAATAAGTGTAGCCACATACTTACAAATCGCGAAACAATCGAGTAAACGTAATTTCGCGTTTTTTGACTTGAATGGATCATCAAGATGTTGCGATTTAACACCATTAGACTTCTTCCTTTAAGGTTATGTAAAGAGTAAGGTAACCATTCGAAACCAATTCCTACTCTCTAAGGGAACATTGAATTCGCCATCGCCGAAATAGAACCCCAACTAAGCGAGAGAGTTTTCGAAAAAAATTTTTTTTAGCTTCGAAACAAGGATTTCAGGTGTAATACCTATTCAGTCAAGTCGCCTTGGTTCGAAATAGGGTGATAGATTAGTGGGAGGAAAAGGGCAATCAAGTAAAACATGTGTAGTATGGCATATCGAATTACAATTTTTTTTTGAGTTTCACATTCTAAGAGGTCTCAAAAGTTGCATGAGGTTGTCAAGATCACCCAAAAAATATTTTAAGGAAAAAAAAGGATGTCTTCCTGCCCCGCAAGGACAAAGTTGTTTTTTGAGGAAAACAGTAAAAAATAACGACATTAAAATGCTTTGACTTTTATAAAAAAAAACACATATGTCTTAAAGCAAAAGTAAGTATAGGCTTAAACTAACAATATATTGGTAAACACGATGCCACTCACGGTTTGTATCCACAGTGTCATGTGTGAAGGATATTCGAAGCAAAAGTTGTAATCGAGATAGCACAGAACTTTTGATTGTTACCCAACAGTCTAAATTTTGGTGGTATTGATTATACTGTTAACGTTTTCCTTAAAGTTGCCGCATTAATAATTAGCATAATTTTTGCATACGCATTTTCCTATTTTCGAGAAATGTGTACTTGAATGCAATTTTTTAACTTTTTCAAAAAAATGAATATAAGATTTTATATCTCGGGTACCAGAAATGGTACCGAAGAAACTTTGCTCAATTTGGATTCTTCAAATATTCCTGAACAACACCCTGTATAAAAGTTTTAATTTAAAATACCAGCTTAAGGCCACAATTTTATTTTCTATTTTAATACTTAAAAAAATCCTTAAATCCTACTTAAATATCCTTCCCACAGGACACTGTGGATACAAATCGTGAATTGCATCGTGTTTAGCTATATATTGTTAGTTTAATCCTATACTTACTTTTTAAGACATACGTAGTTTTTATAAAAGTCAAAGCATTTTAAGGTCGTTATTTTTTACTGTTTTCCTCAAAAAACAACTTTGTCCTTGCGGGGCAAGAAGACATCCATTTTTTTCCTTAAAATTTTTTTTTGTGTGATCTTGACAACCCAATGCAACTTTTGTGACCTCTTAGAATACGATCTAAATTTTTCGATATGCCCTAATGTGTAGGATGTAGGAAGTGTGGTGGAAAGCCATAGAAACATGTGAGTTTGAATTCTAGTTAGCCGTAGAATTTAAGAGACATCCAAGGAATTGTTCTTTTTATTCAAAAAACAAATTCTACACCACTTGTTGATTTATTCCTTTTATTACTAAGTAAGAGGAACAACCTTGACAAATAAAAATTTCAAAGGAAGGTTGAAACCATCCTTCTACTCGTATCTGCGAATTTTTCACTGAGAGACAGACTTACATTTATAACCACACATTTTGTCAGATATAAGATCTGAGACAAAATTAAGACTAAAATTCGTAATGGAGGCCTCCCATCCCCAATTACTCTGAAGCCGTTGAAGAATTTGAGTACAATGACAAAATTTATAATTTCGTTTGGAGTATGTCGTTTTGTCATTTCATGAATTTACTTAAGTCTTATTTACGGTATGGAAAAGGAATGACATGAATAATTTTTAGTTCAAAATAATGTGAAGTAGATAACCATCTGTCATGTTTTTGTGTTTTTTTTTTTTTTTTTTTTTTTGTGAACTCAATGGATGTTTTTCTTCATAAAGCACATTTTGTATGGATCGCTGATGACACATTCCATCCATAAATTATAGTGTAACTATAAGAAGGCTAAGCAATTCCGACGAAGGGTAACAATCAAGAAAATATATTGAACTGTATTTGTAGTTCTGATTGTGAAGTTTTAAAAGAAGCTTTGGCCGACGATGACCCCACTGTGCAATAGCGCAAAGTAAGCTGATAAGAATGATTGATTTCATTTTCAGTGGCTCTTTATCTGTTCTTCTTTTTATGAAATGACCCTTAAGTGTCAAACTTCATAATGATTGTGATTTTCAAAATGAATTTGAAGACGATAAGTATCAATTTAATTTATATTATCACATGTTCTTATAACAAAGTATAGTAATTTCTTTAGTGTACCAACGATTTCAAGAAACAAATTTTGTTAAGTTTTTTTTTCTTTTTTACTACTTTTTTTTTTGTTGTTACAATGATATTTTATTTTATCATTACATGTGAAGATGATAACAATACCTCGCAGTCAAATTATTGCTTAGAAGGTAGTAGCTCTTTGTTAATCTTATAACCGACTTTTGCCAACTAAGGGTACGAATTCGTATCGTTCTCCAATTCTGACGTGATTTTTTGATAATCATTCCTATTTTGGTGGGTTGTCACAAAATACGACAATTACATCATTCTGTTTAATTTAAGAATTTTGGTATTTTATAGAGAAAAGGGAAAATTTCTACTTGACAGTTTAGTCTAGGGCTGTAAAGGTCAAACCAGCAAATAAGCTTCTTAGTCATAATGATTTGTTGTTCAAATTAATATGGAAAATATTTTTTTATTTATTATTGACATTGATTGATCAATGTCAATCAATCAGCTGAATAGCCCTAATAGAATAAAAGTCAATAAGTAGATAATACTTCAGAATTTTTAATGATAGTAATGAATCAGTCGCGTATGTATCTGTCAGAATAATGAAAACTTGATTAGTAGCCCTTCAAGTTATATTCGCAACTTTGTACTCGCATGAAATTAAAAAGAAATAAATGACAAAAAAAAAAATACTTTAGCTAAATTAATTATTTTTTTATTATTGCTTGTAATAAAACATCATGGCAATTACTCGAAATTTTTAATATAACTTGGAAATTATCTTAGAAATTATCTCATGTTACAAAGATTCATACGTTACAAAAGTAATTGCTTCATAATAAAAACTTTTTAACAAAAAAAAAACCCGACTTCAAAATCACTACAAAGTAAAAAATAATTTTAAACAACTTTTCCCATTCATTTCTTGGTCATATTTTAAAAGCTTTTTATACGTGTTATAATATTGGAAATCTTATCATTTTCATTTTTTCTATTTTGTTTTATTATCATCAATATACTAATAGCTTTATGTACATAAAAGCTTTGAAGTCGGCGCTTATCTTACTATGTCGAAATCTTTTTATTTTAATTTTTTCTAATTTGTTTTATCATAAAAATATTATTAACTTTATGAATATAAAAGCTTCTTAGCGATTTTTTTTCTTTCAATTGGCAATTTTTGAGTACGCTGAATGTAGCCAATGTGTTCCATGCATTATTTGTGCAGCTGTTACACACTATGTCATATTCAATATGAGCTTTACAAGCTCACCCAAACCAGTTTAGTGAGAATTTTAATGTGTACAAAGCTTTTAAAATTACTACAGTGTCACCAAGGCACCAAATAGTGCACGGATGGTAAAAGGTCATGATTGTGTGTCAAAGATGAGCGCCGACTTCAAAGCTTTTATGTTCATAAAGCAATTAATATATTAATAATAAAACAAAATAAAAAAAATGAAAATGATAAGATTTCCAATATTATAACACGTATAAAAAGCTTTTAAAATATGACCAAGAAATGAATGGGAAAAGTTGTTTAAAATTATTTTTTACTTTGTAGTGATTTTGAAGTCGGGTTTTTTTTTTGTTAAAAAGTTTTTATTTCTTCCTTTTTAGATAATATGAAATATTTTATGCAATAGTATTTATTCTTGAGGAAAATTTTAAACATGAAACTTTGTTCTTAACAAATTTGATTTATTAATTCCTGAAAGTTTGTTGGGTATTTTCCATTTCTGCTTCTTTACAATTTGTAGTGCCACGCCCTTTCTCTAATCCCGCCTAATTTATTTACCGTACCATATAATGATTCTACCTACCCCTGTGCCAAATTTCAGTTTCCAAGTATCAAAATTAACCGTAATATAGTACTTTCCTTAAAGTGACACATCCTGTGTACAATCCCGCTCACTTTTTTAATGATTCTACCTACTTATCTACCTGCATACCAAATATTAATACGCTAGTGTCAATATTAACTAAGATATAATATTTTTATAATATTGACACGCCCCTTTGTTGAATAACGCCCACTTTTTTAGCCGTAATTTGCAGTAAGTGTACCTACCCATGTACTACATTTCAACACCCTAGTGTCAATATTATTCGATATATAGTGTGTTTCTAATATTGCCACACCCATTCGTTGAATAACGCCCACTTTATTTACAGTGATTTTTAAAAATTGTGTCTACTCCTGTACTAAATTTCAGTACCCTTGTGTCAATACTATTCGAGATACAGTGTTTTTCCAATATTGCCACACCCATTTGTCAAATAACGCCCACTTTATTAACTGTAATTTGTCATAACTATGCCCACCCATGTACTAAATTTCAGCACTCTAGTGTCAATATTATTCGATATATAGTGTGTTTCTAATATTGCCACACCCCTTTGTCGAATAACGCCCAATTTCTTTACAGTAATTTTAAAAAATTGTGTCTACCCCTGTACTAAATTTCAGTACCCTAGTGTTAATACTATTCGAGATACAGTGTTTTTCCAATATTGCCACACCCCTTTGTCAAATAACGCCCACTTTATTGACTGTAATTTGTAATAGCTATGCCTACCCACGCACTAAATTTCAGCACCCTAGTGTCAATATTATTCGATATATAGTGTGTTTCTAATATTGCCACACCCCTTTGTCGAATAACGCCCACTTTCTTTACAGTAGTTTTTTAAAATTGTGTCTACCCTTGTACTAAATTTCAGTACCCTAGTTTCAATACTGTTTGAGATACAATGTTTTTTAATATGACCACACCCCTTTGTCAAATAACGCCCACTTTATTGATCGTAATTTGTAATAATTGTGTCTACCCCAGTGTTTTTACTGTAAATTTCAGTACCCTAGTGTCAATATTAACTGAAATACAGTGTTTTTCTTGTATTGACACGCCCCTTTGTCGAATATCGCCCACTTTTTTAAAAAAGGACCTCCGCGTTCATGGTATCTATCTGTTGACAAAAAATTACGGAAATCGGGCAAGTGCTTTAGGAGTTATCGATGTACATACATTTAAAAAAAAAAAAAAAAAAAAAAAAAAAAAAAAAGCGCGGACAAACCAACGAAATTGAGAACCTCCTTCTTTTTGAAGTCGGTTAAAAATTAACCATCATTGTAACGTATTACAAAACAGCTAATCATTACTTACAAAACACCGAACTTTCCACCATTACAAATCGAAACTTAACGGCAAGACGTTCGAACGTGTTACTCGTATAGATCGCTTTTTAATCCTTTCTGATTAAAGTTGCATACGCTAAAAAATGTATGTTAGGGTTTTTATAAAACCCACTAAAAATAATAAAAGTGAATCTTAGAAAATGCAAAAACGCAATGTTGTGAAAAAATGTTAAAGAAAAATTAAAAAAAGAAATTCATATCATGTCTTCTATAAATATTACTTTTATTTTGCATATATTGGGAAAATCGACTTAAAAGCGAAAGAGTTTTTCAAAAGTAAGCTTATTTATTCTAAAGAATAAATTTGTGGTTGTGACCCTAGATACATTTTGTTTGCCGAATCGCTATTAGAGAAGGACTTCTTTCTATATTTGACAGTAAGAGTAAAAACCAAGCTTATTTGTAAGCTTTTTGGGAAAATTTTCGATTTTTTCGTGCACAACTCGGACACTAACACCAACAATGACTTGACGGTATGTTAGTTTTTAATTGCTCAAGAGTTTGAGGTTGACTTACATATACACGATATTTTGCCTAGCTCCACAAAAAAAATCAGAGACATCAAATCGTATGATCTCGGAGGCCAATTGGCATCGACAGAACTCGAAATAAGTCGTCTTGGAAATTTTTGTTGCAACGAAGCCCTAATTGCTGCTGTTGTATGGCTTGTGGTCCCATCATGTCGAAACGACATATCGTTCAGATCCATATCTACAATTTCAGGCAAAAAAAAAAAAAAAAATCGGTTAACATGCGGCCATAGCGCTCAGAATTGACTGCAACAGTTGCATCGTTATCTTGATCGTTATCAAAAAAATACGGACCAATGACACCACCAAACCATAATAGACCAGACTTCTCCACAATCGCTTGGGGATTTTCAGCACCCATTTATGGCATTTTTGTGTTTTGCCGTATCCACCTATCGCGAAATGGGCCTCATCGGTGAAGAAAATTTGCTTCGAAAAATTAACATTTTTGTTGTAACTATTTAAAAATCTTAACACGTTGTTCGGTGGTAAAACGTCCCATGTTATAAATTGGCAAACCTTTAAGTACACAAAAGTCAGTTTGGATGACATGTACATTTGACAGCTGCCAAATGCCAAGGCTGCATTTTCCAAAACCCGAAATGCATAACCCTTTATTATCTTTCATTCATTGAAGTCCATGTATGATTCTTAAGAACTCATTGAAGAAATTTTTATTTTGGACAATTTAGGAAGAGAACAAGGGATTATAATTGTCATACTTTTAAGCAGGGACTTTAACTGTAATGACTTTTTTCAAGAAAGTCAATAAATAATAGTTATTTTTTAACCGGTTTTTTTCTTTTGGTCAAAAATAACAGTTGGAATTTGAATTTTATTTATTCGGTCAAAAATAAAAGTTAAAATATGACTTTTATTTTTCCGGTCAAAAATATAAGTTAAAATTTTACTTTTACTTTTTCGGTCAAAAATAAAAGTTAAAATATGACTTTAATATGAAATTTGAATTTTATTTTTTCGGTCAAAAAGAACTTTAAAAATTAGACTTTTTTTTGAGTCAAAAATAAGAGTTAAGATTAGAGTTTTATTTTTTCTATTAAAAATAAAGGTTAAAAATTTGACAGTGCTATCCTATATTAATTACTATCTTATCCGACACACGTTGTATTTATACCAGAAAATATGCTAGTTAGCCGAATGAATATAAGTATTTTACATATAACATTCCATATATGGTTTCATATTTGAAAATGGCGCATCAAAAAAATGCTCGCCTGTAAGAATAGAGAACAAAATTGTATGAAAAAGGTAAAGAACATGATTTGAAAATACCTTTACAAAGATTTTTGAAACCTCTTCTATTATGTTTTTTACTCAATATCATCATTCCGAAGAAAATTTCCAAGCAAGAACCTTAAAGTCGTATTCACTTGAAAATAATGATGAAGATGGTTTTTTCTTTAGGCACAACCAGGTACTAAAAAGAGAATACATTTTTATTTTCTTACAATAAGCTTATTTACTTTATTAATTTTTATTTTTTTTTTTTTTTTTTTTTTTGGTATATGTAAATGTATCAATAAATGTATATGTGGTTGCGGTCAGGCATTTGAAATAACTGAATTGCAATTGATATCTTTGAACTGCATTTGCTTATGTGTTGTTTTCTAAATTTTAAATGACGGTTTCTGATTTTTTAATGGAATTTCTGTATTTCAATTAATATTTTCTGATATCCATAGCATTTCCGAATTTCAATTGATGTGTTCAGAATTTGAAATGGCATTTCTCAAAATATCATTTGATCTTTACTGAATTTCAATTTATTATTTATGAATAGCTCTTGGAAATGGTGTTCTCAGCACAATTTTTATACCCCCACGTTTAAAAAACGTAAATGGGGGTATATTAATTTTGTCACTCCGTTTGTAACGCCCATAAGGAGGCGTGGTAGGTATAGAAAAATATATATATTCTTGATCAGCATCACCACCCGAGTTGATTTAGCCATGTCCGTCTGTCTGTCCGTCTGTCCGTCTGTCCGTCTGTCCGTCTGTCTGTGATCACGATTACAGCCGTAATTTTAAAGCTATCATCACGAAATTCGATATTTAAGCTTTTATCTAAAAAATGAAGGTCAAGTTCGTAAATGAGCCAAATCGGATGAAAACCACGCCTACCTCCCATACAAAGTGACTTTATCAAAACGGTAAAATCTCTTAGAATTCAACAAAAATGCATGTATGGACTTGCAATTTTGCACATGAGTTTTGATGTTCAGAATACACTGCAAGTATGAAATTCAACCAAATCGGATGAAAACCACGCCTACCTCCCATACAAAGTGACTTTATCAAAAAGGTAAAATTTCTCTAAAATCCACAAAAATTAATGTATGGATTTGAAATTTTGCATATAACTACACTTTGATATATAACGTGTACTATGTGTTTGGAATTCAACCAAATTGAGTTAAAACCACGCCCACCTCCCATACAAAGCGACTTTATCAAAAAACAAAAGCGAATATTTTCTGTTAAAAATATAACGAAAACGTTTTTACAGATAAACATTTTATTGATTGCTTAAGACTTTGAATATACTTTGGTTCGGCCGTGGGGGTATTTTAACTTCGGCCCAGTCGAAGATCCTCTCTTACTAGTTTTTTTCTAATATTGAAATAAAATTGAAACATAAACGACCATTTTATTAGTGGTAAAAGCATGTAAGTGTTGCGTTCAACTTTATAATTACTCATGTTTAAATAATTTTGTTGGTTAAAAAAAAAAAAAAAATAACTGCCATTAGTGATGTTGTGGTTTTTTTTCCGCCGGGTGAGGCACTATTTTAGACTTTTTTAATTCATTTTGTTGCCATATAACATATAATTAAGAGTTTTTTCACGCTTCGTAGATTTTGTTTACACTTCAATTTTTTTGTTTTTACATATTATTATTGTTATTATTATATTTGTTGTTGCTGTCATCACGGTTACACTGTAAACAACAAGTTCAAGGAAATTTCATTTTAAGCATTTTGCAGTTAATATTTTACTTTGTAAGGTCAAAGATACAACCAAGTACACTCCGCAATAAAAAGATAGCTCATATGCACATGCACATATAAGCGATCAAACTCAAACTTTTTTTTAAAACAAAAGTAATTTATTTAAATAGAAAAATAAGCAAATATTAAAATTTTATTCAACAAACGAATTCATTGTTTAGAACGAAGCAAAAACATTTTCAGTGGTACAATAAAATGATAGCAAATTATTATAACATAACCAAGGGCGTAAGGGGAGCAGGGAAGGGCACTTGCCCCCTCCTGGACTGGAAAAATTTTATATATATTTATTTCCTATGTGTATATGTTACATTTTCATATTATCATTTTCATATACATGCACACCAATGCATACCTTCCCCAAGCCCCCTTGAAATATTCCTTCTGACACCTATGAACATAACCATAAGCTACATATAATTGTTAATATAAATAAATACAGATTTTTAATGTTGAGTACATCTACTTTCCGTTTTTAAGACTTCAGTTATGCGATTTGGTAATGACTTGAAAAGTTTGTTGATGTATTTTTTCGGAATCGTTTTATACTTCCACATTATGCCTTAGAAATGGTGTTTGACAAAGGCCAAGCACTTTAGCATGCGTGGACCGATCTGTACAAACTGTACGAACCAGTAAATCCCGGGCTCGAATATCATCTTTCACAGAAAATTTTTTCAATTGAAATTAATTTTTCTGCAGATAATGGCAAACCTCAAAGAGTTAAAATTGTCATGTACAGCTTCTTGAGAAGATTCAGTTCTCGATTGCACAAAGATTTTATGACCCGCACAACATAATTGATCATGACAAACCCGAACAAAGTCGTTTCAATGGCTAAAAGATCCCAATAGTATATTGTTTTAATTGATATCAGAGAATTTTTCCCCCAATATATTGTAAACTACTTTTAAGAATGCCATTTCTTATAAAAACTTCTCAATCTAATACAAAATTTCCTAAATGAACAATATACGAGGCGTATTAAAAAAATAACAGGAATTTGGCCAATTAATGTACTAACATCATCAGCAATTTCTCGATTTGTGATACGGCGTTCATTAAAAGTTAATTCTTTTACTTTTGTAAAGTTTTCATTGATTGTTGATGTACTAGGACAACTCGTGCCCTGGTCATCCTCAACGTCTTCAAGACCGTATTGAAAACGCTGATACCACTAAACTCTTGTTTCACTTAAAGCAAATTTAACGAAAGCAGAATTTAATATTTCTATGACGTGTATTATAGTCAATGACACCGATATCATCAGCAAACGCCAGCAGCAAAATACTTTTCTAGAATATTGTGGCACTTCCTCTCAGATCAGCAGCACGGATGATCTTCTGACAGGAATTTGACAGCAAAATATTGTTTATGCTGTTTCCAATAGGAAGGGAAACTACCTCCAACAAACTATACTGACATTTCTCTTTGAGTGTGCATCAGCGATTTATTGAAATCAATATTAGATTCACTTTCGTGCGCTTACCTACCGTCACTTACCTTGCCACTGAAATGCAATTGTTACCGTAGGAGTCTAGTTCCCATCTGACACTCAGTCGAGAATTTGTTAACTGCGAGTATTTCTCAACAGGTTTTGCGTTATTTATTTTTGGTTTGTTTTTTACTTTATTGCCTATGTTTTGATTCTTTATTTCATGAGGTTTTCGTTGGTTTTTTTTTTTTTTTTTTTGTTAATTGGCGCGTCATTAAGTTTTGGAGTTACCTTGTAGAATGAAGGTTGTTGGCTTTGAATAAGTGGTCGTTGCTACTGCTGCTATTTTTCTACCCCTTTGTTGTTGTTGTTGTTATTGTTGTTGTTATTGGTGTTGTTTTATTTGTCAATAACCTGTTTAATAAATAAAATAAATGTATTTATTTTAAAACAAAAACTTTTATGCTATCTATTACGAGCTTCGCACAATTTCAGCTGGTAGCTCTCTTGCCTTCAGAGTGTTACTCAGCAAGGCGTCGGATTTTGCATTTCCTATTTGCGGTGTTTTTCTCCGTGTTGTTGTTATTCATTTTTGGTAACCACGATTTGTCTGGTTAACAGATTTTTTTATTTTGCTTCCGCAGTTTTAAGCGGAGCGGTTAGCGGCTAAGATGTCGATCGATATAGAGCTAAGCTGGTTGATTTCGACTTTGCGTAGCTAAAGTGACGGTAAAGCGTGTGTTTTACTCATTGTGAAAAGAAGAAAAACACTGTTAATTAAAATGTGTTTAAAGTGCGAATTCTGAAAGTACTTTAAAAGTATTGCGTCGAAAAAAAAAGAGTTTATACTCAATCGTTTGTGTTAATTTGCTAGTGTTTGTTCAATTGTTCAATAAGACATTGATCTCATTGAGGAAAAATTAATTTTTTAACAAAACCCATTTTTATTTCTCAACATACTCTTATTTTAGTTCGTTTAAAATGGACTCAGTCTATAGTTCATAAGATCTTTCACCATTTTTATGCCTTTAAAAAAGTATGGTTTGTTCAACTCCTCAAAATACGTATCGGTTTCCAATTCCTTGATTTGAAGTATATCTTTTTCCCGTAAGCCATCTTCTGCGATGGAGAAGAAGAAAATATGTAAAGCCGATGTCAGCCATATCTGGGGGATACGGTGGATGGGAAATCAATTCAAAGTGTAATTCATTGAATTTTGCCATTGCTATCAATGACTTGTGAGATGATGCATTGTCTTGTGGTCGTTTTATCTTGAGTGCATCGTTAAAACGGTACAATAACACTGTGGAACAAATTCAGGTTAGCAAAAGTTAGGTCGATTATGAGAGTGAGGGGTCAAAATAGAGGCTAAATTAGAAGACCCGTATCGCGGCGTTTGTTTATGTTAGTTCGAATTTTTTTTTAATCGACCTTCGAACTTTGCAGTCAAATGCCGATTTTCAGCATATTGTTTATATGGTTTTTTGGCTATAACTCGTCGACTAATTTATATTTTTTCAATCTGTAAAAGCCAAATTATTGCTAGAGACCTGTGCAACAATTAAAATTTTTTAAAAAATGCAAGCAAAATGTTGGAAAAATTATTTTTTTTTTCATGCTTTTTGAAAATATTTTCCACAAAACTAAGCCTTTTTTGCTTTCTGTTTGGTCTATAATATGCTTCTCAGTTTCTTCAATAAATTTCATTTGAAAAAAAAACAATCATAATACAAAACTTGCGTTTTCCAGCTTAATATTAATTTACTTCTCGTTTTTTATGTACCAATTTTGTTAAATGTTGGTTTTGAAGAAAAATTGAAAAAGAAATTATAAAAATGTGGAAAAAAATATAATTTTGAAATGTAAGTTATGAAAAGTTTTAAGTAAAATAATTAAATAAATTAAATTAACGATTTGGGCAGTTGCCGTTTAGCAGGCGGTGTGGATCAACTGCTCACGGCAACTGGCAGTGATGTTGATAACACTAACATAAACAAACTGCAAACACCGTAAGTCGGTTTTGGCCTCGTATAAGAAATTGTGCCAGCCATTTCTGTTTTGCGCTTGCTGGCGCCAGTTGGAAACACCAAGCGTGGTCAGGTCATCCAACACCTGATCCTTCCAACGAAGATGTGGGCGTCCTCTTCTGCGTTGACCACCACCGGGCATTTAATCGAATATTTTTTTTTCACAGTGTAATGCTACATTATATTCACCTGCTATCGTTTTTCCTTTTTAGATAGTCGACCATTGATATTTATGCTGTAAGAGTCCCAACAAACACCGCCCAAAACCTTTCCGGCCGATTATTGTGTCCTTGGCCGCTTTGAAAACCACCGAGCGAGTTGAAAACTTTGTAGCAAAACTTTTGTTTTAATCCATGCTCAAATTCCTGACCTTATCATATGAATACCTTTTCAAATTTTTGTCCCACTTATCTTTCCAATCTCTATCTGAAATATTATCCATAGTGAGCCCAAATCCTTGTTCTATTCCTTGACCGATTTATTGTCCTTATCCATTTCCAAATCTTATCCCAAACATTGTTTGTCCTAGTCCTTGGCCCAATCCTTTTTGATAGGCCTTTTCCCAGTCATCATCTGAATTCTACACCTGATACTTGTCTAATTCCTTGCTCAAATCTTTGTCCAATTCTTTGTTCTACTCCTTATCTTATTCCTGGTCCAAATTTTTGTTCAAATCCTTTCCCTTATCTTTTTTCAAACCTTTACCCAAATCCTTATCCAAAGCCTTGATCTTATAGGGACATTCGGTGCATTTAGGTTACTATGCGGATACCCTCAAAAAGCTATTGATGCCATTAATTTTTTTTAATTTTTATTTTTATAGCATGGCCGAAAATCTAAGCTTTTTTGAAGTTTCATAAAATTTACCCGAGTACATATACTCACCGAGTAATGACACCATGCAATGCCGTTGCATTATTGTTGCATTTTCAATTTTGTAACTAATCTCTTTACGATCTAATGACGTCATGAATTTTTGTCTATTCTTTTCAAGAGCGTAAGAACCAGCCTAACTGACTTATAATATTTTTGACCGTTTCACCTATACATGGCCATGAAACAAATTTGCAGTTAAGTTGCTTGGACCGTTCTTATCGCGTCCTGAAGACGTCTTTATTTGTATTTTTGTCATCGAGTCAAAGAATTAACCTTTATTGTCGTTCCATTACTTTTATCATAACAACTATACTCATTGAGTAACAAGTTCATGTAACGCCAAGACATTTTTCGTCTCTTTTGGAAATCAAATGTTGAAATGTAATGTTGTCTCATCAAACACAATATTTATCAAAACTCGAAATTCACTTTTTTCCATTGAAACAAAAAGAGCAAAATATAAAATAAAATAAATATAAATAAACTGGCCATTTCAGCACTTGAAAGGACTTTCGCCGAACTTTTTATGATCAAATTGTGTTGTGAGTGCTATTCAATTTTTGAACACAATTGAACACTGCAGAGAGGTGACCACCGACTTTCTGTGTCAGATGGAAATTAAACCAGGGTTCTCTGGAGTATGGGTGACGTCACGGCCGCCTCTCCATAGAACAAAATATATTTACTTAAAATGACTGTCACTCAGGGACAACTTCTTAAAGCTGGCTCAAATTGGAAAGATGCGAGACCTAAAAAAATATCGAAAACATCTATGTGTCAGACTAATTACTAATTATTAAACACCCTATTATCTCACCAAGTCTCCCAGCTAGGCTTTAATTTTCAAGACTTCAATTGAAACCAAAGGTTCTGAGTGAGTTTTTTGAGTGAATTTGCAAAAAATTGCCATCTGCAATCTATTCAATACTGATCTCAAGATCGGAAGCATATCTTGAGTGCCAATGTGTTTGAGTGAAAATTTTCAAGTTCTAAAAACTACAATCACTTCATTAATATTTACTTATTTATTCAGGACAAAAACTTGTGCTGCATGAAAAAAGTGAATGCAAGAACCTGTCAAAAATTTACCTTTTTCTCTGACTGGTAAACTTCCGTTTTATGGTTTAACATTTAAACAAGTTTTTCGTTAATAAAAAATTAAGATCTCTTATTATGCGGTGTAATCGCATTAAGACTATACATTTTTTTAATGACACTATAACAAAAGCCTTATAAGCCATGTCCTATCCCTGAAACATTCACATTCTATCTGTTATATCCAACGTTGATGTTACTGTGAAACTTTGTAAGATACTATCAAGAAGTAGAAAATCGTTTTTTAATTTTTTAATAGCAAGCATTTTAATTCAGTTTAATTCACTTTGACCTCTAGTAACTGCAAAAATGTGTGCATAAAATTAAAATTTTAATTGTGAAATTTCAAGATGTGTTTATAATTGAACTGTGTTGGTTGTTAAAAAATAATTAAGGAAAAACATCGAATATAAAAACATGTGATGGATATTTATAAATGACATTGAAATTTGGCAAATTACAGTTCTCATATTTTAATTTTCTTAAATATATTGTGGTATTTAAAGTTGTACACACAGTAAAAAATTTGAAGGTAAATTTTATAGTTTCTGTGGTATAAAGTCTTTTTATAACATTTTTGGTTTGGATTTATATGTATACCAAATAGTATAAAATTTAAACCCATGTTTTTACTGTAGTGTAATATTCGTAAAAAAATATTTTATACTAGCTTTAAAGTGTTCAATAGTTAAAAAGTATTTTAATACTAACTGGGTTAACATCTTATTATTCATAAACATGTTGTAAATGCTTTACAAGTCAAATAGTAACACTTTTGATTCGAAGTGGGAATAGTGTCAATAATGAATGGTTTGTGAATTTGATAAATTCAATGTTTTTTGTGTTTTTGTTTAAATTTTGTAATTTAAGAAACTGCCATTTTTATCGCCAGAAGAACGCTTGCAAATTTTGTAAATTTATTTAAAAAAATCCTTGTTCATTTCGGAAATGTTACCGTGCGAAGCGCGGTCTACCTCCAAAAAACACACTATATTTCATTGTTTTTGTTTAAATTTTTTTCTAATTTGAAATTCTTTCAAATATTTTGACATATATTTTTTTTAAGTATATAGGACTTGTTTTTAACCCTGCAAACATTATGACTCTTAAAAGACTTTTTTAAGACTTATATTAATTAGTTTTTATCGTCATAATGCGCTCAAAAACAACTCTTTCATGAGTACATTTTCGTAGGTTGTGGGCTTCAAATATGATTCATAATAATGACTGCTTTATGTCTCATTTTGGACTCAAAATTAAGACTCTTTCAAGACTCATAATAAAGACTCATCATTAAGACTCTTTTAGAACTCATATAAATTAGTATTTTTGGAATCAAAATTAAGACTCTTTTAAGAGCCGTAATTAATACTCTTTTTATTAATCATTAATCATGTAATGGAATCTTTAAAGACTCATATGAAGACTCTTTCAGAACTCAGAAATTTAAAGAGTCATAAGCCTCATTTTAAAGGCTCTTTAATGGTTTAAAAACTCTTTGTAAACACTAATTTCTGACTCTGATATGGTGTTAATAAAACCTCAGAAACTGCTTATCGCCACTCTGGTTAAATAAATAATAAAAAACTTCTTTGCGCGAAATTATCGGGTTTGCCATTTTTTCCATTTATTTAATAATATTAATAATAATAATAAAAATATTTCCATATTTTGCCATTCATCGTACTCCCAAAACACGCATAAAAATACTCCTTTTAGGGTCTTATTTCTGAGTGATCATTTTAGAATCATATCAAAGACTCCTTTAGGATTCTTTTTATTGCGTACTCATAACACACGCATAAAAAATACCCTTTTTATAGTATTATTTCTGAGCAATCATTTTACAATCATATGAAAGAGTCCTTTGTGAGTCTGTTTATTGCGTTTTCATAAAACACTCACAAAAAATACTCTTTTTAGCGTCTTATTTTTGAGCAAACATTTTACAATCATATCAAAGACGCCTTTATGAGTCTTTTTATTGCGTTCTCATAAAACACGCATAAAAATACTCTTTTTGGAGTCTTATTTCTGAGCAATCATTTTACAATCATATCAAAGAGTCTTTTTATTGCGTACTCATAAAACACGCATAAGAAATACTCTTTTTAGAGTAATTTTTTTTGTTTTTTGAGGCACTTAGAAAATGTTTGCAGGGAAAAATTTTTGACTTTTTTTGGGCTTTATAAAGCCCATTGCTATACGTTTCATCCGTTTTCTTTAAAAAATTCTCTCATTTGTGAAGCCTTTATTAGAAGTTTTGTGAATCTTCTTTGAAATATTTTTTGAAATTGTGTTTGTTTTTGAAATAATTTTAAATATTTTTGACTAAATATTGTTGATCAGATGAGAACAAAAAATTTTTAAATTGCTTTATCAAGGGCTTAACCATTTTCAATGCGTTAAAAGAGGGTTTTATCGCTATTGAACGTTTTTGAATCCTAAGACGGGTTGTAACCATTAAGAGTAAAAATACGACAATCTGATTTATTCATCCCAATTCCCCAATTCAATTGTTAAATTTGCAAAAATATATTGTCTGTGCATACTTTCAGGGTGAACATTTAAAAAGCACAGTAATAGCAGGAAATAATTACAATTTGAGCGTGTGGAGCAGCACGCTTGCTTTTTATATATTAAGATTTACCGTTATTTTTCTAATGAATGCTTTATTAGATGTTCAAAACGTTTTATGAATTTATTCCTTATATGAGTTAAATGTAAGACATTACCTATATATATTAAATATATTTTTTTGTTTCCTTTTAGATAATCTTAAACAAATCATAGATCTAACGGTACTTAACTAATGTGATTTTAAAGGTATAAAGAAATATTTTGTGGCGTCCGTGGCGTAGTTGGTTAAAGTGCGTGGCCGCTATGTCCAATGAACCCGGAGACCCAGGTTCGAACCCCAGCAGCGACAGAAAATTATTTGAATTAAAATAGTTTTTCTGTACGGCCGCCACCTCTCTGCAGACAATGGCAAACCTCAGAGAGCAATCAAAATGCCATGTAAAAGCTTCTTGAGAATAAGAATATTTCGTTCATCGCCGTTCGGAGTCGGCGTTAAAGGCCGCTTTACATTGTCCTACTGTGTGTTACGACATGTGAGATAGAAAGTATAACCGAATCTTATCACACTGTCATTTTTTTATTTTTGTATAAAGAAATTCATTTTTCTCTTTTAGACTATCTCACAAAGTCACATTGCACTTTTATTCAATAAAAATGTAAAAATTGAAAATACTTAAAATGAATCGGGACATAGCAGCTATTGTAAGCATTATAAGGGCCAATTGTGCATTAAAAATAAAAGCAGTCATTATTTTGCTTGCTTTTAAGCATTTGATGAAATGTAACTTGCAGCTTGGTGATTATCAACAAATTAAATTCGAAGAAATCTTATAAAACTCATCTCTGGTCGGATAGAATGTGTGATGAAATTAGAAACAAACCAAAAAATTAAAATGTAGAACGACATGTCAAAAAAATCAAAACAGGATCGAACACACTTTGCTTTTCGTTGTTTACACCATTGTACATTCTATCATACATGAAAATTTTGACATGTCGTAACACACAGTAGGATAATGTAAAGCGGCCTTAAGCCTGTAGTTCCATTTCTCGGTCAATTGTGTACAAACTTAATAACACGCACAACACAATTGATCCTAAGAAGCTAGGTCAAAGTCCTTTAAAGGGCTGAAATGGCCAGTTATTTATTTATTTTTTTTTTTTTATGAGTTAAATGTAAGACATTACCTATATTTATTAAATATATTTTTTTCTGTTTCCTTTTAGATAATCTTAAACAAATCATAGATCTAACGGTACTTAACTAATGTGATTTTAAAGGTATAAAGAAATATTTTGTGGAACTGTTTTTCTTCAATCAAGTAAAAATTTCACTGTTATACTTGGCTGATCGGAAAAATAAACAAAATGGATGTCCATAAACATAAATTGATGAAAAGCCGTGTCAAACCAGTCGATATACAGTTCACTGATCTGACGTATCAAGTGAAGGTGCCGAATGAAAAAAGTACGTGTTTCTTTACATATTCTATAATTTTATTTTAATATAACTTTAAGTTGAGATATAAACTTACAAGAAATCCAATATCAAAAAATTGCACAACCGTAAAAATTAAGATCGATACTCTTGGTCATGGGTCAGGCCCGTAGCCAGGATTTACCTAAGGGGGGGGTTTGGATTAAAAAAATATCGTTTTTTAATATAAAAAATCGATATTATTTGATATCGATAAATGGAAAGGTATTTTTTATATAATTACCAGAAAGATGGGAAAAATCAGTGGCTAGAAATGGACAATACTTTGAAAAATGAATTTACAACAAATTTTTCACAATAAAGCGACAAACTTGAAAAAAAACACTTTAAAACATTTTTGTACACCAAATACATAAAACAAAAATTAATTTACTTTATTTTTGTTTATTTTATATATTTATACTAGAGAACCCGGCAAGCTTCGTCCCGCCCTAAATTCGAGCAATCACGATTCCACCCGAAATTAATTTTTTATCGAACATTCATGATCGATAACAAATGGTGCCAATCGAATTTCAATTATTGATTGAATGAAACACTCCAATATCCCATATTAACACGGAATGTAATAGGCTGCTATTATTCGAATTCAAAAGATTGTGCTGTCATATCATTTTATTGCGAATTCTATTAGAAAATTTTTTTAGTACATTTCAATTTGAATAAAAATAGTCAGCTCAACTGTTAGGTTTGAAGCCATGCGGTGGTCCAAGGATCGATCCTCACAATGGGCGAACAAATACTTTTTTTAAAGTTTTTTTTTATTTATTGAAATGACAGCTTTTGTGATTTTTGGAGTACAAAATGAATACGTTGAAGCTTTCTTCAAATATGTTATGGTTTATTAAGTGCTTAAATTTAATTTATCAACGAAAAGAAATTGGATGAAATATATTAAAAAGAACGGAGTTATTTTCATCGAAAGTAAGAAATACGAATTTTTGATAGTTTTTTGTTATTCTAAGGAAACGAAGTTATTAGAAAAAGACGCTGTACTAAACTTTTGTACAATTTTGAAGATATGTGAATGTTTTTTGACAGAATTTTCTTTTAATTATTTAGACGCACAGTTTCGCTAAAAAAGTACGCTAGTAGGATAATTTACGTTTCTTGTAAAGGGGCAGAAGAAGGGGCGTTGTAAAAACCAAGTATGCCATTACCTAATCTAGGATTCAAGTAATGTGTGTGCCAAATTTGAGTTAAATCTGTCCAACCGTTAAGATTTGTTGGCTATTTAAAGTTGTATGATGTGGCAATTCCCATACAAAATTACCAATTTCGATTTTTCCGTTGTTCCTTGAAGTTTTTGTAATTTTCTTTCTTTCTAAACCACATCTGTATTAAGGCAAACAATACAAAAAAGGAATTATTAAAATCGGCCCAGCCATTTCTGAGCCTTAGCAAGACCACCGCACACGCATTTGATTTTTATATATATAGATAAAGTCTTTTTATTTTTTTTGTTAATTCTAACAACACAGCGTCCGCTTTGACACTGCAATCTATGCTTAAGCATGTACACCCATTTAACATAAAAAAGTGTGTTCTATCATTTCAAAACTGTCGTTTTTTTAGCTCAATGTGTTTCGGCAATATATATCGTTGCACTGTCATTTTGGAATACAGAAAGACGCTAAAAAAATAAAATTTTCAAGACAAACTTCTAAAATGACGATAATTAAGCATCTAATATTATTATTTTAATAATTTACTTGCAAACTTATATCGGTTCAAAATTCTATATAAAAATAACCACGATTAGAATAACGACAATTTCTTGTATTTCCTGACTTTTGTAAAGGCCACAATGAAAAGGTTAGAAAATTTTATTTAAAAAGTTTTTATTATCATTCGGTAAAATCTCTTGGTAGGTTGTGATCCAATTTGGAGTAAACCAACCAATGCCAACGGTTCAACCAAGAATGCTTAAATCGGAGTTTGCGAGAACCGCTGGCAGGAAAATTAAAATTTGGTGGAGGCACATAAATGCTTTGAAAAATTTCAAGGCGGTTCGAGTCGGAAATATTGCTCATCAACTTGGAAATATCGTTATTTGGACATTGATATACTCTCGAAGTCGGAGGCAGTTCCGATGAATCAAATGATATTTCTGGAACAATTTATACAATCATACACACAAACTTAGAGTTATAAACATTAAAAGTAAAATATTAATACCACAACTTGTACTACCGCTTTCCACATAGCTGTCAACATTAAAGCTTTCTTCAACTGCAGGTTACAAAGGAAGTTCTGAAGACTTTTCAGATTCCAAAGTTTCTTGAACGTTTTCTGCAATACAGATGAAATATAATATTATTCGGATTTTGTCGATTCCGCATCAAGCAAAAAGTAAATCCATTAATATTCAATCAATGCAAATACGCTAAAAAAAAACACAGCTTTTAAACATTCAGAAATATTCGGCAACTTTTTAACACATTTCCGCATTGATAAAGGAAAAAAAATCATTTAAATCAAGCACTTACTTTCCAACGTTCTAGCCTTTTTTACTTCTGGTTTCTGCAGCCAATTAAGTAGAATCATTTTTGTAGTTTTGGCACAGTAAAATTAACAATAGAAACTCTTAAACTTATCTAACGAATCTCAATCAAAATTTCACCACTTTCACGTAACACCTGTTAACGCAGTAAATTCTTAGACAAAGTTCAATTGAATGTATCGAACTTTTTTCGATACTTAAGCATGTTGATGTTTTCGCTGTTGCTGTTTACACTTGCAGTTTGCATTTTGAGAGAAAAAAGACGCACGTGCAGCAAGTATTCGCAAATCGGCAAAGTTATATTAATGCTAATATATTATTTTTTTATACTTTTTGGACCATAAGGGGGGGGTTTTAACCCTAAAAACCCCCCCCTTGTCTACGGGCCTGTCATGGGTATATATAATCGGTAATTGGTCGGTTTTGATTCTCCGATAATGATTGGACATGTAATCGATTTTGATTCTCCAAAGGGTTTTTTGTTGTTTGAAAAAAAAGACAAAATGTTTTAATTATTTCGTTTTATTACTAATGCTATTACTAATTGAAGGCCTCGGTAGTTGAGCAGGTAGCGTGCTTGACTACCACCCCAGAGGTTTCGGGTTTGAATCTCGAACAGGTAATTGTTCTACGCTTTATCCTTTTTGCATTTCTTTTCTCATTTATCAACTGAAATTGAAAACTCATCAATATTTACGACTTTGAGTTGTAGTTGATGGTGGAGAAGTTTGTAAATGAGATTTTTTATAAATTGAATTCACTGAGTTATGAGAAAAGCAGAACACTAGCCTCAGATTCAAATTCACATGTGTCTATGGCTTTCCTTCTATAAACCCTAGATAAAGCAATTTTAAAATTTGTTGTTCTCATCTGAACACAAATATTGTCAAAAGTATTTTAAATTATTTAAAAATATTTAAAAACAAATATCAAAATATGGACAAAATTACAACAAATAAACTAAAAAATAATTGTTTACACAATTACAATTACACAATTAAATTTAAATTTCATTTTTGGAATTAGCATTCTATAAACTCTACAATTATGTCTGATTCATCCAGATGAATTCGGCTGTCAGCTTAATTAATTGTTTTTGTAAAGAATTTCAGAATGAATTCGAATACTTACTTATGACAAAATCAAAATAAACAGATGATTTTTTAAAAAGTAGATAGTAGCTTATAAAAGAAAGCACTCGATTGAAAAATTCTTATCAGTTTGTTCACTTGTTTCCAAAACTCGAACGACAACCATTAATTAATATTTTACATAAACGAACCAAGCAACATTTTAAATCACCGGGAACTATGTTAAAAGATGGTTGTCGGGACCCATCTTATGTTATCTCTTTTGAGGTCAAAAAAAGTTCCCTTTGAATGGTTGTCCCAATTTAAAGCGACACTAACCTATACCATTCTTTAGAAAATAAATTTATAATTTAATTGATAATGACAAAGTGTTTATTTTAAATTATCAAAATATAAGCTGTAGACGCTCAAGACTTGCATTGTTGGCATAATATATGAGGTAGCTAAAATGATAATGAATTTAGTCACGTTTAAATCGAAAATCGCTAAAATGATAACTATTTTAATCACGTTTCAATCGAAAATTGTTATAATGCTTCCAAAATTGGTTCAAGCACATGCAAAAGTGTATTGATCTTCATGGAAAATATTTTTAAAAACAATAAAACAAATTTCGATCATAACTAGGCCAGAAATATAAATTGCAACCCTCGTATAGCCAATGAGAAAAGGAAAATCTTTAAATTCTGTTTTCGATTTATTTTGATTCTTATAATCAGAAAGCAGTTTTGACATTTTCCTATTCTGTGAGTGATTTATGTATATCGCTCTATATAAAGCCATCGAAAATCAACGAAAATTTGACGAAACTGCAGCCCAAGCAATTATGAGAATGCTCATATATTTGCATGAATTCGTTCTTGACCAAAATAGACGAGACGAGACAATAGCAACTTGAAGAACGTCTGCACTCGTTACGGCTGTTTGACATTTGACTCGTTACAGCTGACACAAGGAGCTGATCAGCTGTTTTGTGAAGTTAAAATTTCAAAACTAAACGATTTACAGAAAATTTAAATAACCTAACTGAAATAGCAGAGATTTACATACGTATAATATTCAGATGATGGAGAAATGTTTAGACGAGTGCTGACGTTTGAAGTTCGGTTATTATGGAACATAACGTCTCGTCGCAATGTTTCGTTCAACTTCGATCAGTTATGGATGAGCATTTATGCTATTAACCATGATACAATAAGAAGGTAGGGTAAGGAGCTTTGACAAGACCTACTGCTAATGTCAAAACCATAAAATACTGTGCTACCATATCTTAATTATATATTATATAATATTGATAAACGAGGAACTTTTAAGGGAACTTGATATATCTTCAACAGTTCCACTATCTCAAGAAGACTTAAAAAAGTTTTTTATAAGATATCGTATGCACATTAGAATAAAATTTTTAAAAAAAGAAATAAAGAAAACAAAAAATTATTGGCAATATTATATTAGTGAAAATAAAGCTATAAAATAACTAAAAAATTCGTCGTTTCAATTAAAGACACATTGATTCAAATTTTTCTTATTTACCCTATATAAAATTCCTTTTCTATGTGTTTATCCCACATTTATGAAATATACAGAAAAGTGGTATCGCTAAATGCTTTTTGACATAAGCAGTAGATCTTGTCAAAGCTCCTTACCATACCGTCTTATTGTATCATGCTATTAACATTGGCTTCCATTTGGCCGAACTAACTCGTCTCGTTATGTCTATTTTGGTTAAAGGCCCAAACATAATAGGCTCGAGCTGGCTGCAGCTAATGTCCAAAATAAACGAAAAGCTAGCTCAAGTTCTGTCAAATGCTTAATTTGAACAAAATGATTTGAGCAGCGCTCGCCTTTATGTCATAACAACTTTTCACATTTGTTTTGAAAAATTCAACAATTTCTACATCAATTCGTTTTGTTCGTTTGAATTTATAATTATTAGAATGGATTGCAGAAATAAATTTATAAATAAATTAAAACAAACGATTCCTTACGGAGCATTCGATTTGAATCGCTCTGGCTGCAGCCAGATCAAGTTATCGAAAATTGACGAAAAAGCTGGCTCGAGCTATTATGGTTTGTACGCATAATTTCTATGTAGTCGCTGCAGCCAGCGCGAGCCTAATATGTTTGGGCCTTAAGCCTTTATTCTGACATATCTGTTTGCCAGCAATTGACTATTATAGTCAACCTTTAAAACTACCACCCATAAAAATGTACGCGACATACATACGTTCACGTGAGTTTTCAAATCTAAAAAATTCAAATTTATTTACATAAATTTTCCAGGTGTTGAAAAATCGAGTGGAAAAAGTTTCAATCGGATTTTCATTATATTATAGATTTTTTAAAACAAACATCAATTTATTAATTATTTCTACTGCAGTAAAATTTATGACAGATTAAATAAATCAACCATAGAATTCATTAATATTTATTGCATTAGCTTGATTTTTTATGGGAACAATAAACAATCTCGAAATGTGGTGGTGCAAGCCGGTCAATCGTTGACAAAGCTGAAAGAATGACAGCTTATCTATTTGCCTCACTTTATCTAAGATTTATGAGTTTTTGTTGTGTATGTCGCTTTTTTATTATATGTAATTAATTTTTTCTAAAGATCAAGAATTTTCCATACTTCCGTCATTTTGACCCAGTTTTGTTGCGGCTATCTATCTGGTCAGTCGCCTTTGGTCTCGAACTTTGTAGGCGCGGCACGTTCTACGCTGAATGTCAACTGTGTGACGCGTTAAGTTAACGATTTGCCATATCTTGTGTTTAATATGCCATTCAGCGTTTGATTTTGTGCTAATTGTGAGAAAGTTAGTATTTACATTATGCAATTATATTTTTTTATCGATTTTTAATTGATTCTTAATTGAAATACAATAAAGAAAACGATTATTTCTAAAACATAGGCAATTAACTATTTGTATTGTGAATACATTGTAACGTTAAAAATTTGAATAGTCATTTGTAATCGTATAAAAAATTTCATTCATAGCGATGCAATAATTGCAGCACGTAGTTTAATAGGCAATCAGTGCAATTCATTGTGGTTGTCAATAATTTAAATCCCTTAATCCAAATATCCGGCATGTGTTTTTATTTCCAAAAATACTCACATATGTATATTCTGTATCAAAACTTTGATTTTTAATACGGAGAATTCGAAATTTGACAAAATCGAATGAGAACTACGCTAACTTTAGATACTCAGTTTATAATAAAAACGGTGAAATTTTTTAAGCTGACTTGAAATTTTTTTAACTAAAAAGAAGTTGAAATTAAATCTTAATATTTCACATAAATTTATTACAATATCTTCAGTTGTCAAAATCGCATGAAAACACCAAGTTCCTTCCACCTACAAAACGACGTCATCAAACTAGCAAAAATTTCATAAATTCCTTCGGCCAAACAGAATGTATTTTCTTACTAGTTCATGTTCTTTATATCTGTAAAAAATTTCTTTCATTCCAGAAAAGAAAACAATACTTAATGGCATATCAGGGACATTTAAAGCAGGACAGCTGACAGCTATAATGGGTCCTTCAGGAGCCGGCAAATCCAGTCTTTTGAACATTCTCACCGGTTTTACGTAAGTAATAATTAACAAAATTTAAAATCAAGCAAGCTACTGTAATTATGAAATTATTAAAAGTAAGTAGAAGTAAAAAATCTTTTTTTTACGAATGTGCATTTTTGGAAGCACTTTCAAACTTCACTTTCAAATTTCAATTTGAAAAATATTGTAAAAATGTTTCTACTTCTTAACCTTCTTTAATTTAACTTATTAAATTAACTTATTTAAATTTAATTTAACTTACTAAAGCTATTTTCTACTGCGAATAAAGATTAGCCTTCACTGCAGCTTATAAGCAAGTTCATCATAAAAAAACTCATACTTTTGTGATATAAAACAATTTCCTATCATACTTCACTTTGAAATTAATGACATCCAATAAAAATCTGACATCACAAAAAAATACTTCTCGATTCATGTATTGAAAACTATTTTCAAGTGAAGGTGGAAAAGTTGTTTGTCAAATTATATTTTTCTGTTAAAATTTTACTAAAAAGTTGCATTTTTTTAATGAATTTGATTTTCATTTAAAAAATGTTAATGAAATGTTACTTGTTTACTCTCCAAAAAATTCGAAAATCTTTTCAAAAACGTAAAACAACCCTGGTTCATGGAACTTATGATATAATCTATTACAATTACGCAATCGTATTTCCGTGTGAACTCACTTTACTGAAGCCGTGTGCTAGTCAGAAACTTTTCACTCGTGATAGGAAAGAATTGACCGAGTTGAAATAAAATTGTAATTTTTTCTATGCCAAAAGGACGACGAAATGTTGACGTTTTAGATTTCGATAGTGTATGAGTATTAGCGCAAAAATTTGATTTAATTTGCAGAATTGTTAATATATACTGAAAATTAACGGTATTTTACGGAAATATTTTTTACTTCTGGTTGCTATGTTGTTGGAAGTAAAAAAAACTTCTTAACGACTCACGAGCTGACAAGTGTTTTTTTTTTATTTTTGCTTGTGTCAATAATTCTCTTGTCGATTGTGAAAATTTATACTAGGTCTTGATATTTTCACTTTCATTTTAAAGGATTAAAAATTAATTTTTATGGTGATAGCAACATTGTTGCCATGAAATGAAGTTGTCACTACAAGACAAAAAAAAATTTGGCTGCATAAATGATGCATATAAATAATTTTTCCAAGCAGATGTCGTTAAGTTCCTATTACCTTCAAATTTCTTCAAAGTGGAGAAATTATCGCCGACTATAACTATTCATTATTTAAATGACGTCAGATATATTAACAATAATGTTTTTTGTCATGATGGCTTTAATGTCAGAGTTTGTTTATGTTTGACATAAACATAAACGTATCAGTTTTGTTAACGTGTCTTCATGTTACAGCTATAAATTTAGAGATTTTTTAAAATTTTTTTAAAATGAACTTAAAAAATGATTTTTTTGATTTATTTTTTTTGATGTTTTTTATTTAAGATTTTCGAACAAAATTAACTTATATCTTCTATAACTTTAATTTTTTTTTTTTTTTTTTTGTTTCTTTTTACAGAAAAATAGGTGTCAGCGGCAACATTCAATTTGGAGAAGCACCAAAATCACGTAAAATTTGCTGTTACATAATGCAAGATGATCATTTTTACTCTTGGTTTACGGTCGAGGAGACGATGATGCTGGCAGCAACATTGAAAATATCAAATAATTCCATGAACATGAAAGAAAAGCAATTACTGGTAATCAGAAAAAAAAAAATATAAAATAATACAAGACAAAATATATACAAATAATATAAAATATATTAAAAACATATATATACAAGGTGGCGCAAAAATAACCTTCCGATGTTTTTTGGCTGTAATTTAAAAAAAAAATTAAAAACTTTGATTCTTCTTGTGGATTATTTTTATTTGGTCTTTTAATTTTTTTTACATCAAGTCGAGAATATGATGTCATGTACAGTTGATTGTCATTTGAGCCCTTTTTATGGCATTTTCCATCACTTCGGCCGAAACTTCCGGCGATAGGTCCTCAAATTCTTGACGGATATTGTCTTTAAGAGCTGCAAGAGTCTGAGGCTTGTTGACATAAACCCGCGACTTCAAAAAGCCCCACAAAAAGAAGTCTGGAGCGGTCAAATCAGGCGATCTTGCTGGCCAGTGCAAATCGCCAAATCGGGAGATTAGGCGCCCGGGAAATGCATCCTTCAGCAAATCGGTTGTGGCACGTGCCGTGTGTGCCGTTGCACCGTCCTGTTGGAACCACATGTTTTCCAATCCCAATTCATCAAGTTGCGGCAAAAAGAACTCGTTGATCATTGCTCTGTAGCGCTCACCATTCACAGTAACCGTTTGGCCCGCGACGTCTTCGAAGAAAAAAGGTCCGATGACTCCTCCAGCGAAAACAGCACACCATACAGTGACTTTGAGCGGGTGTAATGGCTCTTCGTGGGTTACACGCGGATTTTCAGTGCCCCAGAAGCGTAAATTTTGCTTATTTACGTACCCGCTAAGATGGAAATGGGCCTCATCACTCATGATTATTTTTGATGAAAAATCATCTTCCTCTTGGTGGTGCGTTCTGGAGCAGTGTAGCGTAACATTGTTTATTAACGTGTATTTCGCATGTGTTTACTACACAAATGTCAAAACAGAACTGACATTAGGGGCCAATCGCAAAATTTATAGCATTTTCTGATAGGAGGATTACTTTTGCGCCACCTTGTATATTAAAAATACATAAAAATATATAAAATTTAACCTTTTACTTCAGATACAACAACTTTTAGAAACACTACGGTTAACACAGGCTAAACGCACCAAATGTGGTAATTTGTCTGGTGGTCAAAAAAAGCGTCTGTCTATTGCATTAGAGCTGATTGACAATCCACCTGTGTTCTTTCTAGACGAACCAACAACGTAAGTGATCATCCTTTACGCCGACTTATAGAGTAATTTATTTCATAATAAAATTCGTTATTATAACAGCGGCCTTGACAGTTCTGCCTGCTTTGATACGATACAACTGCTGGAAATTTTGGCCAATGAAGGACGCACAATTGTATGCACAATACATCAGCCTGCATCCAACATCTATCAGTTGTTCAATCATATTTATGTGTTAAGTCAAGGTTATTGTACGTACTCAGGCACCCCGCGTAATACGGTAAATTTTCTGAAAACGATTGACTTAAATTGTCCAGAATACCACAATCCAGCTGATTTTTGTAAGATTAGTATTTTACTTGATTCAAATAAAACTAAAAAATATTGTTTAATTTTTAGTGCTGGAATGTGTCAATGGTGAATATGGTGACTATATCGCTGCTTTGACAGAAAAAGCCAAAAACCCACAATGGCGTCACGATCGGAAACAATCCACATCAAGTTCCTTAAGTTTAAGCGATGTACAATTAGCTAAACTAATGGAAGCCAATACAGATAAACGTTTGCGTCCTTCGATAACACCACCCAGGGAAACGTCAAAACACATATATCCACCACCAGAGTGGATTCGTCTGTGGTATTTGATTGGGCGATGTCTAGTGCAGTTTTTTAGAGATTGGGTAGGTATCGCTTTGATTTGTGGCTAAATATTTAAAGTTATTATATATTTTGTTTAAGTTTCTCCCTAAAATAATCTTCTTTCCAGACGGTGACGTATTTAAAACTAGGTATACATATCCTCTGTGCAATTATAATAGGTCTTCTGTTTGGTGACTCCGGCTCAAATGCAACAAAACAAATATCAAATTTAGGCTCATTTATAATACACTGTGTTTATTTGTGGTATACTACACTAATGCCAGGTATTCTTCGATGTAAGTTTATTCATAAAAATTTGTAATTCATTTATAATTACATATTTCATTGAAATCGAATGTGGTGTTGTATTTAAGAACTAGTTTAAATAAATTGTAAAGGACCAAATCAAATAAAAATACCTCATATATGGAGGTTGTTTTTTAAATTATTCAATATTCACATACTGACATAAAAGATGTCAAACCCTATATATTTTGTTAAGAACTATAAACAAAGTTGAGAGTTTTTTAGATAAAAAACTATTTTTTTTTTTAATTTCCCGAAAAGACTTCATCACTTACATCATGATTGACTTTATGAAATAAATTTCCCGCTTAAATTTATCACTTTCTTGCTTCATAATTCCCACTCTCTTTGTAGTTCCCCAAGAAATAAGCATTATTAAGAAAGAAACCTTCAATAACTGGTATAAACTAAAAACATATTACCTGGCGACGCTGATCACATCAACGCCGGTGCATGTAAGTAAATTCAGTCATTCTAGATAACATAATAATAATAATAACTTCAAGAGAATTATTACATAACTATCGCATTTTTCAGATAATTTTCTCCACCATCTACATAACAATTGCATATTTTCTGACGGATCAGCCGATCGCGATTGAACGTTTTGTTAAGTTCATGCTGACAGCTGTTGTTATGACAATATGTGCGGATGGACTGGGCATCTTATTAGGCACACTATTAAATCCAGTAGTAAGTTAAAATGCTTTTAATTAAAAATCTTACATATAGCTATCCGTGCTATAAAGAACCATTGAATACGCGAATAATTCTTCAATAATAACTATATGTTTATTCTGAACTTTAATTTTATCATTAACTTAATTAGACATAATGATTAAAGTTCATAAACTACTTTGTCTATGCATAATAGATTCAATAAATAACATTTTATATAATTATCATAAATTACTATAAATTTACTTGAACATTTTTTTACTGGGCATCTTATTAAATGTTTAATATTTACATATAAAAATTTTTAATTTTTCATATAGAATGGAACATTTATTGGAGCAATATTGTCATGCTTTATGTTAATTTATTCCGGATTTTTAATTCTGCTTGTGCATATGTCACAATTTATGCGATTTTTGACATATCTGTCACCCTTGCGGTATGCCCTGGAAGGAATGGTATTATCAATTTACGCAAACAATCGTGAAAACACCATATGTCCATCGAATGTGGTTTATTGCCATTTCAGGTAAGTTCTCGCAAATAAATACTTAAACTTATTATCAAATTAACTTTGTACATTGCTATATTATAGAAACGCATCGACAATTCTGCAAGGTTTTGGCATGGAGAATGGAAATTTTGGATTTAATATCTTGATGTTGCTGGTGCAAATATCGATATTTAAAAGTTTAGCATTTTTTACGCTTAGAAAAAAAATATCACAATAGTAACGAATATTTTCATAGTACAGGTTTGCAAGAAAATTAATGCAAACGTTGTTAATTTATATTTAATATAGTATGACATTCTTTAAATTTTTTTTTAAAATCTCATAATTTAAGATATAGTAAATTTGTTGATATTTTAAGGGCGTGTGATAATATTGATTAGGTTTAGTTATAAAACTTTCAGAAAAATTATTTAAAAACTATGTTATATTAAAATTAAGGTAAATGTTACTTTTAAGGTTAATTTTAAAAGTGTACTTATATACAAATAAAAAAAATACATTTATTAAAAAATAATTAATAAAATTATTTCATAAATAAAATGAGAACAATTCTATTTAGTTTTTTAAGGCCTTCTTGGGCCTTAATATTATTTGAGTATTTTTCTTAGCTTTTTTTTTTTTGATATATTTATCACATGAATAACAGCTAAAAAAAATCAAGTTGCCAAATAATTGGAGCCACAAACTTCTCATTATCCGCTTGAGAACAATCCATCAAAAATATAAAGCATGAAGTAAAATAAGTAACAGCTATTTGATACTTCGGTACGTCAGAAATTTTTCAGCTCATAGAATATGCTCGTATTTGAAAAATAAAATTCAATGTCCATTATTTAATCTAATTACGAAGTTTTGTAGCTAATTGATCTTTTAATCTTGAAAGAGAAGAATCATTCTTCTCCGATGACATATTTCGGTCAATATATTTGATGAAATGCGACAATTTTGTTCATTGGCCATAATGAAACCTTAAGAAAAAAAAAACATTTTTTGCAAAAAAATAAACTCAACTCAGGATAAAGATGACGATAGGAAAAAAATTAAAAATTATTCTTGGAGTAAAAGATACTTTAAAATTGAGTAGTTTTTTATGTATCTTTTATTTATTTAATTCATCAACGATTTAAATTCAAGCGTTATTGTAAATTTTAAGAATAGCTGAAATAGGACTTTCTGAAGCACATAAAAATTATTTGAAATCATACATGATAGTAAAATTGTATTAAGAAACGATAAGTGTATGTAGCATAGAAAATCCAGACTTTCCCAACTTATATTCTTTTGTTTCTTTAATATAACTTTATGAATGCTTCTTTTGCATTTTAGTTTTTCAATGTGCATGAAAATATAGACAATGCATGGAAATGTACATGTTCATCTAAGATGTTTCGCTTTATACCATGTTTCCTTCTCCCTCAATCTGTATATATTAAGGGTTTATATACGTCGGAAATTTGCGAAGAAAAGATGTGTTTAGTAGACATAAGCAGCACTGTTTAATGAGTGTGAGTAACTGTGAATGTGCAAAATTCAATAAGAAAAGCATTATGTCAAATTCCGCTTAAAAAGCTAATGAAATGTTCAAAATGGAGCAATCTTTTTTTGGCATTGCTGTTTCATAAAAGGACAGGAACCACAAGTTTTTCACATAATAATCACATAATTATTTGTTTTGATAACATTTATGTAGAAATAAGCGATGGCGATTTTAAGTTTGACTAATGCATGCGATTAAAACAAAAATTTAAAAACGGTCACTCACTTTCCGATTTTTGAAATTTCAGCGTTAAAGTGAATACTCTAATTGTTAGATTTCGTAAGAATTACTTTGAATTTGTTTGACTTTTTACTATTCACAAATATTCAGCTTAGGTAAAATTTTTCACACTGCCAACTGGTTTATTGATTAAATGTATAAAGCAATAACAAAAAACAAAGAAACGCCGTCAAGAAAGTGCTTGAACTACTCGGTGCAAATTTTCGAGCCACGAAGTCCGAGGTTCGAATCCTCCACCAGACACAGAAAATTTTTTCAATTGAAATTAATTTTTCTGATCGGTCGTCACCTTTCTGCAGACAATGGAAATGTTTAGAGAAATTAATGCGTTGTAAAGGTCCTTGCATATTAGCCGTTCGGAGTCGGCATAAAAATAATAGGTCAATTTCTCGATCAATTGTGTACGACCAATTAATAACATGTACAACACAATTTAATCATAAGGAGTTCGGTCAAAGATCTTTCGAGGGCTAAAATGGCCGGTATATTATTATTATTATTATAATGATTATAAAATTATGAAGTTTTAAATAAAATAATTTTTTTAGAATACTCTAGTTTTCATGACATGACATGATATGTCTCTAATAACACTTTTCAAATTCGTAGCATTTCGTATAGATAAAAATAACATTGTATTAATAACAGCCCTGGCCATGGTATAATAATACAAGGTAGCATTGACAGTTGCTTGGGAAATCATATACTGTCAAAAAATATACTCAAAAAGAGAGCGCTCACAATCCGCCATTGAAAACACAAGCAATGTTGAAAACGTTGAAGTGAAAAAAAAACAACAACCACAGCAGCTGCTGATGTATTTCCACAACAAGCTGTTTTTGACAGTTTATTTTTTCCTGTTGAAGAGAAAATAAGCAGTTGTCAATGCTACCATGTATTATTATACCCATGATACAATTATACAGGTAGGTTTGACAACAGGCTATTTTCTCACGAGATCGTTCATAGATTGTCAAACTCGTCATTTTATTTTTTTTTTTTTTTTTTTTTTGGTTTGCTTTGTCTTGTATGATTTTTGACAATTCATGTTCGCTGGAAAACTGTCACACCTACCTGATTAATTATACCATGATTATACCATGGCCCTGGCATATCCATCTGATCTATTACAATTTGCTAAAAATTTATTACCGACGGCTTGATTTGTCATCACTAACAACTAAACGTCAAAATATCAAATTGCTTTATCAGAAATACATAAAATTAGAAAATTTTATAAACCTTAACGCAAGTTAAATATTACGCGAATATTTAAAAAATAGCTTCATAAAATTAAACTAAACCAATTAACTATCGACGCAAAGATGTTTCGCTCGAATTTTGACAAAAATCTTGGTAAGTTTTTTGTGGTTGAATTTCGCTTTGAGAAAGAAAGTGACTCATCAGGAAATTGCGCTGCACTTCGATGCAAGAAGGCAATAAAAACAATTTCGAAAGTAATTTAAATTTTTTCCATACTCAGAAAACGCAACCAGCCACTTACATTTGGAGCCCGATTGGCCCTCAATACTGTTGATATGCGATGAAATCAATCAAAAGGATGTTAAGTGAGTTCAACCAAAAGAAAGTTTTTATAAGAATTATGAAATTTATATTAAAATGTTTTGTGCTTAAGTCCCAAAACTGCATTTGCTGCTATAAAAAAAAAGATGACATCGCCCAATCCTCACTCGGCTTGCTACGCGCTGTTGGTACTAGAGAGTGTTGTGAAAAACTGTGGTGCTCCCATGCATGAGGAGGTGTTTACTAAAGCAAACTGCGAGATGTTCAGCTCTTTTCTGGAGCAGACACCACATGAGAATGTGCGTCAAAAAATGCTGGAACTTGTGCAGACATGGGCAAACGCTTTTCGCTCTTCAGAAAAGTATCAGGCAATAAAGGTGAGTGTTATTAATGACCTACATATCTGGGTTTACTAATAAAAAGTATTTTTATACAAAATTACTGAACCTGAAATCTTGTGGGACAGGTTCATGAAGAAGTCTCAAGTATTTTTTTATTTAAACACAAGGTATAAAAACCTTGTTTGTTTTCTATTATTGCGCGGTCCTATAATGAGTATAATTATCCAACTGTCAACATTACGTCTTGTATGTTCCTCAGCAGATCTGACATTATTCATATAAGTATGAAACAAACCAAAAGTTCACTCAAACCGCCTAATTAAATTAGTTACAATTTAAAGCATACAAAATAAGCTGCAATAAGCAGTCTGCCAACACATATCAACAAAGTTTGTTGATTTAAAACAAAAATACCCATTATAATGAGTTCCGAAGAAGAAATGATCTTCGATGATGATGTTAATAGTTGCAAAATTCTCTAATTAACACATATAAATTCAAATCTTCTTTCAGGTCACCATGCAAATACTCAAGACCAAGGGTCATACGTTTCCAGAGTTCAAGGAAGCTGATGCCATGTTTGCTGCAGACACTGCACCTAAATGGGCGGATGGCAACGTTTGTCATCGTTGCCGCGTTGAGTTCAACTTTATCAATCGCAAGCATCACTGTCGCAATTGTGGACAGGTGTACTGTGGACAGTGCACCGCTAAACAGTGTCCACTGCCTAAGATTGGTATTGAAAAAATGGTAAGCTTGACTCAGTACATGTTGTATATACACATTATTTAAAAATATCGATATACTTAAGGTGCGTGTTTGCGATGGTTGTTTCGCTAGCCTACAACGTCCAAGTAGCGCTAAGTCGACCACTCGTACTGCTGAAACCGATTTGCCCATAGAGTACTTGAAAAGCTCTTTGTCGCAGCAAGTGCAGGTAATTGAATTCATACCAGATTTGCTTTCCTTTTAGCTTAATACATTTCTCTGCTATCTTTCAATATCGCCTCTTCTTCATGATAGACGCCAGCTCGTAAAAACGAACAAGAACTAACAGAAGAAGAAGAGCTACAATTAGCATTAGCTTTGAGTCAATCCGAAGCCGAACAAAAGAAACAACAACAAGTGAGTCGTTTATATTTCACTGTCCCATCATATCTTATCGCTGATTGTGTGTGAGAAGGAAAAAATAAAATAACTTGAGTCAGAATTTTTGTGTTAATTGTTAAAGTCAACGTATTGTTGAGACTTGTTATCGTTGCGTTTGCTTAAAAATTTTTCAGATTTTCTAAATAAATCTAGTTTTTAAATTTTGTCTTTTTCTGTATATTCTGCAGACTTTAGCTGCAGCCACTTATCGCGTACAGGCTCGTTCGCCTAGCCCAGAAGCTCCACCAGTTCCTAAGGAGTACCAACAGCAGGAAGAAAATCCAGATTTGGCCAAATATTTAAATCGCAGCTACTGGGAGCAACGCAAAGTCTCTGATTCACCCATGGACAGTCCATCCGCACCGAGTCCAATGCCAACACCACAGCCACAACAGCTGGTTCTACAGCAAAAGGTAAATGTTTCTTTATGTAACGCATATAAAATATCTGTCCTAATTGATCGACTTTGATATACTAACGATTACCAGAAAACTACATTCAGATACTTATTCGATCAGGCATCAGAACATTTACACTCAAAATGTAACTTATGTGTACTTATTTACACTCGATAAACCTTACAATCTGAAAATCTGAATAACTTAACATAATCTTTAATTAAGAGATTCTGATAAAATTTGATTTGAATATTTTATTGTAGCCCGCTGATGAGGTGCAAATCGATGAATTCGCTGCCAACATGCGCACCCAGGTGGAGATTTTTGTAAACCGCATGAAATCTAATTCGAGTCGTGGGCGTAGCATCTCCAACGACAGCTCAGTGCAAACGCTTTTTATGACCCTTACATCGTTGCACTCGCAGCAGCTGTCCTACATCAAAGAGATGGACGACAAACGCATGTGGTACGAACAGTTGCAGGATAAATTAGCCCAAATTAAAGATTCACGCGCTGCTCTGGATGTATTGAGACAAGAGCATGTCGAAAAGCTACGCCGCATAGCCGAAGAACAAGAGCGTCAGCGTCAAATACAAATGGCACAGAAATTGGAAATAATGCGCAAGAAGAAACAAGAATATCTGCAGTATCAGCGTCAACTGGCACTTCAGCGCATACAAGAACAGGAGCGTGAAATGCAAATGCGTCAGGAGCAGCAAAAAGCTCAATACCGCATGGGTCAGACAGCATTTCCCTTTATGCCAACGAATGCTGTTAGTGCTCCTGCACATGCTGGTTCACCATCGCATCAACTTGGCTATAATCCATATGCTTATAATCCAAATTCACCGGGTCCCATACAGGGGCAGACTCAGTTCGGTGCCCAGGGTCAAGCGGTGCCAACAACAATGCCGGGCATGTATGTGCCGGGGATGGTGCCTCAAAATCACAATCAGCATCCAGGCATGATGATGCAGGGCCAAATGAATCCTGGCATGTTGCCACCCAATAGTCCTATGATGACTGCCGCTAGTCTTCAGCAGGCCGGAATGCAACATCAACAACAACAGCAGCAACAGCAACAGCAGCCGCCGCCGCCTCATTTGGGTGAAAACGGCATGCCAAACAATCATGGTGAGTTATGGTTGAAGAATCGTCAAGTTTTTTAAAGAAAAATATTTTAATGCGAAAAATATTTTTTACTATGCATGGCAAAATTAACTGAAAATTTGATTTCTTCTAAGGCAATCTTTTGCAACAAACAGGCGCTCCACAACAACAACCTACAACACTTGCCACAGGTCCTCCTCCTCATCTACAGCAAGCTCAACCACAACCTCAATTGGCCCATGTTATGTTGCAACAACAAAATGTCGTTCATACTCAATCACCTATTCCTACACCTGCTCAGATGCCGCCGACAGTAGCAGCAAGTATTCCGCCACACATGGTACCACCTCCAACTCTACCCACTCCTACTGCTAACACCCAAATTGAAGCCGTCGCTGCTGCACCTGCACCACCACAAGTCGAACCAGAATCACCAGCACCTGTAGCTGCTCCAGCTGAGCCAGCTACTGCTGAGCTCATAAGTTTCGATTAAGCAGCTCTCCCCGATGCATTTTTTATATTCTAATAAGTATTCACTTATCAATATGCTAAATATTTATCAAATTTTGTTCTTTGATCTGTCATTCCATGATATTTATATGTATGTAACTGTCAAAGATTAAATTGTATTACGAAATTACTGTTATAGATTTAAAAAAATGATTTTTATTTCAACTAGAAAATACTTCCTGAATGTTAATAAATGTGTAATAGTTTACACTCAACATTGTGGCGGCAATCTCGAGGAACTGAACGACATGACAAGAATGTCGCCAAAAGATATGATATTGCGGAAACTACAGTTTTCACACTAATTTCTAGCTCATTGTGGAGTTGCATTCTCAACTAGGATGATGTACCCTTTAGTATGGAAGAGGTGTTAGATATGCCCCCATCAAACCAAGAATTGCGACATGTAATCACATCATGAAACTTTTCTGATACATTTGATCCCTCAAAGGGACGTTGGCCGACGCACTGTTTCGGTTCTACTTTATGAGGCAACATAGGATTAAGCCTATATGGCAGGTAAAACACCTGTGGATTCAGTATCAGTAGAAATTGTCTTCTACCCCTTCATTCTGTATCAAGAAAAATCAAACTAGCGATAAGCAAGACACGGGAAGCATTAGGTTTTTAGATGGAAGATAGTAGTGTTGATCGTCAAGATAGTCGAGGTAGTCAAGAGAAATAAAGGGTTGCAAAGCTTTTAAAGAGTGAAATTTTATGTTCTCAAGTGTTAATATATTTCGCAGTCACCTTATCCAAAATTTATCGAAATTATTTTCTAATTCTATACTTACCTTGATAGACATTAAGAAAAAGCTAAACAAAAATTTTCTAGTTTTGCAGTTGATTTATTTTCATAATTTATCACTTTTTAGGTTTTTGTTTTGTTTAATTCTTTCACTTGGTTTTGCTTATTGCAATATTTTAACTTAGATTAAATTACAATATTTTTAACAGTGACTTTGAAAAGTATATTTGCCATCTACTAAACGAATTGCATGCAAATGGAGATGCTTTTCATAATCATATAATTAAGAATGAATTTATTTGTTTTTTTTTTTAATTACAAATATACGAATGTATTCAGTTAAAGAGCATTAATTTTAAGATAATTTTATATGTAGTATTATCACGACAAGTTTATCTTTTTACACCGAATATTATTTATATGCTGTTGTATTGTTTAAATTGTAAACAAATTTTTTGTTAAAAAGCGTTGTTTTACAGAGATCGCTCTTTGCTGCCTTGGATAGCAGTTAATTCGTATTTGCGATAGTTTTTAGAATATTCCTCTTGCATAGTATCATCATCAGTAAATTGAATAACATTTTTTTTTTGTTTGTAATTTTAATAAAATAAAAGCAATAAACTATAGCCAGTTATTATTTTTAAATACAAATTTCTGGATGTGATTTGTTTTAATTACATTTGAATTTGATATCGTATTAATTGCATTAGCTATTGATTAGTTAATTATTAGCTAATGACTTGCATTAACTAAATAATTTGTTAGATTTTTGTTGTTTATGAAATTTTTTTAAATTTTCCAGCGCTAGTTGCATCTAATGAGATCGCCAAAATATAACGTCAAAGTAAAAGAAGCGATGTAACTTCGCTTATAAGAAAACCGCAGCCTAAATATAGGCAACACTCTTTTGAGTTTGACAGAGCATGTTAAACAACAGAACTGCAGAGCTCTAACATAAGCAGACTTCATTTTATAATGCAAAAAAAAAGTTACCATTAACACTATCGTTATCTTGAGAGCAAGTAAGACCCAACGAAAAGCAAATTTTTTTGAAATTATTGTAAAACAACTCAAAAGCAATTAAATAAAATTTGTAAAAAAAGACAAATTTAACGCTATCCATGAACGCTGTGTATTATCCTGTTTATGTGTTATTTTAAGTCAATTTGGTCGAAATGGTTTTGAATCAGACCGCTGAATATTGCATAAGCCCAGTTTCACTCAAAGCGGGATTTAAGAGATTTCAAAATATGACAAATAAACGACCTGAAGTTTTTTTTTTAAGTAAATAACAAATTGCGATAGTCATAATTTTCAATTCTGATGGAGCATTTAATTGAATAAAATAAATAGTGATGAAATAATCTGTGGTAGACACTGCAAAATCTGATAGGAAACCTTTTGCTTAGACTCCTTCGAAAAAAAGTAGAAAGATTTTAGTGAATCGTTTATTAATTTGTCTCTTTCTTTTCAACGCAGTATTTCTGAACATTTCGAAAATTTCAATCAGACAAAAAATTTTTTAAAGCTTAGTATGCTGTAGAAACGAAAATTTTTCGGCATACCCCAGCCAACATGTGCAAGATAAATTGTTCTCCTTTCGCCGAGGCAAAGCGAAAGCGATACTTTTAGAAGATATATAGGCGTGATTCCTTTTGATCGAAAAGAAAGCGTTTCGCTATCGTTACTTCTGGGGGATACATTTTTTTTTTCAAAATCAAAAGACCACAGTTTCGCCCTTTTTTCGTTTAAGCGAAGAAAAGCGATATCATTGAGGCATTTTCAAAAAAATAAAACTGTTTATTTTGTAACTTTAAGCATTGCTTTGTTTTACTTTTTGATATTTGGAGTTTGATTCGCTTATATCTCTTCTAGGCGATGAAAAGAAGTCAGAAGTAAGAAAAAAATTAAGCAGTAAATATTTTCCCCGTTAGCTCTTTTCATATCGAGTCGTTTGTTTTGTTCTTGAGTACTATTGAGTTAGTTCACAAATTTGATGAGGACTACACCATGACGTCCTTACAATAATAAAAAAATTAAACATGATTTTAAAGCAGAATGTAATTGCTTGGAACTGCAGCTTAAAACTAAAAAGGATATCGTCTACTTCTCACTAGGAAAATTCGCTTTCTGCTTACTCGACGGATCGTTTCCTGCTCAAAAGAAAGACTCATTTTCTGCTCCTAAGATTCATTTCCTGCTCTTCTAGAATATTTCGCCACGATGGACTTTTTCTTCCTAAAATTTTTCTTGAAGATTAGTTTCCTGCTTTTCCGCGATACAAAATGCTGGCTGGGATAATTCTACACCCGAAATATTGGTGTATAGTCAAAAATGTTTATGTGGAGAAAAAAGCACCTCCAGCACGACCTTGCTCAATGTAACTAATAGAAATTCGGGCAGTTGACATAATTAACGTTGACGAAATGCAATTTAACTTCTAAACATAAAGCTTTATGTCTCTGTATCCTAGATATTGTGGTTTTATGCACTTTGCATCGTTACATATTGTTTTAATAGATTTTTGCTATATTGAAAATGTAGTTTATAAGCAAAGAACTGAAAGGAAATAAAATAAAACTTTAGGCAAGTTTACGCAAATGCAAGTTGCGATAATTGTGGAATCTTTTGTTTTTAAGTGAAGTTTACTGAGTCAACTATGTAAATTTTTGAGTGTTGCGATAGTCGTGAGTTGTGTTATGCGAGGTCGTATTGTTTTCTTAGTGAAATGTCAAAATTCTGGTGGCAATTAAATATCCGGGCATATAATCGACAGCGAAATTTTATCATTTCTACACTCCACATGGTTGTTGAACTTGCTAGCATTGAACAAATTTTCTCCTTTAACAGCGTACTACCGAGCGAAAAAAAATTCCGCTGCCTGATCGGTGCCAAAAAACTCCATGTACTTCATATGTGAATTTTATTTTCGTTTCTACGGCATACTGAGCTTTGAACGGTTTGAGCAAAACGCCTATTTAAGTGACATGATGAATTTAAAACAAAATTGTTATAGAATTCGTTTGAAATTTTAAAAACGGTTTGAAATTCGATTTATGCAAAGGTTTGCATCAGAACGACTTTAGTCGGGATCCGTTTAGAGTTTCGGATAAACCCGGGTCTATCAGACCCAAAGCTAAAAAAACATACTACACTTAAACTTTTAGACAAAAACAAAAATTAAAAATATAAAATCAAAGAAGTTTCAGTAGTTTTTGTTTTCTAGAAAATATTTTTACTTTTACATTTATTTAATGTTTGCATTATAATATTCAATACTTTTATTTATAGCTATTTTGTAAGATTTTTAACACTTTTCATTATTTTGTTTTTTGTGTTGAAATATGTCAAATTTTTAGCAGCAATACTTTTATTTATACATTTTGAAATTTACACTTACAACTACATAAAACTTTGTAAAAACTTAAAAAAGATTATTAAATAAGGCAACTTTTTTTAATGAATAAAACTTAATTAAAACTAATTATATCTAATTAAAATTAACATAAAATAAAGCAGTTGTAGTCCCAACTTACAATTTTCATCCCATAATGATTGTGAGTAGAATTTTAACAGTGAATTAAGGAACTTATTCAAAGACATAAGCTTTGTATGATCATCGTTAAAGGCTATAAGCTGCAAGCTTCTTATTGGTTGAAGGAGGTTTTTGATATCTTTGAAATAAAGGTGTCTATGATAGTGTGAAATGATTATAAAAAAAGCTTCAATATTTGAGCGGGAGAAAACAAACTGTTTCGAAAACCATCTGGGGCCCTACTCTGTAAAATAGCGAAAAAAAATCGTAAATAGCGTAATCGGTACTCCGGGATGCGATAACCGCATGCGATTTGCTATTTGAATGTGCATCACGTTTCATTTTCGCATCACGGAGTAGGCTCTCTGGAATTGTACCCTTGAAATCTGGAATTGTAAGCATCTGGCACCCTTGATTCACCGCACTTCAGTCAGCCTTCTCTTCTTTCGACCAGTTTGTATTTTAAGGTAATAGTACACTTTAGAAAAAAAAAACAAAATAAAAATTTTTTAATGATTAAAAAAAAAAAAAATAATTATTGAAGTAGCTCAAAAAAAAAAATATAACTTATATTTTAGTCTTATAAATTGTACTAAATAGTACCTTAATGCAGAAGTAACGTTGTAAATGTTTCAATGATTTTTCATTAAAAAAGCAGTGAAAGTGTTAATTTCCTGAAATTCTGCCATGTTTTAGTTTTCCTAACTTACTTTTTTAAAGTTATTTATTTTATATCGCGGCTTTTTAACCATCTTCTTTAAAAATGTGAGTATTCTTATGAATGATAAAAATATATGATACATTTCATTCAAATATGTCGCGATTACAAAATTTATAAAAGGGAAAACAAAAAACTTCGGCATAAAATGCGTTCTTGTTGGATTTTATGTAAAAACATCCCAATATCGGAAAGGGTTTCGTCAAAGGCGACCGCGTACTGGTTGAAGCACAATATATTTTACTCCAAGAGCTTGACACTACAAACGCATAATTTTACAATTCCAGGGGATAACTTTGATCACGCAGACGTTTCCGCTTTATTTGTTTCTTCTTTTTCCTTCTCTTTTTCAAGAAATAATCAGCAATCACCATAATACTCATTTTTATGAAATATTAATTTTACTTCAATTGAACTTTTTTATTTTTCTTATAAACAAGTGTCAGATTTGCTGTCATTCATAGTTGAAGCGTTCAGAAAGCAGCATGTTCGAATCCGATTACATTGATTGCTTTCCGCTCGGAATGTAGAACACCTTTTTAAATCGTAATCGAAAATGAAATCCGATTCCGATTCAATTCCGAGGTGGATTTCAGAACACGCCTGATTATCAATTTATGCCTTTGAAATTGTTCCTAAAAGCGCGCTTTAATTTATTTTATGTTCGAAAATTATAGTTTCTGCAATAAACCTTGTATAATATTTTTATACAATGTTTATAGGAGAAAATACTTTTTCGTCATTTTAAACAATCAATATAGTAGGATTATAGAAAAATCGTATTTTTCTATAAACTATTTGATTTTGAGAATGTTCCTGCACGTTAATTATATTGTTTTATAGTAAATAATATAATTAATCATTTCTTCAAATAGGCAGGGTTATACAAAGGTTATATCATTAAATCATTCTCTAGTCGGGAAAAGCGAAAGAAAATTGTTAGTTGGGATGATGAAAGAAAATCTCTAAAAAACAAAAAAAAACATTCAGAAAGTATCCAAATATAAACAGCCGAATCATGAAACTCCCAATAGATTCAACTGTGAATCATAATCATTCTACCATGAATAAAATTCTACCATTAACAAACTTTTTCTATAAAATTAGCATAAAATTTTCCGTGTATAAAATTCTGTCAGTTATAAAAGGATCCTGCCAAAGTATGAGAATTAAATAAATTTCATGCAATTCTCCCAGACATAATATATTCCAGGAACATTTTGAAATAAAATTTAAAGGATTTTGGAAAACTTCGCATAAAGCACTTCAGCTAACTTTGAAAATTGAAGTACAAAAGAATTCTAAGCTCCCAAAAACGTTAAGATTCAAAGCATTATCGCTTAAAATGTACTCAACATTACTTTATTTTATAAATTAAAAAAAAAAATTTTTTTTTAATATACAGACTGGCAGCTAAGAAGTTTTTAGAGTAATCATACATGAATTTTATTTTTGCTTGCTTTAATTTGACGGTCTAACCCGGTTGTCATAAGTCATGAGTAGGCTGATGATATTTGTTTTAAAAAATACAAGCAAATTATTTCGCGAGTTTTTAGAGTGATAATCCATGCATTTTGTTAATGTTTTGATGTGTTTCTTTTTTCTGAAGAAACCAAATTTGTGCCCCCAAATTTTTTTCTTTTTTTATATACAGTTCAGGTTCAACAACTTGATTGGTTTAAATTTTCTTTAGCTCTCTGCTCTTAATAATGATCATCTTTGTGTAACTTTGTAAAAATGAGCAGTACAAAAAACTAGCGCTGGAATTACTTGTGAGCTTAGCAAAAGTTTTCATTAAAACTTTTTGTTTTTTCTTTAAGATTTTTAAGCTTTTTACTTGACTTTATTATTACACATAAATTTGAATATATTCATTGATTAATGTATGCGTGTATTTCTATCGTTTCTTTTGCATTGTTTTAAAAGAAAAAAACTAAAAAACTCTAGTCTACTTTTAGGCTTTAATTAAATTAAAACGATTTTACCATAAGAAAAATATAACAAATAAAAACTGCAGCATTTAGAATAATTGCAAAAATGTATGGCAATGCTTTTCATAAAATATTTACCTGAAAACTTTTATTTCGAGCTTTTCTTTATAGGATTTATTGAGTTTTTCGCGGTTTAGACCAGCTTTAAGCTGTGCCAAACTTTGCCTAACATTCTCTACTAGCGATTTTTTCGCTAATTTAAAAAAAATAAAGCTTAAATAATATAAAAAAAAACTTTAAAGCGTTGTGGTTTTTGTTTTGTTTTGCATTTGATATTTTTTATTTATATATATTTTGTTATTCTAACAGCTAGGTTTTAATTAATAATAAATAGCAATATTGTTTAGCTTAAAACAGAAAATAGTAATTAAAATAATCATCAACTATAGACAGAGACATAGCAAAAATATTTATATTTATATTTATATTTATATATATAAATATATATATATAAAAAAAGTGCAGCAAAGTTTGGCACAGCTTAAAGCTGCGCACAAATTCAGTCGAAGCTTGCTTGTTTTGTTTTTTTTTTTAATTTACTTTATTCATTATCAACTCTTTTGTTTTATTATATTAGCATTTATATTTTATATAATGCAACATGTTCATGATCCTTAGACGATTAGAGTCTCTGCAGGATGGGTGGCTAGATATTTTCTGCACGCGAAATTCTGCCAAATGTACGGAAAAGTTTCAACATTTTTTTACAATTGTACATTTTTCTTTTTTTTATTATTTATTTTCATTTTATCATCATTTTGATTATTATTATTTTTATATTTAAGGCTAAGATAAAAGTTTTCAAGTCTTCTTTAAAAAATGTATGTAAACGAAGTAAAAAAAAAATCCTACAACAGATTTTTGCAGATTTAATTTTAAAAATATTTCACATATTTAGCAGTAGAAAATTTAACAGCATGTTAACTAACAGCTTTAAATGTTAAATAGCATAAAATGTAAACACAAGTTTGTTGTTGGAATTTTGAGTATTCAATCAAGACTAAGAAGAGTTTCGAGTTCAAAAATATCTGCAAGGCTAGCTTAAGAGTTCTGCATAATTTTTCTGCACAGAAAAATCTTAATTTGCTCTGTATATATTTGCGAACTCGAAAAACTTGAGGTTTGCATGTTTTTTTACACATGTTCAATTAGCCACAAGTAAGTTAAGCGTTTTCGAAAATATCTGCAAAGCAAGCTGAAAAATTCTGCATATCCTTGTCTGCAAAAAACATTTTAAACTTGCTCTGTAGACATTTTCGAGCTCGAATCACTTGAGCGATGCGTATTTTGAACACATATATTAACACAACAAGCAAGTTCTGCGTTTTCGAAAATATCTGCAAAGCAAACTGAAAAATGATGCAGACTTTTTCTGCAAAACACGCTTGAAATAGCCTCTGTAGACATTTTGAACTCTAAAATTTGCATTTTTCTTACATGTACTCTTGGCTCGACTGGTTTAACAGAGCTATTTAACAGAGAGCTTTTCAATTAACATTTGCTGCAGTTCAATTTTACTGTAGTTTTTGTTCTTCTCTGAAATGATTATACTGCAGTAGTTTAAAAAATATGACAATTATTTGTTTTAATTACAATACAAAGTATAAAAATTATATAAATTGCAGAGCTAGAGTTAAACATTGATTAAAATTGTTTCATTTTTATATTGACAAAAGATTATTAACAATTTTTATTTTTATTTATTTTTATACTTAACAGCAGCATTTTCTTACAATGGATAAAAATTTTATAGTTGTTTAATTGATAAAAAAACGCAAAAGCAAATGGAAAAATAACTAGTAATAAAAAAAAAGAAAAAATAATTATGTACAGTTTAAAAATTGTCAAAAAATTATCGTGAAGAGAAAAATTGTAAAATAAAAAAAAGTCTAATAATAAATTAAAAAAAAAAAAAATATTTAAAAGTTCTTTGAAGTATTTATATGTAAGTGTGACTTTGAAGCAAGAAATTGATTTTTACACTGCCCAAAATTAACAGGTTTCATTGGCTTAAAATAACTAAAAAATACATATATGTACAAAAATATTCATGCCTTTGTTTTTTTATATCCTTTAATATTTCACTTGCTTGTTTTTTTCACTAACTGTTAAACAGTGAACGAACAGAAAAAATAATAAATGATCAAAAATGAGAAAAAATTTAAAAAAGTTGCTATAATAAGGATTTTTAGATTTTTGGAAAACTTTTTACTTTTCGCTTTACACTGTTAAAATTTGAATAGTTTTTTTTCCCTTTGTAATTTCTTTACATGTACATTTATTTAGCTTTTCGTTTTTGCCAATTTTAATGCAAATTCTTATCTTTTTGTTTTCTATCACATTTGACATAATTTATGTTTTATTTTAATATTTATATAATTTAAATTTTTAAATATTTTATATGTGCTACACACTAAAAAATGTTTTAATTTTATGCGGCATTTTTCTTTCTATGTTTTTTTATACACTTGCAAATTTTTGCTTTGCTCTAGCTTTTGGCTCAAATTCTACTCTTTATTTGCAAGTATTTTTTGTGCCAATCTTGGTTGTTGTTGTAATATTTTTCACTTTTTGTTATCCTTTGCTTAGCTTTCTTTGTTTGTTTTCTGCTTCTGCTTTGCTACATTTTTTTGTTTTTTGTTATTATTTTAAATTTACAATTCATATTAAAATTAATTTTTTTTTTTGAAAAAAAGCTTACAAATTATACACAACTTTTTATAGTGGAAAGTGATAAAAAAAAACCAAAAACAAGTTATAAAGTATTAATTATAATCATAAGAATAATAGTAATAGTTATAGTAATAAACAAAGTTTGTTTTATTTTTAGCTTTTCTATGTGTGGTGTTGGTGTTTGTGTGTGTGTGAAGCATTTAAAATGAAACTTCGTTATTTTTCCTTTTTTATTCCTAGTTCTTGGTTCTTGGTTTTTGTGGTAAATATTGTTACTTTCTTGTAGTTTTTTGTTGTTGTCAATGAGTTGTTTTCTTTGTATTTTTCTCTTCTAAAATTGCCACCTTTTTTCTATCCATCCGTCTTGTCCAACCGTTTATTTGATCGTCTCCTACAATTTACAGCTGAAGCTTTTCCATTTTCTCCTCTTTGCATTCCTTTATTGTTTATTTTGAATACTTTTATAACTGCTTGTTTTTTTTAGTTTATATCACATGGTTTAAATGTTGCAGCAACATGTTGCTTTGTACGCCCACCTAGGCAACATGTTGCAGCCACAACAAACGCGCTGAGGGCTGAGACAGCAGCTTGCAGCAATTAAGAAACGCCAGCAGCTTTTGTACTTAAAGTGTCTGTGTATAAGTAAGTGTGAGTGTGTGTGCGTGTGAGTGAGAGCAAGAAGACTGCACAATTTTCGCTTGTAATGGAGTGTTGATGAAATGTTTCTGGCAACATGTGGCGATAAAAGTGCAGTCAAAGGTTGCTGTGAATGGTATTAAAAAAAAATTCTTCAGGAGTTGCGATTTTAAAATGATGCTTGTTGTTTTTGCTGTTTTATTTATTAAATGTTAAACTGTGATACTTGTAGTTGTTGCTGTTATAGATGTTGAGAGTTAAAATGTGCTACTTGTTGTTGCTGTTGCGAGTCATACTCTGTTGTTTGTTGTTTAAAATAATACTTGTTTCTTCTTAGATTTTATTTCTAAAACTTTTATTGCTTCAGCTTCGCTAGATTTTTCTCCTTTGCTCCTCTTTAGTTTCTTATCACATACGAAATTTAACAACAATAAAAATACACAAAAATATTTAGTAAATTAAATAGTTTTTAGTGTTTTGCTGCAGCAGGGAAGCAACTCTCAACAAAACCTCAAACAGCAACATTTTCTTGCATAAGCTGCAGCAACTTCTACTCCTCATCCTCTACACTCCGATTTATCGCCTTTGCATTGCTTCAACCTCCTACGCACTCCTTATCCTCCGCCTTCAACTTCACCATCTCATTTTCACTCCTGCTATTCCCTCACCACACTACTTTTAGCGCAGCTGTTGCTGCGTTTTTGCTGCGCCCCTCATTAAACAATTTTTTCGCTACTAATGCTACTTTTTTCAGTGCATTTTTTTTAATTTTTACTGCACCTGTTTAGGACATTGGTCCATTAGTTGTTGTTGTTGCAGCTTGTTGTTGTTGTGCTGTTGCATCGACAACTTCAGCTGCTGCTTCATTTGTTGTGGCAGCTGCTGCTGCTGTAGCTTGATTATTTGTTGCTCCGGCCGCTGCTGTTGCTGCTGCTGCTACTGTTGTTGCTGTATTATTGGTGGTAGCCACTACATTTTGTGGTTGTGCTTGCTGCTGCTGTGTTGCTGGCGCTGCTGCTATCATGTTGCTTGCTGTTGCTGCACCATTGCCTGCAATCTGTAGCTGTGTCTGCATCTGCAACTGTTGTAGCGTCTCCTGTGACATGTTTGCCTTCAATATCGTGTTTTCAACTTCAAGCTGATTGATTTTATCCATTAACTCAGATATTTTCTCTTTGAGGACCTCGACTTCCTCACGAACAGCTATCATAAGATGGGATTTAACCAGATCCTAAAAGTAGACAAGAAAAGAGAAGAAAATTAATATTTTGTATTTTTGAAGTGACTTATTTTGTAACTTATTTTAAATTTGAAAAAAATATGTGATATACTATAAAAAATGAAGCATTTATATAAAGCTCACATCCGTTACATTTCTTTTATTGTTGAATCTAAAGGATATTGTAGAATTTTAAATGCCATTTTTTGCAGATCTTATTCTATTATATAAACTACTTCGAAAAATTCGGTAGAAAAAATAATTTCTGCCAAATGTCACGTCCGTGACGCCTAAATTATTTAAGCATAAGAGTGGATTAGCCCAATTTTCTTTTATAAATGTGAGTATTTGAGCTTAGTTTGGAAATGTTACGAAAAAATTCAAGCCTTACAAGGTCACAAACACAACCGGACAAACATTATAAATTATATTCATTGACAGCAGACAAGCACACTTTCCAATTTTAGTCCATCAAACTTTTGAAGAAAAACAAGTTATGCCAAAATGTCACATCCGTTACAGCAGTAAACTTCAAGGCATATAAAAATATTTATTTTACTGAACAGAAATATCTTATAGACGAACATTTTAAAGTTAAAACTATCAGTGGCTAATAACGTCACATCCGTTACATAAGACAAATATTGTCAAGCTTAAAAAATTATTTTTATCCTAAAAAACTGTCTGAGGCCAAATGAGCAATTTTAAAAATTTTTTGAATGTCATATCTATCAGCCTTTATAATGCTTGCATATTTTTGTTTTTCTTTGTTCATCACATAAGTGTTGCTGGCGCTGGTTTTTTTTTTTTATTGAGTGTTGCTATTGTGCACGAAGAAGAACAAAGTGAATGATGCTTGAATTTATTTTTGCCTTTGTGCTACTTTTGCGCTTTGTGTGCAAGCATGCTCAAGGATCGACCCAGCTACACACGCCTCAAAAATGGCCATAAAAATTGCCAATAAACAGCAGTTTTATAGTAGTCAGCAGAGCACTAAAGCAGCAATGAAGCAAAGCTATAAAAATTTTACGATTTTCATTTACTACGATTTTTTTTAGGTTTTCCCGTTGTCTCTCATTTCAAATGTTGCTGCATGTGAGCGCTTCGAGCAGAAGCATGGGACTTTCCCGATAATATCCATGTCAAAGTTGAGCAGAGTATACAACAACAATGTAAGGGGGGAGGGGAAAAGTCAGAAAACTAAGTGACCTCATGACATGGGTGATTTTTTGATTTGTCAGAAGTTTTTTTTTCTTTTTTAATTTAGTAGCATGTGGAGGGGAACATGTCTCTAAAAATGTTTACACTAAATGTTGCTAAGAAAGTTGTATTTTTCATACATTCAAATATACACTTCACATAGAATGTGACATAAATTTGCTCTAATTTTTACTGTTGCTGTAATTTAATTGCTTTTCTGTGGCATAAAAAAAGGCCTGATAAAAACCGGGCCAATATCATGTTCTGTGCTCGAAATCCAAGTACAGTTAACAACATGCAAATCACAAAATGAACAGTTCCACGAATTGTTGACATCGATTCAGACGTGACGTGTGGCAGCACTTTGTGCACCTTGCTATAATTTCAACGGTAGCAGCAACTCACTCCTGTGAAAGCTTCTCAGCCCCCCAGAGTGTTTTGTCGTTAAGCATGAGCATGAATCATGCTTTGTGCTAGTTGCTGGTTGGGGCGGCTTCATTCGAAGCATGAGCACGTGTTGTAAATTGGGTGCTGCCGGATTTAATTGCTTGCTCTTGTGGGCCTGTTTGTCTGTCTGTATGTTTGCTTTTGTCTGAACTTATTTGTTTTATTGCTATAAAAATATTTAAGTAAAAACAGATGTTTTCTAAGCTGCGTGTAAATAAATATTTGATGACAAATATTTAGTTATTTAGATTAAACGTGGGCGCAATCATCGTCATAAAAACAAGTAATTAAAAAATAGCTGAAGAAAGTGTGTCAAAGCGCTCATGTTACAAACAAAAATTAAAACAACTTGAAGGTGGTCAAAATCAATAGCAATTTCGACATTATAGCAAGATTTTATGAGCTATGACAACTGTCTGCAGTAAATGAAGCAATTATAAAATGACAGTTTGGGTTATTTGAGTAATATTTTCAACTGAATTCCCAGCGTTCTGGGTTTAAGCAAGAAGAAAATTTAATAAAATCACGTTATGAACCATCTGAAGATCAATTTTAATTATTTTACACGAAAAAATTACGTTGAAATTCAAAACAAAATTTTTAAAAAGCAATACATTTAATGTCCTTTTTATAGAAACTTTTTGAAACAACAAAAGTTAAAGTTTAAAAGTTAGTTTTTATGGCCAATATTTAAGAAATTTAATAGCAACCATTTTATAGAAACACCAGCGGACCGGGCAAACTTTGTCCCGCCCAAAATTGATTTTTTATATATACATAGGTTTTTAATGACCGCCACTTGGACCTATAGCATCTACATACCAAGTTTCACTATCCAAATATGTAAAACTCAAGCATTATAACCACCTCGCGCATATTTGGTTCAATTAACTACTATAACCATCCAAACTGATTTACCAAATTTTAGTCTAACACGAAGAAAACCGTCTGGGTAAAAGTGGGTATAACAACATTTTTCCTCCCAACCATCTCGTACTCGAAAAAAATCTACTTCCAACACTTTAGATCAAACATACCCACGTAGTGGCCCGTACCCGTATGGCCCGCGGGGCCCTTCATACAAATTTTTTTCTATCTTTTTCTGTCTGCGATGAGCCAAAATCAAAGAACGCCTGCAAAAAACAACAACACAAACCGCACTTGTTCAGTGTTCAGCACATTTTCCAACGAACTTTACAAAAAAAAAAAGATACAATAGTTTCGACTATCTCGTAACACAAGACGTAGAATTAGTCAATTCGCTTTTGATGACATCTTTTTTAAAAACTATTTAGCAAAATATTTATTCCATACACCTGAGCATATGACCTTTAAAAGAGTGCCAGAGAGGGTTAATATGTATGACCGACCCCCATTACTTTTGCAAAAGGAACATTTTTGCCTTTGACACCAATTCCCTCCGACCACTCCTTAGGGGGGCTCCCTTACAAATATTATGGTTTTTGTATATTTATTCCATACACCTGAGCATATGACCTTTAAGAGAGTGCCGGAAAGGGTTCATAGGTACGACTGACCCCCATTACTTTTGCAAAAGGAATATTTTTGCCTTTGACACCTATTCCCTCCGACCACTCCTTAGGGGGGCTCCCATACAAATTTTATGGTTTTTGTTTATTTATTCCATACACTTGAGCATATGACCTTTAAAAGAGTGCCGGAGAGGGTTAATATGTATTACCGGCCTCCATTATTTTTGCAAAAGAAACATTTTTGCCTTTGATACCTATTCCCTCCGACCACTCCTTAGAGAGACTCCCATACAAATTTTATGGTTTTGTCGATAAAACCGGAAACTGTCGATAAATAGGTAGCAAGTTTAAGCAAACAAAAATATCAAATGTTGGCTTTATATTTCATGTAATTGTGTAAAATTTATATAAGTTAGAGAGTTCTAGCATGAATTTTTGTCGCATTGAGGATCAAGCAGAACAACAAATGCTAACATCAACATTGTACGATCAGTACTTTAGGCCCACCAAAGGCTCAAAAAGTTATATAAATACCGACACCTGATCACTATCAACCACCCTACTTACCTCCGAGAATGACGTATTCTACGTCAAAAAAAAAAATGCAGGCAAAGCCAAAATAAAAAAACGCAAACTCAATGATGTCGATGCTGAAGTTGATTGTCCCGTTACTTGTATGTCGAGTAATTTTTCATAACATGTGATTTTATTGCATCGTAATTGTTTTTTTTTTGTTTTCTTAAGCATTGGCCCTCGCTTAAAATTTCTTGAGCCCCACTGCTTTAGATCAATCGACTCAGCATTTTTGGAGTCAATAGACATCAGACAGATCTTGCTTTGCTTTTTGTATAAAGCTCCCTATTATGGGTGTTTTTTTAAAATTGAAGCAGACTATGTTCTATTCCGTAGTCAGGACAATTTACATACAAAATTTCATCAATAGCGTAAAACTTGACAAAAGTTGTACCTACTGGGTCCAAAACTGTTCTATATATCAAGCTGAAACCAACTATACACATTCACAAAGTTTCACTGAAATCAGTTGGGTGGTTTCGGAGATTATTCATACAAAAGTACTTAAAACAGTATAACATTTAATCAAAATTCTGCATAGCAACATTTTTAATGTAAAATTTATTTAGCAACGTTCTATATAGCAACAAACAAAGGTATTTTTATATAAACACATTTTGTATAATTTTTACAAAATTTGTTTTTTTTTTACATTTTTTACAATTTTTACGTATTTTTTTTACAATTCCAGTCCGATGTAATTTATTTTTAAAGAAAACTTCATTTTTTTTAATATCTCGATTTTGAAATTTAAACAACATATTTTGGAGGAACACTCTTTTAGACTTTTAAGGTACATACTGTTATATGTTTAGTACAGAGAATTTAAGGACCAGTTCTATCAAAAGTTCGATTTCAATTCAAACTTCAAAGAAGCAGATTTGCTGAAAGTTGATCGGTTTTCTAGGAACATTTTTGGGGGGTAGCATGTTTAAGGCAACATTTTTGTGTGAGCAACATTTTGTGGCAATATTTTGTATATTAAAATTTTTCGATTTAAGCTTATTTGAATCTGATAAAAGTTTGATTTCATTATGTTTGAAAAAAAAAATTGATGGGAAAATTTTTTTTAACATTTAAAGCAACATATTTAATAGCAACTTTTAAATTTTTGTTTAAAGCAGGGTTTCTATAGTAAAATACTGTTTTACAGTAAGGAAGTTTTTGTATTAACAATATTTATAGCGTTATTTTTTTATTGTATTTTTTATAGCAACACTGCTGCCCAATTAAAAAATAAGCTCGAGCTTGTGAGCGTTCCCGTTTAAAAAATATTTCACGGCAACAGGAGTTAAAAAGTATGTAGCAAACGCTTAAAGAAAGTTCACACTTAAATATTCAACTTTCAGTATGTTTTTAATACTGTCACATCCGTTACAATAAAAACAAATCAATACAATGACGAAATAAAAATAAAAATAAATAACTGGCCATTTCAGCCCTTGAAAGGACTTTGACCTAGCTTCTTATGATCAATTGTGTTGTGCGTGTTATTAAGTTTGTACACAATTGACCGAGAACCGGACCTACATGCTTAACGACGACTCCGAACGGCGATGAACGGAATGTTCTCGTTCTCAAGAAGCTTTACATGGCATTTTTGATTACTCTCTGAGGTTTGCCATTGTCTGCAGAGAGGTGGCGGCCGTACAGAAAAATTATTTTAATTCAAATAATTTTCTGTCGATGCTGGGGTTCGAACCTGGGTCTCCAGGTTCTTCGACATAGCGGCCACGCACTTTAACCAACTACGCCACGGACGCCACAACAACAATGACGAAATATGAGATTTTATAAAATTTTAGTAAATTATTAATTACTTTTCTTTTATTGTATACATATAAGCCACGTCAATTGGAATGAAACGTAATCAGTAAACAAATAAAGCGGTTATGGAAAAACGAGGTTTCGTTCTATAGCAATAGTCAGCTATTTGTTGAAAATGAAAATCATTTTTCAATTCTTTCAGAATACTTTGAAACTTTCTCTGTGCAATACAGTGGCGGAAAATAAAGAGTTGAAAGATGAAAAAAAATTATTATTTTCTTGATTTTGATTTATTTTTAGAACATGGCCTGATTCTTTTTTCTTTTCTTATAGAAACAATTACATTAAACAATAAGAAAAATAAACAGGCAAATGACCCGAAGAAAAGATGAGACGCAGTCATGACAAGACGCGAAAAGAAAACGTAGAAAAAAAAAAACAGGGTGTTAAAGATAGTGAAAGCGTTCAAATGAGTAGAAAAAAAGCTTTAAAGGCAATCATTTAAAAAAAATAAATATAATAACTTATTGTTATTTAGCTATTATAAGTTGCTATAATTATAACTAAACCGTAGAGATGACTTGAATGCAGACTTGATTTACAAAATGTTAAAGCAAGTTTTTTCCTAAATAATTTAATTGAAACATTATGATTTACATATTGATTCAGAGAGACAAGATTTCATAGCTAAAATTCTAAAAAAAATTTAACAAAAATTCAAAAGAGATACTTTTAGGCAAACTAGTAAAAGGAACTTTGGATCATTTGCCCAATCATTTGCTTAAAACTCTCTACACTTTGAGAGCAGTAAAAAAAAAAAAACAAATTCGAAACAGCTTTTGTACAGAGGAAACCAGAAAAAACCAGTTAATAAAGTTAATTAAACAACTAATTAAAAAAGCATTAATGTAAAAAGTACACATTTTAAAATAAATGAAAACACGTTTTAAATAAATGAGAAAAAAAAGAACAATTCAAATAGACAAGATGTCATAAAAAATGCGACAAGGAAGAGCTGCGAAATGTGTATATTTTTTGTAAAAGATACAGAAAAAAAAAGAAAACAAAAATATATACCTACATATTCTAGATATCAAAGTTTGTTAGAAAAAAAAAACCAGGCTCGTGTTAGAATGAATAACAAAGAGAAGAGCCATAAAAACTATAAAACTATCAACCGAGGCAATAAAAAACAAAAGCACCTCTTAATAAAAATAGGAGTGGTTGTTTTTATTTATTAATTTTTTTTTGTTTAATTATAATAAAAAACGCTCGTAAAAATACTATTCAGAAAGCTAAAAATAGAACAGAAAATAAAAAATTATTTTTTTTTGTTTTTTGGCAGTAGCGCAAAAATATGATGGATGTGACGTGCAGGCTCAGCTACTGCTTTTCGCAAAATTTAGTCATCCAAGATAAAAACAAAAAAAATATTAAAAACCGAAAACAATCTGGATATGGTTTGGTTTGACAGATAGCTTAAAATAATTACATTTTGAAGACATTCTTTTTAAAATGTTCGAAATAATCTTTGTGAGGTTATTAAGTTCAAACGAATCTGTCAATCACTGAGTTGCGCAATGGTGTTGCTGACTCAAGCACCTGTCCACACGTCAGCTCATCTCTTTCAATGTTTGGATTTGGAAAGTAGCAAAAAAAGGCAAAAATGCTTATTTGCACTTGATTTCTTATTAAGTTGGAGCTAACATAAAAAAAAAAAGGTAAAGAGACCGGTTGTGCGTTTATGCTATCGCACGAACATTTAACATCGTTTTTGTTTAATTTTTTAATCTAACTCAAGTGCTTCAATTTTGTGCGCTATTGTCGCCTATTTTTGGCAATGGTCTTACACTTGTTATTATGACATCATAAATCCGGTTATTTTTTTATTAGGTAAGAAGCTTAAATTATCTAAGGTTTTATTATCAAACTAGCTTTTTATCGGTACGCTTTGCTGCACCTTATCTACATAAGTACTACTGGAAAATGTTGCAATGCCTTCAGCGTTAATATATCTAAACCATCGCGTACTCGAAACATAGTTAAAAACAAATTTCATTGCATTTTTAAAATTCAGCCAACTGGGTTATTCATTGGGCATCACTGAAAAAGAAATACATTTTCAATATATTTTTTTGCATAATCGTATCGCCAAATTTTGCGAATGGAAAATTTAATTTTTCCAAAATTGAGCCAATTGAGCCAATCGAGTCACTTATTGGGCATCCCTGATAAAGACACAAATTTTTAATGCAATTTTTTGCACAATCGTGTTGCCAAATTTTGCGAATGGAAAATTTAATTTTTCCAAAATTGAGCCAATTGAGCCAACTGAGTCACTTATTGGGCACCACTGATACAGAAATTTATTTTCAATACAATTTTTTTTTTGCATAATCGCATCGCCAATTTTTGCCAATGGAAAATTTTTTTTCCCAAAATTTAGCCAATTGAGCCAACTGAGTCACTTAATGGACACCAAATATGGTATAGATAAAGACACAAATTGTGGCACAAGTGGCGTAGTTGGTTAAGTGCGTGGCCTGTATGACAACGAACCTGGAGACCCGGGTTCAAACCCCAGCAGCGACAGAAAATTATTTGAATTAAAATAATTTTTCTGTACGGCCGCCACCTCTCTGCAGACAATGGCAAACCTCAGAGAGTAATCAAAATGCCATGTAAAGCTTCTTGAGAACAAGAACATTCCGGTCGGAGTCAGAGTTTTTTTTAAAGACACAAATTTTCAATACAATTTTTTGCGGACAGAAAAATTTACTTTTTTAAAATTGGGCCAATTAAGGCCAACTGGCAACCGCCACTTCTCTGCAGACAATGGCAAACCTCCGAGAGTAATCAAAATGCCATGTAAAGCTTCTTGAGAATAAGAACATTACGTTCATCGCCGTTCGGAGTCGGCGTTTAACTTGTAGGTCCATTTCTCGGTCAATTGTGTATAAACTTAAAAACACGTACAACACAATTGATCATAAGAACCTAGGTCAAAGTCCTTTAAGGGCTGAAATGGCCAGTTATTTATTTTATTTATTTTTTTTAAGGCCAACTGAGCCAATTATTGGGCATCACTGATTTTAACGAAATGGATAAAATTACTTTTACCACCTTTCGGTGAACCCCAATAAACTACTAGATTAGAAAAAGTCAATATTTAATACAAGAACTGATCATTGCCGAGGAATTTTAAAAGTCGTAGGTGATCTTAGGTTTTTGAGTATGCAGATTATGATTTTTGTATCGAGTTACGAAATTCAAGTTTTTGAACCACAATATGGTAATTATTTAAGGCTGATTTTAGGCTTATTTGGATTGTGGATTTTCTGCTAATTAGGTTACGAACTGTAATATCCCGAGGGGTGGCTGATTACAAAATTTTGCCGCCAGAATTACCAAAGTTTGAAATGAGAATTAAAAAATTCTGAAGTTTGAACTAAAAAATTAAAAATGTTGGTTCGAATTTGGAGACTTTAAATTTTTTATTATTGATGCGGATACGGCTACGAAATAAGCGAATCTGAAAACGCTCGAGCAATAAACTAAGATCAGTTACTAATTTCTACAAAAATTTTGTAGGCATAATTTTCTCTAATTCGTGAACTCCTAGGACCAAGAAAATCCCTACGTAAAAAATTCAGGCTGTTATAACAAGGTTCTTGCTCTGCATCTTATTTTCCCAAGAATTGTCCAAGAGTCCAAGAATTGCCCAAGAGTCCAAGAATTGCTCATGATCATTATAATCCAGTAAATAACATATTTCTGTAAGTTCAGAAGGAACAAAAAACCGGAAGGTGGTACCTTAAAGTACCGCTGTACCTTAGAGGGTTAAACAAAGTTATCTAATATTCAATGATTAACAAACTTTCTGCTCCCAAGACAGAGCAGAAAGTCCCTCTAAATAAATTTTCCTGAAGAAAAGTTTCTTGACTTTTGCCAAAATTTTTTAGAATTTCTCAGACTCCGGTAGATTTACTTTAGAGAAAATTACTAATTACTATAATTGAAATATAAATTTTTTTGAGATCTAAAAAATATTGTCCAAAAAACTTTTCTGAATAATTGAAAACTGAAAGGCAACATTTCTTTCAGACATTTATAGTTCGGCTATGGTTAAGAAATTTCCGAAGCAAAGCAACTTATAAGGAATTAGAAAACGTTTAAGATTTCTTTAAAACTAAAGTGGAACCATATGTTTTTTTTAAAACGAGTTGCGCTTTTTAAAAAATTGTCATGAGTCAGAGTCTTTATATATTTCAGTAACAAAGCCAATAAAAATATGTTTTATGCAACAATTTAAGATGAAATTTGTTCCAAATACTTATAATTCCGCTTTGGTTAAGAAAACTGCAAGATTAAGTATCTTACAAGATTTGAGTAAATAAACTTTTTCTTTAAGGCAATTTTTGTAAACCAAAGCGGAACTATAAGTGTTTTAAAACAAGTTTTTTAGTTTTTTTTTTCTAATTTCAAGTAAATTACGTTGGGAATCCAATTAAAAATTTCTGTGTCGTTTGTAATATAGCTGAGCATATTATTGAATAGAACAAATGAGCTTTTCCTTTTTCTTAATATATATAAGATAGTGATTTGAAGTAAAAGCACACCTGTGATTGATCGAAAACATGTTTCTGAGAAAATTATCATCTTTGAATCTTCTGAAATCAACAAAAAAATTGAAAATGAATATATCTTCATTTCCATCTAAGAAATGCACTTTTCCTACCAAGCCAAACTCAAAAGAAAAACATATGGAAACCTTGAAACAGGTGATTTTTTCTGCTCTTTTTTTCTTGTTTGTATGGTTTCTCACTTCTCACTGCCACCAGCATAATGATGCAGCACAGAATTTTATCTAGATACACCCTAAAAGTGAGTTCGTTCTTCCTGTTTCGTTGTACTGTTGTATTTGTATGTTCTGCCCTAGCGTCATTCTTTTCATTTCTCCTAATTGTTTTCGGCTGTTGTCAGAAATATGTTGAATTTATCTGGTTGTGGTAATTTATACAAATTCTTTTCTTTCCCTTACTTGATGGTAATAGCGAGACGTTGTTGATGAAGACTGTCTACATCACAATGGATTTGTCTAATATTAGTTCTAGGTAGAGGAAAAATATGCATTTATTGATCTATGATTTTAAGTGCAGGTAATTTTTGGACAAATATGTCATATATTATATAAAATATCTCTGAGGTTGCTAGGCGTTATTTTTTAAATGTTTACAAAAATTCGTCAGTCGAATTATTTTTGATTTTTGTTTGTGCGCAATGCGTTGGAAATAAATTATTTATATGAACAAGCAAGTCCTTGATAAATCTCAAATATTTGTCGAGCTATTTTGAATTTTAAAGATACATTTTCGGCGGTCATTTTGACGTAGATTGAATAAAGAGTGCTTGCATGAATTTATATATAATAAATTTTAATTCTTTATCTCTTATAAAATGAACTTAGTCGACATTTTTTTTTTATTAAATATTCATGCGTTATCGGGCTTTTTTTGTACAGTTGAATACATACAACAGGGATTTTTGACCTTGTTCATGAAGAATTGAGCAGAGATTTACGTAGTCTGACTGTATTTCTGAGTCATAAAGCAAAAAAGAAAATCGATTTTAAGCGAGTTTTGAAAGAATTGTTTCGTAGAACACGAAAAATATAAAAATATAAAAATGTGAAAATGTTCTGAAAATTTTATTAAGACAAGAACTTAAAAAAATTTAAAAATGGCGTTTTTGAGGCTTGGCTGTATAGCCAGTTCTAGAAGAGCCATAAAGGCTGTTTTATGTAGAAAACTAAAGGTTTCGACACTTTATTATTATCAGATATAATCTTCAGTTTATGCTGTGAGCTCAAAAATTTAAGAAAATTGTATCTATACGCATATAAAAAAAAGTAATAAAAACCATCTAGATACCATTATTACTATCACTATTCTTTCCTACTTTTAGAGCTAAAAAAAAAGATACCCATAAAATAGAGATCAATAAAAAATAAGCTAAAAAGAAAAAGACATACTTTAGCATTGGGTACCATGACGTAGCAGGGGCTGTCGTGACCCTGTTGCCAGATCTCATACAGCCAATTTTCGGGCTGACGCAGCGACATTGTGCCCATCATTGACGTGGTGCTGTTGTTGTTGTATTGGTGGTGGTGGTGGTGGTGGTGGTGTGTGGCTTCGGTTGCACTTGTAGATAAATTGCAGCGAAAGTTTTCAAATTTTTTCACAATTTTTTGCAAATGTTTTTTTGTTTCAAAAGTGACGAAGGTGATATGTAGTTTTTTTTCTATTCAAAATTATGCAATTTTTTATTTTATAGCAATACTTGGAAGGTTTGTTTAAAATATTTTCTTTATGACTAAATTTTTGGTTATTTTATAACTATTATCACAGACTTTATGGTGAAAATTACACTAGTTTTAATTTATTGAGTATCTTTTTTGTTGAATATTTTGAGACTTTTAAATTTGAGATAAAAGTTTTATATTTTTTATTCTTTTAAATGACGGAGAAACGTTGCGTTTTGTACAAAAGTTTTTAAGTGACTGTGCAAAGAACTGAGAGTAGCGTAGAAAAAGCTCGCTTATTTTGAGGCGTGTGCAGCTTTGATTTAATATTTGAGTTATTTTGAAGAGCTTTTGAGTTTTTATTCACTTTAAATGCAGCTTTTAGTGATTTTTGTTGTTGTGCCAACAGAAATTTACTACTTAAAATGTAGATGTAACTCTTTTTCACTGGTTTTTAGAATTAATATAATTTTTTAAAAATTATTTCTTTTTGTTTTCAGTTGTAAAAAATTGTTATTTATTTTATAATGTTGAGTTGTTGTTTTTAGTTGCAATTAGTACTGGCGACTGAACGTCTACCCGGCATGACTACAAGTTTTATAATAAAAATCTGAAGAGCTTCGTTTATGTGGGAGCAAAAAGAACTCAGGGAGTGCGAGCGAGAAACTGAGGCGAACAAAGAACAAATGAGTCGGCGCAGAGCGAGTATTGAGAGAGAGCGATAGAGAAATCACTTATTGACTCATTTTGAGAGAACAAAAACAAAAAGTATCTACAAGATAGCCATTTTAGGCAGTATCTATGAGTGTGAAACAGCTGAGAAAAGCAAAAGAAACAACAAAATGGAGTGCTTTATGCCACCTGCCTGAGTAGAAACTCTAAAGAACAACAACTAAACCAAATAAGCTCGCTATTTCAAAAAAAGTATCTCAGAGATAAAAGGAAAATGACTCATTAGCTCACGGGTAATATGAGAGTAGCGCGTTAAATAGAGAGTATTCCAGAGATATGATGAAAATAGCTCATTATCTCACGACAAATACGAGAGTATTGCACTTAAATAGAGAATACATCAGAGTTAAAATGAAAAAGCTCATTACCTCAGGGAAAAAAAGGAGTGAGTGTCTCAGAGTGAAGTCGAAAGAAAGATACTTATAGAAAATATTAAAAAAAAAAAGAAAGAAAAGATACAGTACGAATGAAAGAAACAAAAATCACATACAACATGAAGTATCTTACAGCTGCTTGTAGTGTTTTGCAAAAAAAAAAATGTTTTTTTATAAAGATATATAACTGCTTTTTTATGCATTTCATTATTTTTTTTTTTAATTTGCTTTCAATTAATTTTCACTGTTTTATTTTAACCACATCGACGTCATTTGAAAAAAAAAAACGGTTGCATATTAAAATTCATTATAAAACAGCGACAAAATTATTGATAAATAATAAAAAAGCAATAAAATAAATTAAATACTTGTGAACCTAACACTACAAGAAAAAAAAAACAAAAGCAAAAAACAAAAGAAAAAACAAAAGCAAAAAAAAAAAGCAAAAACATTTTGTTGCATAAAAAACGAGTCGCTTTTTTCACTCATTATTTTTTCTTGTTTCTATTTTTCTTTGAATGTTTGTTATTATTTTGCGTGAGTATCTTCTTTCGGCTATTTTGACACATATGCTTAGGAAAAAATTAAAGCATAAAAAAACGACAGAGGGAAAAAAAATAGCGAAGCAGCATGTGTGTAAAAGTACGAATATTAGCCGACACAAATGAAGTAATAAAAATGCAGAGCAAAAAATACATGAAAGAACATATTTTTGCGTCGCAAAAACTTTATGACTTCGCTTTTGATTGGCACTTTTTTCTTTTTATATATTTTTTGCTATTTTGAATTTTTTTTTTTATTTGCTTTTTAAATAATTTGCCACACTTGATGAGCTGGCAGCCCGATGTTGTTTTCTACGCATTGGCTTTATTTTGTGGCATTTCTTCATTTGTTTTTTAAATAAAGCAGCACACTTTAAAAAAACAGCCGCGTTAATGTTCCTGCTGAAAAAAAGTGATTAGATGTTAAACTTGTGGCGTCCGTGGCGTAGTTGGTTAGTGCGTGGCCGCTATGTCAAAGAACTTTGGAGACCCAGGTTCGAACCCCAGCAGCGACAAAAAATTATTTGAATTAAAATAATTTTTCTGTACGGCCGCCACCTCTCTGCAGACAATGGCAAACCTCAGAGAGTAATCAAATGCCATGTAAAGCTTCTTGAGAATAAGAACATTACGTTCATCGCCGTTCGGAGTCGGCGTTAAGCATGTAGGTCCCTTTCTCGGTCAATTGTGTACAAACTTAATAACACGCACAACACACTTGATCATAAGAAGCTAGGTCAAAGTCCTTTCAAGGGCTGAAATGGCCAGTTATTAATTAAATTAAGATGTTAAACTTTTAATTTTCACATAGTAAATTATCACAGCAAAAATTATCACAAAATTCTTTTTAATCAAAAAAAAATTGATTTGCTTTCTTGTTTTCTTCTATTTTTGAGATTGAAGTCAATCATGAATTTTTAGCAAATATTTGATTATATATTGAATAATTTCTTGATAACAAGAGCTTAACTTTTTTTGAAAGATATAAGATAATTTTAGAAATTGATCTGTAGATGAATCTTTGACTGAAATTATGAATCTTTAGACTTCACTGTGAGCTCAAAATTTAAGAAAATTGTATCTATGCCAATAAAAAATTAGCTAATGTTAACATTCCACATTTTTTTCACTATGACTGCTTCTTTCTTTTTTTTTAATTCAAAGATACTTTTAAAATAATTGATACTTTAGATAACTTTAGGTAAATAATTCTATTATTGATTGTGCCGTTGATATGATATGTTACACAGATACTTGATATGTTGATATGATAAGATACAGCCTGAAGATACTTTTCAAATATTAGTTTTACTATTTTTATTTGCAATTAAAATCAATCACGTTTATATGCGGACGAGCTTACGAAACATTTTGCAAATATGTACTTTGTTACCCAATACTATTGATCGAGATAATGGACACAAATACTAATTAAGATACTTTAACTGTTAATAACGAAAAATCAGATACTTTACGTAGATAGTATTTTCGATGCAAAAACTCAGATAAGGTCACTTTAAATCATTTATATGTAGAGCGAACACTTTAAGATACAAAAACTGTGGATACTGACTGTTAGATACTATATTGAAATACTACATTAGGTACGTAAGACAGAAATGAAGCGCCTTAGATACATTAGCAGCGAATAATGGGAGTAAAGTTACTACAACTGTAGATAACGGCTCATTATATACTTAAGATACAAACATTTTATATAAAGAAACTTTTGATACCCAGCAAACATTATGACTCTTAAAAGACTCTTTTATGACTCATATAAATGAGTTTTTATCGTCATAATGCGCTTAAAAAAAAGACTCTTTTATGAGTAAATTTTCGAGGGTTATGGGCTTCAAAATATGATTCATAATAATGACTGCTTTATGTCTCATTTTGGACTCAAAATTAAGACTCTTTTAAGACTCATATTTAATACTCTTTTAAGACTCATAATAAATACTCTTTCAGAACTCATATAAATAAGTTATTTTGGACTCAAAATTAAGACTCTTTTAAGACTCATATTTAATACTCGTTTAAGACTCATAATAAAGACTCTTTTAGAACTCATATAAATAAGTTATTTTGGACTCAAAATTAAGACTCTTTTAAGACCCATATTTATTACTCTTTTAATACTTATAATAAAGACTCTTTAAACACTCATAATAAAAATTTCATTTTGCTCCTCAACTGCACACTGAACGACTGAAAGATTAATTATGACGTGTTGAAGCATTTACTTCGAAAAAATATTCACATTCTCACAAACTACCATCACATTACAAATTACAGAGGATCAGCCGTGATAGTCAGACAAACATATGCAGAAACGTTTTTATATAGTAAGATAAAAATATAACTTTATGAGGCCTTTTTATAATTACGCATATATCATGCAACATAAGTATAATCCTTTTGTGAGTTTTTATTATGAACAATCATACCGTCTTATTTAGAACATTTTAATGAGTTCTTTTTATGAGAACTCATAAAGCAAGCATGATATTGACTCTTTTAAGAATCCTATTTTTGAGCAGTAATTTAACAATCATATCAAAGATTCCTTTAGGAGTCTTTTAATTGCGTACTCATAAGAAATGTATAAAAAATGAGGCACTCAGAAAATGTTTGCAGGGTACTTTCAAAATAATATTTCTACTTCGTAGATAAAATTGATATCTACGAACTAAGCGAAATCTTAGTATCTTAATTCTTTATTAAGATACTACTTTAGATTCTGGTAGTGAGTAAAATAAAGGTTTAGATACTTCCTTACATACTAAAACTGAGGATAGCGGTGCTTTAGATTAAAAAACTGGTGATAAATACGCTTAAGATACTTCCTGAGATACTAAAACTGTGGATAACGATGATTTAGATACTTACGATACAACAAGGTGGATAAATACGCTTAAGATTCTTTACTAAAATGCTTCTTTGGATACTAAAACTATGAATAACAATGCTTAAGAAATTTCCGATACTACAACTGTAAATAGCAACGTTTTAAATTCTTAAGATATAATTAACTTAAAATACTTAATTCACATTCATTGCTCTGAATACTTAAACTGCGGATAACAATCCTTTAAACATTTTCGACACTATAACTATGAATAGCGACACTTAAGATACAACAACTGTGATTTTTAAATTTTTATATGCAAAACTATAGATAGATATGCTTAAGACATTTTTCCATATTTTGAATAACGACTAACGATATTTTTTATACTCTTCAGATACAATATCTGTAGATAAACAAGCTTAAGATACTTTATTTAGATACTTTCTTCTGATAGTAAAACTGAAAAAAAAGATGCTTAAGATATTACCCATATTACGGATAGCGACTCTTGATATAACAACGGTGGATAAATATTGTAAGATACTTCATTAAGATACTTCTAGACTAAAACTTCTTATAAATATTTAATTTTAAAATAGTAAATAGTTCGAATATCGAATTGAATGAATAGTGACACAAAAGATACAACAACTGTGGATAAATAAGCTTCATTATGATTCTTATTTAGATATTTAAACTGTGGTCAACGTTGCTTAAGATATATCCGATGCTACAATTGTGGATAGTGACGCTATAGATACAACAAATGTGAATAAATGCGCAAAATATACTTATTAAGATACTTTATTTAGATACTGGATACAACAACTGCTTAAAATACTTTATCAAGATACTTCTTTTTATAGTGAAAATTAAGACATCGATGCTTAAGATATTTCGCATATTGCAACTATGAATAGCGACGTTGCAGGTACATAAGATACACCAACTTTAGATAAATGAGCTTAAGATACTTCATTAATATACTTTTTTTATACTAAACTTGTAGATGGCGACGTTTTAGATACAACAATTGTGGATAAATACTCTTAAGATACTACATTGAGTTATATTTTAACCGCTTTATTGTTCAACAATTTATTAGGTAATGAAAACAAAAAAATAAAAATTGCTTTTAAACACGTATAGTTCCGCTTTGGTTTAGAATAATTGCTAGCCGAACCAAAAGAATGAAATATATTTTTTTCAAATATTTTGAAAATATCTACTTTGTTCCGTATTTTTTGTAAACCAAAGCGGAACTATAAGTGTTTGAAACGAATTTTGCTTTTCAGTTGTTAATAACTGAGCAAATTAATGCATTCAAAAATAAATATTCAGCTTTTAAGGCTTGAATCTTTTTGTTTATTATTTGATTTGAAGATTTCAATTTATATCAACAAATATTTATTTCTTTTTTTAAATTAGTCACAAAATACAAAGTCACAAAATCTTTGTCACAAATTGTTTTACACAAGTTCTTGCTCAATTATTAAAAATTAAAAAACAGAATTTAATTTAGCAATAATAAACGTTAGCGATACGCTTAAAATCTATTGAAATAAATTTTATAAATTTTTAAATTTAAGACTTTATTTTGTTGAACAGAGATTAATTTAATGATTTTTTATTAAATATCCAAGAGTTTCTTTTTTAACGTGCAAAATATTTTCTATTAAATTCAAATCTTCACAAACGTGCGATGTTTGATTTTAAAAACAAAAATTTCTTTTAAGCTAAATTGATAATGAAGAGCCAATATTTTCGAAAGGCGTCTGAAGAGCTATAAATTAAAAAAAAAAACACATCTTTCTGCGAATTTAAACATTTTCAATTTAATTAATTTGTACAAAGTCTAAAGGTAATCAAAAGTGTCAACATGAAGAAATTTATTTGTTTGCCATTTGATCTTTATGCGTAGAAGAGAATTTTAAAAATACAACAATAAAAATAGCACAAATGGCAGAAAATAGAAAGAAAATTAGCATTTATTTGAAATTTAAAGCCAAATAGAGCCTAGAACTGATGATATAGAAAATAATAAAAAAACCGAAAACAATTAGTAAACATTTGATAAGATAGTCACACCAATAAAAAGATCAAAAAATCATTAAAACATAATTTAAATGCCCAACAAAACAAGTCCATAGAATGACAATAACAACGATATAAGCGCCAGTTAAGACGAAGTGAATATTTTTGCTTCAGACAGATAAAGAAGACAGACAACAGTCGAACAGACAGACCACTAGCCAGTCGAGTGGACTAGTATGATGAGTGTGTCTGTAAGCGCCAACTTGTTGTTTCTGTCTTGGAAAACTACTCGGTTAATGGTTGTAATTTTCCGTTGTCAACACTATGTTTTTAGTTTACAACTTTTCATGAGTTCTTTAGATTTTTTTCGGAGTATTTTTCCATAATGTTTTGTTTTTAAGCGCAGCCATGAGTCCCCACGCTTCCCGCTGCGATTCATTGGATTAGTTTTTGTTTTTTGTTTACATTGTGAGTGAGTGAGCTGTTGGAATATTTTGTAGTTTTTTAGTGGCAAAATTTAAGAAATTTGTTTAGCTTTACTTTTTTATCAATTGAAATTAATTGACAAACAAAAACGCACACGAGTCGTAAACAAATTGCGACTGTAAAAAAAAATTAAAAGGGATACAACAACCATTTAACCACAGCGCCCACAACAAATACGCATACTCTCACAAACATACACACGCATACAATGCCTTCCTACAACTATAACAACACATAGATACACATTTAAATGACTCGCAGATACTTTTGCTGCACGTGCTCGTTGCGTGAAAATCTATCGCAGCGTTGAGCTGAAAATTTTCCAGTTTCGAGTGGTTTATATTAGATTAAATGCAATCATTTTCATTGTATATAGTTTTTGCATCTGTTTGTTGAATATCTGTATCTGCGTATACTTAAGCTAAGCGGCTGCAGCAGATACACATGTATCTGTAGCAATGCTGCTACACTTGTTGCTGTGATGAGTATCTATCTGGCTGTCTGTCTGTCTGTTCTGGCCACATTAGAGAATGATAAATTTTCTTTTTATGTGTTGCACAAATGTTTTTGTTATCTTTGTTGTTGTTGTTATTATTATACATTTAAATGCGTTTCGATGCTTAATCGACACGTCTTCGTCATGTTTTTTTCTTTTTCTTTGCGAAAATTATGAGATACTCATCAATGATGTCTCAAGAATATGTTGTCAATATTTATTTTTATGCTTTTGTTGGACTTTGTTCCTGTGTTGTGAGAAACACGCGTTTTCCTAACGGAAAATAATATTTAGAAAAATTTGAAAAGATTTTATGTTTGTGTGATAAGTTTTTTAGAAGTTATTAAATATTTCTCTAGTAGATACTTTATTTATTTGTCTTTATCATAAAAAGTGTTTGTTTATCTAGCAGATTGTTTTTGTTTTGTTGTTTAAATCGTTAATTGTTTTTGTTTATGGAACAAAAAAAATATTTTGAAAGAATTTGTATTAATTTTAATGCTGATATTTATGAGTTGCTGTAAACAAAGGCAAATTCCTTGAAAAATTAATTTTTTTCTACATTTTTTGTTCTCAAGTGGGTCGATTTGTTTAATATATGTATATTAAAAAACTTGCGGTATGTGAGGCTAAATTAATTGAGTGAGATATTCATGCAGTGCTGAAGATACTCATATTCATGCAGAGTTGAAGAAACTTGTAAAAAATAATCGATTATTTATTTTAAAGAAGAATCGTTTCTATTTAAAATTCATGAAGAATTGAAGAAACTCGTTGTAAAAAAAATCGTTTATTAATTTAACTTGAAAATTGTTACTTATTTATCGAACGTTTTTATGGTTTACCTTATTGTCGGTTAAAAAGAAATCGATAACTTTCTGTTTGAACTTAAATGCAGAGTTGAAGAAATTTGTTACAATACATTAATCGATTTTTGTGAATTTTTATTATATAAATTCTTAAATTGAACTTAATTATGGATTGAAAAACCGATAACTTTCTGATTAAACTAAAAAATGTATCGATAAAATAAATCGATAATTTGCACTCTGCGTCAAACGCACAATAAATCAAGGGAATGCAAAAAAATAAATGTTTAAATTGACAACTTTTTTTTCGATATTTATAAATTGATTCAACTGAAATAAAACCCTTAACAAAAGTTGACTCAACGTTCACAATTTTTGTACAGTCAACACATTTCGTTTTTACAAAATATCGATAACCTGTACCATTTTAAATTCATACAATGGCATCGAAAGGAAAAGTACTGGTTGCACGAAATCGTTCAACAACTCCAATCAACTTTTACATCTTAACCGTGAAAATAAATATACTCGCTAATTTTGTTTCGATAAAATCGATTAAACTAAATTTTTGATTTCACTGGCAAAGCTTCATCGAAAAAGAAAAATATCGATTAAAAATCAGAACTGTTGAAACGATTATTTGTATCGATAATTTATTCAACAGAACTGTTGAAACGATTATTTGTATCGATAATTTATTTTTTCGATTTTCGATAATAAATGACTAAAGTAATGACTGATAGCGCACCAGTTCTTTATTTTCTAAATCAAATGCCTAATTTCGACACAATTTCTTAGTCATATATTATCGATAATTTCATCGAAAATAAATTACCGATAAAAGCAACAATTGAAGTCGTAACTATTGGTTAAATGAAGAAAGGTTAAAGAGTAGGAACATGGGTGGGATTCGAACCCGGAACCCCTAGGGTGGCAGTCAGGCGCGTTACCATTAGGCTACGGAGGCCGCCAATTACCCATAGTTTAGTGAAAATTAACAATTTGGTTGATATAAAGTAAGTAATAAATCGAATATTTTTTCGAGGCAAAATCTGACGGCCTCTGTGGGCTTAAAGTACCGTTCTATGATGCCATTTCCAAAGATCTAGGTTCGACTCCCAAATGGGTCATGACAGACTTTCAATCTTTTTTTACATAAAACTTGTAAATTTAAACGATAAAAATTTCTCTCAATAGTTATTTTTCTTTAAATAATTTTAAAATAAATTGAAAATATTAATCCATTCACCCATCTACATAAAAGATGAATTAATTTAAGGACAAAAATAGATCGATAACAAAAAAAGGATCCTTAGTTTTCGGGTAAGGAAATACTGATAAAAAGTGCAAATTAATCAATTTAAGATATTGATCTTAAAACGAGAAAGGCACGAAGTTTTTATGTTTAAATTCAATGGATTCAGCAATCACCGTTAACACGTTTTAGGTTACCACGTTTTTAGGTTTAGGTAAAAATGTCATCTACACTTGCTCATGTCACATATGCTCGGACATGTGTAACTTTCCTGGACTACACTAATAATCTGTAGGGTCTCTGGGTTCACTATCAACGCTCTTATCTTAACTTCATAATTTATGGTTTTTATTGAAAAAGTAACTGAATAGGTTTAAAACTAAAGAATTTTGGTCAGGGTGAAATATAAAAAAAAACTGATTGTTATTTAGAACAATGGCGGAAAATTAAAAATAAAAAAAGCTATTGTTCTTCAACCTATAGAAAACTATTGAAACATATAAAGGCAGGATTTTGGCATCGAAAGAAGCTTGAATTGCTTGCCTCTGAACTATAACCGAAGGTTTGGCGAAATGTGAATTTTTTGTTAAATTCATTGTGTCAACAAATTTATCAAAAAAAAAAAAAAAATAAAAAAATAAATAAAAAAAACGGATTTACACTCGTAAAAGAATCATATTCTTTTCATAAACGATATCAGAAATGAATCCTTTATGAAAATTTTTTCTACATAAATGATATTATAACTCAATCGTAAATGATTCGCGTTTTGTCGCAAATTAATAGTACATGATGCTTTTACTGTTCGTAAATGAGTTCGTAAATGAGTTCGTAAATGAGTTCGAAAATGGATCATAAATGATAATTGATAATAAATAACTATGTAACGCCGATTAATTTCAAAAACTGAAATGATGAAGTGGTGTTTATTTTTTTTTATAGCAATATATTGTTGTATATATGATGAATATATCAGTGATATTCCGAAGTTAAATCAAATGGGCGTTAGATAATTTCCTAAAAATAGCATTTAAAAACGAGGTTCGCAAAAACTATTTTTATTCACTTAGTTGCAAATAAAAAAGATACGTTTAAAAGGGATTTTTACTACAAAAAAGTATTTTTTTTTTGTACTTTTGTAAACTCATTTACAAACAAAAAAAGGGACGTGTTTGAGAGGCACTTTCAAAAATGATTCATTTGCGAATATCAAAAACGTTGATCTGCCAAAAAATGTCAATAAATTAAAAACATACTTTTGGTTCACTGGAAGGATTTCGACAGAAAAAGCTTTAAGTACTTGTTTTGGATTTCAGTTAAGTTGAGCTTTACTTGAGGAAGTAAAGTCAAGATTTTTCAAGCTCATATGATATACTGGGAAGATAAAGTGAATTAATTATATGCTGCCATTACACGAATAGAAAAGCGATAATCTTGAATTAATAAATAAATGCGTCATTGAAAAATGCATTTGCCGCTTTTTTACAAAATTGAAAAGTTGCCAACAATCAATTAGCAAAGTTTTGCGTTGGACGATATTAAAATAAATGCGATTAAATTGCTAAGCGGGGGACGACAAAATAATTTAACAGAAAACGTAATTTATAGCGTAATTTGTAGCATAACGATAAGCAAAATACGTACTTTGTTGTAGTTAAGCAAAAGAAAAAAAAAAAAAGAAGCAAAATTTAATGAAAGTCGCGTCAGGTGCCGCGATGAAATATTTTGTTTGTCAGCCAAACAAGCCACAAAACATGTTGTAAGCAATAATAGTTCAATTTGTTAAAAAGTTTGATATTTCTTAATAAAGTTGAAATTGAAAAAAATTGCTCCCAAAAAATTTGGCAGCCATTCAATAGACGCAACGTGTTCAACGACGGGAGAAATGACAGAAATATCTAAAACTGATGATTTGAGCATTGTTTCTAGTAGTTCGAAGCAGTTTAAAAAAGTAAATTTAACAACTGCAGAAATAGAATTGAAAGCAAACATTACTTTTTTTGACAGCTGTCAAAAGTTTCCAGTAAAAGACTCCGAGAAGAAGAAAGCGACACAATTTCAAACATTTTAACAGCTGGGTCGAGTGACGTCTGTGGTGGTCGAAAAAAACGAGTTAATATTAAAAAAAAAAACCGCTTATGTTAAGTACACACTGAAATTTATTTTGCTTGATTCAAATGAAAGCGCTTAAACAGCAATCAGAAGAAGATTTTGAATCAATAACGGTAGCATTCAGGGGGATTTAGTTGGAATTCAAATTATTTCAATTTCATTACATTATTTATTACATTATTTTACATTATTTTATATTATTATTATATATATTATTTTACATTATTTTACATTAGTTTACATTACATTATTTATTATAATTTTTCTAAACCCAAGCGGAATTATAAATATCGGAAACAAATGTTGGCAACAAACAAAGAAGCAACATTTTGTTCTAACAGCATTTTTACAATGTGATAAATGCAGAAATTTGCTCAGTTGTTAAAAAGTAAAAACTGTTTTTTTTTTTAAGAATCATTAAGCAATTTTGTGCCGTAGTTTTTCTAAACCAAAGCGGAATTATAAACATTTGAAACAAATTTTGCCTTTCATAACATAAAAAAGAAAGTTTTTGCTTAAAAGTGGAGTTAAATTAAGCACTTATACGTTTAGATATTGACGAATATAAAAAGCTTTGAAGAAAAATTATTTTATCTTAAAATAAGTAACATTTTGATGTTGCTAAGAAACTGTCAACATTTGGTTATTCTGCATACAAATATTTTCCTCCGTGTAGTGATGAGAGCAGGCAAAAATAACGATGACAACATATGCAGTCAACTCGAAAATATTCAAGGGTTAATTGATTTTCTTAAAAGTATTTCGCACAAATTTTCAAATTTGACAAACCAAACTTGGAAATAAAAAACGATTGATTGATTGATTTTAAAAATACATCGTTGCGAAATGAGTATTCCTCATTATATTTAAGCAATTTAGATACACGCGAAGCCGATTAATTTTTAAACAATGGATCGACAAAGCAATTTATTTTATGTAATACTTGAAATAATTATGTTGACAGTTTTAACAAATAGCTAGATAAAACATTTGACAACACACACGCAAAAATTCAACTCTTCAAAAAACTCGCGGCCTTCACCTAAATACGAGTACTACAACGATACAATGAAGAAAATGCGTGAGTGACCCACGCTGAGAAGTCAATATGATGGTTTAAATACGGAAATTCAAACTTTAAAGCAATTCTATAGTTTTGCAAATATTTTGAAGACCGTGTAATTCAACTCGGGTAGTCAAGGTAGACTTTTTCAAATGATTTTTTTCACAATAGATCTTCAAAAAACAGAACAAGGCTGTAACACGCTATAGAAAAAAAAAAAACAAGAAAGGATTACTAATTAATGAGTACTTGTCAAAGGGGTAAGCAGTAAGTAACCGATTCACATTCTACACATGACCTTCACCGACTTCTTTAACAAAAAAACGCATTTTTTAGTGGTTATACCTGGGATGATTTAGTGAAATTGTAAACATTGGCCAATAATAAAAAATTAAACCACTTCAGACCGACTAATTTAAAACAGATACAATTTAATGGCGCCACTTAAGAAACATCTTTGTGCTCAGCATAACTATTGAATTCATAAAATGAATACCTGCTGCCCACATCCGAAATCAACATCATCGAATCTACTCTATCCAACGTCTCGGTGCTTTAAAATATCTACCTGCAAACACCGGAAAAGCCATACAATTTTGATAATTACTCGTTTAACACACAGTGCGGCCGGCCTATGAGATACACACTTCAAGAGTCATTAAAATATCATAAAAATGCACCGAAAAAAATAGAACCCAAAAGCATTGAAAACTTATATAAAAAAAATGTTTATTGCAATGCTTACTAAAATAATATATTTGAAAATGTAAATAAATAGAAAGTACGAAGATAAAACTTTAAACATGTACATCACACATTTGGGTCCCACCAAGTCACAAGCGAAAGTTTGGCAAAAAGTGAGAGTTGTGTGTATATTTTCCCGTTATTTTTATTTGCTATGTTTTTATTTCGAACTTGGAGTTCCAATACATTTTTTTACGTTCAACATTCGTAACGTTTTCAATTCAATTTCCATAGAATTTGGGAAAAACATTTGGGTTCCATTAAGTCACAAACGAAAGTTTGGCAAAAAGTGAGAGTTTCGTGAATATTTTCGGGTTATTTTTTCCTTGATTTTTTTCCAACTTATAGTTTCCTTGCGTTGTGTAAATAAAAAGAAAATTCATAAAATATTAAATCAAGTTTTAATTTTTAATTTTTAATTTTTAATTTTCATAGAACTATCACAGTCATGAATAGACTTAGTCATAAAACTATCGTTTGCGATAAAAAAGTGATTTTCGAAGAAGAGTGGCGCATATGTTTTTTGCAGGTTAGAGCTCAAAATTATATTTTTTGGTCAAAGATGATTTTGACACTTGATCACAAGTGTTTTCTCTACTTTTTAAGATGTTAATTAAAAAATTAAGAATCTTTTAACTTTTTTTGTTCATAAATCCGTTCGAAAATGAGTAAAAACAGTTATAGTGGGTTACAACCTAATTTTTTTATTATATACCAGTATAAAAGCTCTGGAAGACTTGTAATACATAGCATACGGGTTCAATCCCTACCAAACAGCAAGATTTTTTTTCAAGAAATATAGCTTTATATTGATGTATATGTTTATAAATAGAAGCGTTAGTTAGCTATATTAAAATTGTATTTATATAAAAAAAATACATTAAACAATATCCTGCGAATTTTTTATAATTTTTGGTTTATATTGGTGAAAAATCATTTGAAGAAAAATATCCGCAAATTTTTGGAGAAATGCTTCATCTCTCCACATGAAAAATGCTCCTTGTATAGGAAAAAACCTCACCAAGTGGCTTGTTAATTAATCAATTAAAATACTACAATTTTACCACTGAGGCAATACGGGATATTTAACGATCTTAATACATTATCTCATTTTGCACATATCTCATATTTATAAGTTCAAAACCAAGTAACAATTTAAAGGAAAATGTGGAGAAAATTCAATTTAACCGCAAGTGTCACCTATGGATGTGTTGGTATAGAGAACATGTTCACATTTTCAGTGAATTGTTCAAGACATTTCACAAAATCTCTTCCGATGGATGTGGCAAAGTACTTACAATCTGTACATAAACTATAACTTGAAAACTATTGAAACAAGTATATATTAAAGAACATTTTTTTTTTAAAGAACAAATGGTTACATTAATTTGTAGAAGCAAACCATGGAATAGGTCAACAAAAAAAAAAATTCATAAAATACTTTACAACCATATTTCATGGTTGGTTGGTTCATAGGTTCAAGGTTCAAATAACTTTCCTTTATTTTCAAGAACTTTCAATAGAGCTTTCGGCCGAGCATTTACCTTCAAATCAAAGGGCACGTGGTTCAAATCCTGCCAAACTACGCAATTATTACGTGTTTTTAAAAGTAATTTGGCGGCCTTTTGAAAAAAATAAAGGATTTTTTGTTAATGTATTAATTCAACTGCGTCATCTTTATCGATTGAATTTGAATTAAAAGTTTGTTTACAATATTTCGGATTTTGCAAGAAGACATGATAATTTGATTATAAAAAAAAAACTTGTATTACTCGATATTTTTTTAAGCCGGTAAACAGCTTTTTTGGAAGATTTCGTCACTTTAAGCTTATTTTTATTATAATGTTATTGTTTTTTTTTTTTTTAATTGAAGCCACACTCCAAAAAAATTACTTTGCGTCCCAAAACAGCGTCAATAACAAAGTTCTAAAAATAGAAAAAATTAAAATTGATTGAAGCCTTTAATGAATTGAATGTTCTGTTAACGAAAAATCTTGTTTTTACCCATCAACAAATTCGAAATGTTGACAGAATCAAATTGAAATTGATTTAATTAAAGAAGATATAAAAATTTATTGTTTAGCCATAAACATAAAAAAAAAAATTTAGTAAATAACGAAGAGAAATGGAGTAAACAAAACTTTAAGTAGACGCAAAGTACGAGCAGATACATTCAAGATACAAAATCAGATATATTCAAAATCAGAAAATAGATAAATAATAAGTTAAATAAATAAATAAAAGAACTGCGGCGCAAAAATTTCAAAACTATTTAGACAATATTACAAAAATAAAACCACTAAAATAGCAAATAGCCCAAATAAACAAGTAGTAAATTCAATATAAATGAGAAAAATATGTAAATAAAATTAAAATGGGTCAGAGTAACGAAAAAAAGCTATTTTCAGAAAATGTTATTTCGAAAACACAGCGACTAATGTCTTAGAAAAGCATTAATATGTTACATATGGATACAAAATGATGTATATTTAAAATTTAGAAATGAAACAGAGCTAAACAAATTTTTTCTCGATTTATTTTTCACATAAACCATCTGTGAATTATAAGAAATGAAAACAAAATGTCGTTTTATCGATTTAAAACGCAGCAGTTTGTTTGAATATAGCGTTATATTTATGAGATATAAGGTCTTAGTGTGTTAAACAGCGTAGAATAAGAGTTAAACATAAAGTTGCCACGTTGCTGTCATTTATTTTCAATTTATATAAATTGATTTTATTGAGTTGTAATTTTTTTTATTGCTTTTTAACATCTACTGAAATACTTGCATGAACAAGGGGGTTAGGGGAGAAAGCAAAGGAGAAAAAACAATGATACAATGAAATGTTCCAAGCAACTGTTTGGAACAAATTTTGTTTGATTCATTTAAGAAAATGAATATTCGCTGGCGTAGATGGTTGAGAATATACAAAACAAAAAATTCTTAAGATAACTTGAAATATGAATGAGAGATATAAAGAGAGAGAAAAAGAGAGTAAGAGAGAATGTATGAAAGAGAGCAAGAAGCGGAATGCACTAGTATTGTAGAAGAACGAAACATAAATTAAGATAAATTTATTTTCAGAAATAACAGCCTTAAATGAAGCAAAATGCAAAAATTTTAAAACTATTACGAAATTTCTGAATCGTGGCCAGTGGAAAATTCTTGCAAAGTCAGCTAGTTTTCACATTTCTTCAACACTTCATTTAAATTTATAGTTTTGTTGTTTTGATTTTTATAAACAAATGAAAACGATTTTGTTATTGTTGACAGTCGCGCCAAATGTGGCTAAAATAATAGCGGAAATATAGCAGCAGCTTAAGAATAAAAACAAAAACAAAAACAAGAAGCCGTTGGTATCTCTTAGTGGAATATTTTCTGATGAAGACACAGCAATTAATGGTGGCAATAAAACAGAAGCGAGCAACGTATCGATACCAATCCCGGAAGTCACAATAGCCTGTAAGGCCTTTGAGCATTTAAAATATTATGCGTGATCATAAAGCTCAGAGCTTAAACTGAAAATTTACCAGATCAGAGTAGATGTGGGTTGGAATTTTAGGATTAAATATTTTAAGTACTTATTGGAAATAACTTTAAGAGAAATATGATGACAATCATCAAGAAATGTAATGCCTAATGACGACTTCCTGAATCAAAATAACGAAAAGAAAATTTGCGAAAATTGAAATGTTTGAAAATGAACAACTGATGATCTTGAATGATTTTGAATGATTTCAAATGATCTTGTTTAACTTAACGATAAGAGAAAGAAAATTAATGTTATTTTTTTCCTGCAAGAGCCTAAGATTATATAAGGCTCCAAGCTTTTGAAGATTTTATTATTATCTTAAAATCTTTAAAGTATTCTATGGCTAATCTTTAAACTAGAGCTGTCTGCCATAGCTCAAGAAAAACATTAATCAGCTGTGAAAAAACATTCTGCCGAAATGTTTTAGTGGAAACATCAAATAAAATCTTAAATTTTACTCATCACTGAAAAACATAAAAAAAAAATTTCAGCAGAACAAATAAATTGTTGATTTTTCAACTGACAGTTCCTAAAATTAACCATAGCAGACCGAATGAATGAGTGTCGTTTTGTTATTGTTTGGTTTGGCGTTTATTTTTTATTCATGCTTCAATGTCAGTCATTTTTGTAAACAATCATCGTCATCATCATCATCATCACCGCCTGCCTGCCTTTCAATGTACGATAATTTTTTAAAATTTGGTTTTTTTCCGAAAATTTATGTGTGAAGCATATTTAAATTTCTCAGCGATTGACACGTGGCGCAAGTTCAAGTGTTGATGAACTTTTTTGCAGCGGTGTTGAGGAAAGCAATTTATGAAATCTATTGTTGTTGACGTCTTCTCGATTGTAATGCGATGAAAAAAAAAGAAAATTTAAGAATTTTACCTATTGATTCAAGAACTGAATTTTTTCAGCGGATTTGTAAAATTAAGAAAATTATAAGCCATCGACTTGTTAAAGAAAAAATCAGCTACATAAAAGACAGTAAAGGCTTGATTAAAAACTTCTCGCTAGTGGAATAAGTAAAATAAAAAAAAAAAAAATAATTTTGAACGGAAATGAAAATCAAGCATGAATCAAATAGTTATGTTGAGGTTTTATAGGTCATTGTATAACTTTATTTTTTCATAATCAAAACAAATAAAAAAAATGTCATTGTTCTGATTAGGATTTGAACCTATAGCTTTGGTGTGTAAGGCAGTTGCTCTTACCACTACGCTATCAAATGCTTACAGCTGCGTCAAGTTATTACGTTCTTTAAGTGAAGTGACATCTAGGAAAATTGACTCACTATTTAACGAAGTAATGGTAGCTTTTTTGGTGACGAATTATGTAACGACTTCACAATTAAAGGTTGCGTTCCTCACGAATATTGACTAATCGATAGCGAAGTTCATATGCAAACAGAATTATTACCGTAATGATTTCGATTCGATTTTCTTACAATTTCAGTTGGTCTGTTGGGTTTTTAACTAATTTCCTACACTGAAGGGTAATAAGTGAGAATGGCGCATTTCTGAAAAAAAAAAAATTAATTTGGCTTCACATTATTTAGGAGCAACGGGGATTAACAAAGAGGGCATCAATAGCTTTTCAGTTTATTCATCTTTTGGTCGTTTTTGGATAAGACACTTCAAATTGAATTATTTTAATAATTAAACACTTAACGCTTGAACATCCCGTACTGTTCAGTGTAGAACATTTCTTTGATTTACTCGGAGCAGTTAATGTTCACATCTCGGTAGGTATTAAAGATATGCAACATTACTCATTCTGGTTTAAAGATTTTTTTATTTTTATTTTTTTTATTTTTTATTATATATTTTTATTTTTTATTTTTTTTATTTTTATATTTTTTATTTTTTTTATTTTTTTTTATTTTTTTTTATTTTTTTTTTTATTTTTTTTTTTATTTTTTTTTAATTTTTTTATTTTTTTATTTGTTTATTTTCTTAATTTTTTTTTATTTTTTTATTTTTTTAATTTTTTTTATTTTTTTATTTTTGTATTGTTTTTATTTTCTTTTTTATTTTTTTTTATTTTGTATTTTTTTATTTTCTTTTTTATTTTTTTTTTATTTTCTTTTTTATTTTTTTTTTATTTTCTTTTTTATTTTTTTTTTATTTTCTTTTTTATTTTTTTTTTATTTTCTTTTTTATTTTTTTTTTTATTTTTTATTTTTTTGTTTTATTTTATATTTGTTTTTCTTTATTTTTTTGTTTTATTTTATATTTGTTTTTCTTTATTTTTTAATTTTTTTTATACATGTTTTTCTTTATTTTTTAATTTTTATTTTTTAATTTTTTTTTTATTAATTTTTTTTTATTTTTTTTTATTTATTTACTAATTTTTTTTTATTTTTTTTTATTTATTTACTAATTTTTTTTATTTTTATTTATTTATTAATTTTTTTTTTATTATTTAAAAAGTAAGTTTAAGTTTATAGACACTGTTAAATTATTTAATAAAGACTTGTTTAAACTACATAAAAATATATAGAATAAAAATGTTCTGTATGGAGTCTTTTTTGTTGCTTTCGCAGCAGTGTTTGTGTTCTATTGTGAAATAAAATATCAAAACATAGAACGACAATAAAAAAATAGAAGTCAATCAAAGCAAGCATAGCGAGTGCTTGAAACGAGTTTATTTTTCTGAAAAAATTTCTGAAGAGATTGCGAATGATGGACATAGCTATGCATTGTTGTTATCCTTGGATATGCGTCAGTGTATTGTGTGTTCTGACGAATAATAACACAGTCTAGTGCGTCAAAAAAAAAAGCAACGATATACAGTAAAGGTCAAGAATATAGCGAATGCGCAGTAACAGAAGTGATGAAACTTATCGACAGCGAAAATTGAAATGAAACCAATAAAAAAAGTGCTTAATTTAGTGCAATTTCTTCTGTAGTACATTATGTTTTACTTCACTTTGGTTCTAAGTCAATTTGGTTCTACTTCAATTTTGTTCTACTTCAGTTTTGTTCTATAGCGCTTTTCTACAGTTTATTGCTTGTTCCTACACTTTTAAAACGCGTATGTAAATATATAAAAAGTTAATTTACTAACGCGTTTGTTTAAAATGCGAGTGAAGAGAAAAAAAGCCTGGCAGATGATTTTAATGTTCAATTGTTTATTCGTGCAGTATATATATGTAAATCGAAAGATCTCTTTACTGCAGTGTTTGCTTTGAAATGCGAGTGTAGAAGAGAGGAAGTATATAAAAACATGGCAGATGGCTTAGATTTTTAATTGTTTGTTGGGTCAGTATTTGTATAAATACAGAATTTGTATCATTACTGCATCGCTTCTTTTGAAATGCAGAGAGAAGTATGTTTTTTAAAGAATGTACCTTCCCTACAATAATCCTAGGCCTTATTATTTGCATATATTATTGAGATGAAAATTAAATATTTGTAAGGAGATATGTACCTACAAGCATTCCAATGAATTTTAACACTTGGTCTATCTTGGCAGTTACTGTAAAATTTTTTTTCAACGGTTAGCGACCATTTCGAAGCGTGAATGGTCAAAAATGTTCATGTCTGTAGCTGTCAAGCGAACGCAAACTGAAGAAAATAAAAAAATAAACTCGGGCTCGTGGGTTTCAAGCTAGGTGTCGATAAAAGAGCAACTCGCTAGCGAGCATTTCCTTTCTGTGATTAGAAAACATCCAAAAAAGTGTCATGACTTTGCATTCGCTATGGTTTAGTTCTGATTGCGAAGGCGGAAAATTGGGAAAAAAATATGTTGAGCCTGGAACCAAGCTTGACATTATATTTTACAACCAGCCAGTTTTATTGGCGTTTCTAGTCATCAGATTTATCACTATGAGCTTTTCCCGCAAATTTCCCTTTTTTCAGACGACTAGACTAGATAAATCTTTCATTTTTAGAACGATGAAAGACGATTAAATAAAACCAGAAATATTGAACAAGCGAAATAGCTTTTATTTGAGGTTTTCAAGGGATTCAATAACAAATCTGACGTCAGAGGTACTGAGGTTCAAAATTCACTATACCGAGCTCAATATGGCGGCTATAAATGAACTTATATCTAAGGTTGAAATCATCTTCAGTAATTGGATCTTTCATAGTTTTCAGAGGTCACTGAATACGAATTTGGGAGATACAAATTTAATCCGCGAGCCATTGAATTGCGAGCTACGTACACATAACATAATAACTCCTCACTCAATATAACCACATCTCCTCTCTGAAAAGCTCACAGACTTCATCAATGATTTCTTCAAAGGTTTGATGATGGAAATTTTCATAGATGGCTTAATCTGATTTATATAGGTACACCTTAAATTATCAGTGCAGCTTTTACTTATGTAGATATAGACTCTTATTTAAGTAAGAGGTCAAAATTGTTCTAAGACTCTATCATATCATACAAATATGTCTAAGAATTGTACGAAGAGAGGATTACAGTTCTGTAATTTTCAGTCGATTTTATTGATCGAAGATTTAGTTCTGATGGGGACCCTTTTAAGCTCAGAGCTTTATGGTTTTTCAAAACAAACCTAAGCGTATAGCATATTCTCCATTTGCAAGATGAAATCTCACTTCAACAGGAACTTTTGAAAAAATTATTTTCAGCAACTCTCGTTTCCGTCTTTAAAATAATTTTTAAGGCCTTCGCTAAAAAAATATATCTTCCCTCTTAATATGAGTAGGTACTGGAATCTTGAGTGAGAATGTTTAAATGAGAAATGAGAGATTCTCATTATTGTTTGAAATTAAACTTGTACAGTATTGACCGCTTTTTAAGTATAAGTTCACCAAAATTGAAGTTTTTCATTAAGTTTCTCACTAAAAGATTATAACTGTAATAGAAATTTTTATGACTCACATAGTGCCTCAAAATGTAAAGTGTAACTCTAACATTATTGCTTTTATTACTCAGCGTCACACACTCAGCGTTGCAAGCGTACGATTTTAATGCTAATTGAACTTTAGAATGAAAATATTAAAAACTTGAAAAACTTAGCTGAATAAATAAAAGTAACACCGAGATGACTTTTAACAAACAGCTGGCAAATGTTCTTATGAGCAAAAACTATTAAAACAACTGACGTCATTGCAGTACCAACGAAGCTCATTAGAAAAACTACTCAAATTACAAGAATTTAACACAAACGACTTAAAGCAATTAAATGCAAAAATAAAAATATAAAAAACGCATTTTCCTGCTTATTGTTAAAAGTGTTTTTGCAATAAGTAAAACTAATAAATATGTATGGAATGCATAAATCAGAAAGTGAGTTGCAAAACGGTGGCACCCATGGTGGAAAATGTCAACGATATGAAAGCAAAGTACAAACATAACATGACTCAGCAGTTGATTAATTTTCATTATATTGATTAATTTCACTTTATTCGTTCAGTTAGCGCCAGAAATATTTTCAAATATTTCGCTAACTAAATATTTCGCTCCGTTTTACACCCACCTCTTTCTTGAGCTCAAATTTAATGAGCAAATTTGTGCTATTTTTATGCCTAATGTTTGAGGTGTTGGCGGCAGCCATGGCCACATGTTGGTTGCATGTTGCACAGAGCTACACAGACGGCAACGGCGACATATCTTGATTTTACTGTTTATTTTGCTTTTTGCACGGCTTTCAAGGTCAATGAATTTTTCTTATTTTTTGGCGTATTCCATTTGATGTTTTTTTTTTAGTTTCTTTTAGAAATATACTCATTTGGATACTTTGTGGATACACTTTTTTTTCAATTTCTACTCATTTGGATTCTTTGCGGTCCAAGCGGTGTTTATTTTAAATGCCATTGGTATTTAATCTCTTGATGTCGCGCCAAACAGATGACGATTGAAATTTTTCTGTGGCCAAGGAATTTCAAGGAAGTTGAAACAGCTCAAAAATGTGCAACGTTTCCTGTTCTTTTGACAGTACTTCGAGTAAAATATAAAGAAATTCAGACAAAACACGACTAGGCAAAATACAGAACAAATTAATTGTTTTATTTTTTGCGGTAGAATTCAACTTTTTACAAATAAAATTCCACTTTTTCTTCAAATTTAAACTCTTATACTTATAAAACTCAATTCAATTTATGATAAAAAGAATTAAAGCTTTTTACATTTCAAATTCAACTTGAGCTTTAATATTAATATATCATTAAAATCAATTTACACTTTTACAACTTTTTTGAAATCAATTTTAACTAAAAATATTAAAAATCAAATTGAGCTTTTAACAAATCAAACCCAACTTTTTCATTTCAAATTCAAATTTATAAAAATCAATTTCAACTTCTTTTTTTTTTAATATTACTTTTTGCATTTCAAATTCAAATAGATAAAAATTAATTGTAACTTTTTAAAAATTAATTAACTTTTTTAAAATCGAATTAACTTTTCATTTTTTAAATCTTAAAATCAATCTCTTCAAATTCAACTTTTATTAATAAAGTTAAACTTTTTTCACCTCAAGTTGAACTTTTTTTCACCTCAAGTTGAATTTAAAATTTTCATTTGTAATTAAACTTTTTAAAAGTCTTATTAAAATTTTTGCACTTACAAGTGAACTTTTCAAAAATAAATTCAAGTTTTTAAAAACCGAATCAAAAAATTCTTATACTTTCAGTTTAATTTTCGCAGTCGAAATATAACTTTTCGAAATCAAATTCAACTTTCTAAATGTCAAATTCAATTTTTAAAATTTTTTTTTTAAATCAAATCCAAAATTTTCAATTTCAACTTTTCAAAAATCAAAATCAACCTTTATAAGTTCGAATTCAATTTTTTCACTTCAAATTTAACTTTTTTATAATCAAATTTCACTTTTTGCATCTCAAATTCAACCTTTTATATTTCTTCAAATCAAATGCAATTCAAATTCGAGTTTTTAAAAATCAAATTCAACCTTGATACTTCCAATTCAATTTTCGCAGTCGAAATATAACTTTTCGAAAACAAATTCAACTTTCTAAATGTCAAATTCATTTTTTTAAAATTTTCTTAAAAATCAAATCCAAAATTTTCAAACTCAACTTTTCAAAAATCAAAATCAACCTTTATAACTTCGAATTAAATTTTTTTCACTTCAAATTTAACTTTTCAATAATCAAAATTTGCACTTCAAATTTAACCTTTTATACTTCTACAAATCAAATTCAATTCAAATTCAACTTTTTTAAAATAAAATTCAAGTCTTATACTTCAAATTCAAATTCCAAATCAACCCTTTTTGCTTCAAATTGAACTTCCAATTTTACTTTTTGGACTTCTATGAACAAAATCCAATTTTTTAAAACTTGAATTTAAACTGTTTACACTTCAAATTCAATTTTTCAATTTCAAATTCAACTTTATAAAACTCAAATTGCACTTGAAATTTAACTTTTTATAACTTAAATTCATTTTTTTACACTTCAAATCCAATTTTGTTCACTTCGCAAATTAAATTTTCTTAAAAATTAAATAAAATTTTTTACACTTTAAATTGAACTGTATACACAACAAATTCCCATTTTACCGCTTCAAACTCAACTCTGTTAGATAGACAAAAAGTGAAATTTTAAGTAAAAAATTGAATTTGAAATATATACAAATTGAATTATGAATTTGGAGTGTAAAATATTGAAACAATTGTCACTCCGTTTATAACTCCCAAAAGGAGGCGTGGTAGGTACAGAGAATTATGTACCTACTCTTGATTAGCATCACCAGCTGAGTTTAAGTCTTAGAGATCAAAGTTTATTTCTTAAAAAGGAGGAAGATCAAGTTCGAAAATTAGCTAAGTCGAGAGAAAACCACGCGTTGCTCCCACTCGAAGCGACTAACAAAAAGGTAAAATCTCTTAAAATTCTACATAAATTAATCTAGAACCTATAAATTTAACAAACTCTGCTTCAAAATACAAACTCTAAATTTGCAATTTAGCAAAATAGGCTTGGTTTTTAAGCCTAATGCCTCCCATACAACGTGACGCCATCAAAATAGAAAAACCATCATAAATACCACAAAAATTAATGTATTGACTTGATATTTCAAACATAAGCTCTCATGTTTTAAACGTACAATGAGGTTAAAAATTCGGATAAATTGAATAAAAACCATGCCTATTCCCCCCCATACAAGCTGACGTCATCAAAATAGTAAAACCATCATAACTTCGGACTTTATACATTCGAACTTCAATCAAGCTAAAAATAATATATTCTTTAATAGTTTTACAATAAAAAAATGTCTACAAAAAAAAAAAAAAAACAATTTAATCAATGATCAATAATTTCGGTACTAAAACAATAAATTATAACACTTGGTCATGGTCGGTGGTCATGGTGGACTATATTTATAAGACTATTTAGTAGAGCTCATAAATTTTATATATCAATAAACAGTAAAATTTATTAACTAGCTTAAAGTGTAAACAATGAAATTCGTGGAAAAAATATATCAAACAACAAGTTAGTAGGTGAACCGTATTGGGTAAATTTACCCAGACATATTTAGACAGCTGCTAACAACGAATTTACCAGGTAATGGAATACCTTCTAAACCAAACATGCACACGTAGTTGCCCGTATGGTCCGCGTGGCCTTTCATACAATTTTTTTTCTATCTTATTTTTGTCTTTGCGATGAGCCAATTAACACCTGAAAAAACAAACTGCACTCGTTCAGTGTTCAGCACATTTTCCAGTGAACTTTACAAAAACAATTGCATGCAAAGCCAAAATCAAATAACGCACACTCGATGATGTCTATGCTGAAGCTGATTGTCCCGTTACTTGTGTGTCGAGTAATTTTTCGTGCAAGCATTGTTATTGTAATACTTTATGACATGTATTCTTACAGTGTACTTCATGACATGTGATTTTATTGCAGTGTAATTGTTTTTTGTTTTGTTTGTTTTTTTTTTTTTTTGGCAAACGCAACAATGAGCAACATTTTGTGTTTGTTTTTTGCTTTTTAAGTTTTGGCCCGCGCTTAAAATTTCTTGGGCCCCACTGTTCTAAACGGATAAATATCAAAAACAAAGAAATTCAAATAGAACAACGCAAAAATATTTGTTGATATGAATAAAATAGCTCAAGAAAACAAAATTTGAACAAAGACCAGAAATTCCCTAAATATGGCAACATTATAGAATGTTGACATTTTTATTTTTTTGATAATGTGGGAAAACAATTAAGGGAAAAACCAGCACACGTTGCTTTTAAACAAAGGAATTCTTTGCATTCCATTTCTTAGGTTAAATTATACTAGACAACAAAGAAAAAAAAAAAAAATAGGGAAACAAGAAACACGCTTATTTTTTGAGACTATTTGTCTAATGGCAGTGGTGGTGTGGTACAATAAAAACGCCATTTTGCCGGCGGGTCGTGTCGACATATTGAACTAACTGTCAGTTAATATAAATTAAAGCATGTCAGCGAAGAGGCACACGCTTGCTATAAAAGCTCTTATTTACGGTGTAATCGCTATTTTAGATGATGACCTTCTCAACTAGTAACAAGGTGGCAACGCGTTGTGTGCAACTCAAGCGGTTATTCAAGGGCGACAAAAGAAATAAAACAACAGCTATTTAGCTAAGCCATTAAAATGTAGAAACATAAAATGTTTGGCAGATGAATGCAGCTAAAACTAACAGAGCTAAGTAATTAAAAATTTTTGAGGACGGTGTGAGTGAGCTTTGGGGGATTTTTCGATTTCGTGCAAATACACCATAATCTAAATACTATTAGAGGTATTCACAATGTTGAGTATTTGTGATAAATTTGCTAAAGCGAGTTTTTATGCCAAGAGTTTTGCAAAAATGATTTGTTATCATAACATTTATTGTGGATACAATAGGATTATTTCGTTAAATACTTGCAGACGTTTTATATTTAACCCTCTAGCCCGCAAGGCTGCCCTGAGGCTGCCATTGGTTAATTTTTTCAATGCTAACATTTTTGTAAAGCGAAACAAAAATAGCAAGTCTCCAAGAAAATGTGAGTTACCTCGTTCAAAGTTTATTTATTTCGGTTTACATCCAATTTTTTTTTTTTTTTTTTTTTTTTTTTGATATAAAGTATTGCATGTAAATAGTTCATTAAAATAAATAAATAGAAAAATATACGTATATTTTATAGAGTCTAATAATTGTGCATTTTTTTGTTGATTAAGATACATTTATTAATAGGATTGTTAGTTTTTGATGGAAGATATAACTTTTCATGTGAATTAGCTGCCATTTTGTGAAACGAACTCGGAAACTTTTTCATCTTAAGGTTATACTGTTAAATATAATTGCAAACAGCTATCAGGTTCGTGTTCGCGATCTTGACATTACCCAAAACCAATTAATTTAGTTCCTTTTTCACATTATTTCGACTTTGCGGGTTTGAGAGCTAAAAGTCAATAGGGGAATGCATGATATGGCGTGTTCAAGATATGAGGTTTTCAAGATATGAGGTATTCACGATATGGGGTATACCCATGGATTGGGTTAAAACTTAAGAGGGGTATTCACTATATAGTGTGGTCAAGGTATAGGGTTTTCATGATATGGGGTTTGCACGATATGGGGTATTCTCAATATGGATAATAAATTATTGGGGTTATTTTCTGAAGATATATTTCCCACATATGGTACTCACAATATGGGTTATTGACAATATGAAGTATTTGGTTTTGTTGAAACAAGAATATGATGTATACGATACAAGAAACTAGTAGGGAATTTATAATCTTTGGCTTGGCCGCAGTTAAAGTACCCCTACACTTATGTGTTGTGTATAATACCCGTCAAAAAGGTTTTATTAATTTGATGGCGTCAGTTGAGTGAGGAAAGGTATAGTTTTTATTTGAATTATCCAAATTTCAACCTCATTGTATGTTTTGATTATCAAATTTTATGAGTAAAATATCAAGTCAATTCATTAATTTTTGTATAATTAAGGCAGATTTTGCTATTTTAATGACATTACTTTTTATAGCAAGTAGACTTCGTTTCCATTCGATTTTTAAAGTTTTAAAACAAAGATTGTGTATTTGGAATAAAAGGTTATGAACAAAATTTTAAGTGTTTAGATTAATTTTTTTGGAAGTTTTAGATATTATCATTTTGATGACGTCACTTTGTATCGGATTAAGGAGTGGTTTGCATGCAATTTTACCAAATTTCAAACTCAGAGTATGTATTTCGCATCAAAGCTTACTTACAAGTGTCTAGTTTTATATTTGTAGAGATTTCAAAGATATTACCATTCCGATGACGTCACTTTTGGGATGTAGGCGAGGTTTTTTTTCGATTTTGCAGAATTGTTAATGTTCAAAGTTTTTAAAATGCGTGGGGGTATAAAAATACATCATATCGTGAATACCCAGTTATTTTTCGTTATTTTCAATGATTTTATATGATATAAATCCAGTTGTCAACCTTGATTTTGGGGTTATTGAAAAAATCGCTTTTTTAAAAATGCCGATTTTTCGGTACTGGTTTTGTTAAAATCTAAAATTTCACGTTATTCGAAAAAAATGGTATCGATTATTTCAAGTAGGGTTATTGGCTGTCCGACGTCGGTTTTTTTTCGATTTTTATTTGTTTTTTGTTATTTTGGGTTTTGTTTTTCGGGGTCAGTTTTCTTAAAAATCAACCATTAAAGGTTCTTCGAAAAACGGGTTTTGGTTTTTATGAGTAGGGTTGTTCGTTTTTGGGTGTTGATTTTCACTAAACCAATCATTTCAGGTAATTCATAAAACGTCGGTTTTTACGAGCCGAGTTATTGGTTTTCCAGTGTCGGTTTTCTTAGTAAACCCCATTTTAGGTTATTCGAAATACAGTTTTTGAGGAAAAGCTAAAGGAAGAAATACAACGGTGTCAAATTGCATGATCTCGATGGTCAATTGACAACACCTCGGCGAGTGATCATATTTCCTTCGAATTTCGTTTGCATTAAGTGCATTGTGTCAATGCTTGTGTGGCAAGTGGCACCGTTATGTGGAAACTACATGCAGTCAAGATCCATATCAAGAATTAAAGGGTAAAAGGAGTTAGACAGCATGTCGTGATATCGGGCACCATTCACAGTAACTGCGGTTCTAGCTGCATTTTCGAAAGAGAACGGCCCGGTGATACTGCCAGCCCAAAATTCACACCAAACAGTGCACTGTTGTGGGTGCATGGGAAGCTCTTAGAGAAGTGTGCTGGTTTTTCGACCCGTCTCCGAGCAATTTCACTATTTTTTAAGTGATTTTTCACAATTTGTATGCATTGCTTGACCGTGAATTTCTGAATGACTTCCTCCATCCTTGCTGTGTACAATTATGTTTAGATAGATTTAAGTGCTCTGAGCTTGTGACAAAAAAAAGTAGTGCCCGAATCTAAATGTCAGTGACTTTTGGGACACCCTTTATTCTAAGTTCAATGCACAAAAATATGGTGGTAGTTTTTATATTATTTCAAATAAATTATTCTCTAGTGCAATTAATTTTAGTGATCATAAAGCACGCCGCATTCGCAGCTTATCCCAAGTGTAGACAATCAAAAAACCATTGAAATCATCAAATGAACTCATAAATTGAACAATTTCGAGAAAAAAACATTCAAAAATTTAAATCTCTGAGCGAAGGTGACGACAATTAAAATAAGTGCGATAACTGCAACAAAAGCGAATGTAAAACAAGGTAAAACTGAAAACCTCAAAAAAAAAAAAAAAACAATAAAGTGAAAGTTTAAGATTAAAAAAAAACTTAAAAGCTGACAATAAATTTATGTATGTGGGTGTGGTGAAAAAACCAAATATCTGATAAATAGTGTGCCACCGAAAAAAAACACGCAGCTTTTAGCATTTTCCCTGCACTCTGGCCATAAAATGTAAACAAAACAAAATGGCGCATGAATCATGGCAGCAATTAAGTAAATGAATATTTAAACAGAGAATAAAATTAAAATTAAAATTTATACGGTACATTTTTAAAACAGACACGTGATGTCGATAGAAGGCTGCTGGTTGAACTGACGGTGGGGCTATTCAGATACGCTTTAAACTGACTTGAAATAAAGCGAATGATTTAATTTATATACATATATTTATATGTAAATGTTTATGTAACTCTTGAAAACCCGTTATGTAAAAGTTTTCAGATTTAGTTTTTAAATATTTTTTGTCGAACATTTCGTTGAATATCTTCTCAAACAATCAATTTTTTTAATAAAAACAAAACAATTCTAACCAAAAAATTAACTTAAGTGTGCCGCTCAAGCTTTTTATGCAAAATAGAAATTGATAAAGCTTCATCCAAGCATTGAAAGATAAGAAAACAAGAGGCACTTCAAAAGTGAAGATAACATTTTAAAGAATAAGCATACAAAAAAAAAAAAAACAAATCCATCATCCAGTAGATACGCACGCTCTGTATTTCGTACAAATACTTGAGCATTTGGAACTAGTAACAATTAGAACACCACCACAACAACAATACCAACAACAGCAAAGCAGCAGCAAAAACAATAATTTTACCTACTTATCAGACTTGTTTTCATTTCGTATTCAATTAATCTTTGCGGTTGTTCAAAATGAGTTAAAAAAAAATTGAAAACCAAGAATAAATAGTCTGGAGAAGAAGAGACAAGAAAGAAAACAATTTAATAAAAATTAAACGAGCGCATTACTAAACGCACGTCTGGCGCCAATGCCGCCGCAGATACGGATTGAATAAATAAATAAAAAAATAAAAAAAAGTTGATTTGGAAAGCATCGTTAAGACACTTTTTTTTGTTTGAGTCGTTAGGCAAGATTTTAATATTATTTTTTTTTTTAAAACTTTTCGTTGATTCATTTGTTATTAACAGATGAATTAATTTTTCTTTATTTATTTGTTATTTTTTTTTTGTGATTTTGTGATATATTTTTATTTTTTTGTTATTTTTCATTTAATTTTTATTTTTTGTTTTTTATTTTTCATTTAATTTTTATTTTGTTTTTTAATTTTAGTAGTTTTTTGTTTTTTTTTATGTTTTTATTTTATTATTTTAATATGATTATTTTTTTATTGTTTTTATTTATTTAATTTTTAAACTATATTATTATTTTTATAGTATGGATTTTAAATTTTTAACTTTTTCTGTTTTCATTTCAATTTTTATTACTTTTATTTTATTTTGTATGTTGCAGTTGACCGACCTTCTTAACAAACAATAATTTATTGTTGTTATGAGGCTTGGCCAAAAATAATTTAATTTTTAATTTTTAATTTTTTTAGTTTTTATTTTTTTAAAATTAAATTTTTAATTTATTTAATTTTATTTTTACATATTATATTTATTTTCATATTATATTATAAATTTTCTTTTTGATATTATTTTTATTAAAAATTATTTTTATTTTATTTTTTAAATTATTGTAAGTTAAAATTTGATAAATTATTATTTAATTTTTTTTTTGTTATTTTGTTTCTTTTTTAATTTTTGTATTTTTTTTTTCATTATTTTTCTAATTGTAATATATATTTGAAATTTTTTTAATAATTTTATAATTTTTATTTTTTTTTTTTTAATTTTTTAATTTTATGTAGTAATTTTTTTATATTTTTATATACACAACTTTTGACGTGACAGCGTTACATTTTATCGCACAGGTTTCCCAAGAAGTTTAAAAATTATTTTGCTAAAATTGAAACGGCGTTGCTTGGAATTGTAAAGGACAATTAAATAAGACAGTAAAGGTTAATAATAAGTTAACTTTATGAAAACAATATAAAAAAATTAATTACGTCATCGGGGCGTGGAGGGAGCTGTCTAAGCAACGAAACTTCAAATTTGTTGCATGGAATTATAACGCGCTTTGTATAGATGCTACTTTAACAAATATTACACCATAGTAAAGGCTAGTTCTTAGCTCACATGATAAAAATAAACGAAAATGTCGTGACGTCATGAGGTCGCGGAGAGAGCCGCTTCAAGCTCGATTTTATTTTAATTTTTTTATTTAATTTTTCATATTTTACTTTTTTATATTTTGATTTTTATTTTGTTTTTATATAAATTTTGTATTTTTTTTTTTTTATTTTTTATTTTTTATTTTTTTATTTTTTTATATTACTTTTAATTTTTTATTTTCATTTTTATTTTTTTATTTTATTTATTTTTTTTTTTTATTTTTCTATTTTTTTTTATTTTTTTATTTTTTTTTTATTTTTTTAATTTTTTTTATTTTTTTATTTTTTTATTTTTTTTTATTTTTTTATTTTTTTTTTATTTTTTTATTTTTTTTATTTTTTTTATTTTTTTTATTTTTTTATTTTTTTTATTTTTTTTATTTTTTTTATTTTTTTGATTTTTTTATATTTTTTATTTTTTTTTTATTTTCTATTATTTTTTATAATATTTTTACTTAAACTTTTTTATTTTTATATATTATTTTTGATTTTGTAAATTTATTTCATTTTTAGTTTTTTTTTTATTTTATTGTTTTTTATTTATTTTATTTTTTTTTATTTTCTGATAATATTTTTACTTCAATTTTTTATTTTATTCTATAATTAAATTTTTATTGACGCTTTTTTAATTTTGTTTGTGTATTTTCAATTTATATACTTTTGTATTTAATTTTATTTGTGTATTTTGTTTTGTTTGTTTCTCTACTTTCATTTGTTTATTTTTTTTTTGTTTTTTTTTTCAGTTTTTTATTAAGTAAGGGAAAAAAGCGGTATCAAGATCAATTGTAAGATAATTTTAAAAGAGCTTTTAACATATTTCACATACATTTTTAAGCGTCTGCTTGTTTTCTCCCTCAATGACTTTGTTCTAAAAGGGAAACGTTCGATCACGTATAAAAATTCGAACAGTAGTTTTCTTCTTAAAAAAAAATAAATTTTCAAAACAACAAATTAATTAAGTCAAAGGCCTAATTTTCGGTCTTGAAGCTGACTGACAGCCTATCGATTAAAGAAAAATATTCAATAACAACAAGGCAACAACAATTAAATTTATCGTCAGTTCAGTCATAAAAATAACGGGTCAATAAATAATTAAGTCCAACAATCGCTACAAAAACAACAAAAAACAAAACAAACTACTTGAAACTTGTTTAAATAACTAATTAAAATATGCAGTTGTTGTTGCAAAGAAAAGCTTTAAATTAAAGCAAGCTGACTGATAAGCGAATGCCTGATATTTTTTTTTTTTTGTTTTTGTTTCGTTAACAATAAAAACCGATAAGCCAATAACTGCTGATAAGCAAAGTGTGAAGAAAATAAGCAGGCAGCATTCCGCGTTAAGCTTGGGAATTGCAAAAATTTTGCGAAAATATTGAACCAGACACAATCTGAAAACAAAAAAACACTGAACGATTTAAAATCAAACATGCTGAATGAGAGAGATCCTGCTTTAGAAGCTTTCACCATATTTTGGCATTGAAAAAAAAAACACAAGCATGAAATGTTGGAGAGCGAGGCACTTTGAAGCTTTGTGGGTCGTTTGATCAACAATGTCTAATGTTGTCCAAGATATGGAATGATGAAATGGAAAATCTAATCAGATTCTGAGCCAGACTTAGGCAACAAAAACCACAGCTTTCTAAAAGTTTCTTTTTGTCTCAATATTGTTGTCATGACTAAAAAGGCAATAAAAGATAACATTGCGGAAAACTTGTGGAGCACACAGCAACATATCCTACAACAAAGAAAGTCACCACAACAATAGGCGGACATCTGGATGTTGGTACAGAAAAACCAAACTGACCGCATTCACCAAAGTTGCAATACAACAAAGATGTCCGGCTGTAGAAAGGAAAAGAAATGCAACAACTTTGATTTAAGCCAGATTTAAACTTCTAGACACTTGTGACAACATCATTGTGATGTGACATAGTAAAAAAAACTAAAAAATATACCCAATTACACATCAAAAAAGAAAAAATCAGTCATCATCTTGGCTCAATTTGACTCACTTGAAAATCAAATGAGACTTAATAGCTAAACAACAACATCAAAGTAATCGTTTTTAAATTACAAAAGAATGTAACTTATTGTTGTCGGCAAAGCTTAAAGCTAAAAGGCAACGCTTTGTTACTAAGCCTGCCGACAATTTGCCGAGTTCCGGTCAGCGCCAGGAACTACAGCAATTGAGTGATAATGATGGAAGATTATGTGAATGAGAACTAACAACAAGTGTGCTAAAAACAGACGGATGAGTTAATTTATTCTTCAAATAGGGCATAAAAAGCAAAACAAAACTCAGCAGATTTCTGAAGAACAAATTCTTGCTCCTAAGACCATTTGATCTTCAAGGTCAAAATATCGAAAAATAAAAATAGGAATTCAAGAAAACACTAAGCTTTGCCAGATGAATTTTGAAAATTCGATAATTTCTAGCATAAACATTTTGGTGTATGTAACTGCGCCTATTGTGTCGTTTAGAGTGGTTTGAAAATTATATTTCAGCAAAAATATGCAATTAACACGTGAACATTTTCGGGTGATAATATTTTACGATTTTCGACGAGGATTGACAAGAAAAGAGTGCATCGATCAACTAAATTCGACATTTGGAGATAAGGCACCACACCCAGCGACTGTAAAATGCTGGTTCAATGAGTTCGAGCGTGGTCGTCATTCTCTTCAAGACGAATTTCGTGAAGGTCGTCCAAGAACAGCTATTGTGGCAGAAACATAGCTGTTAAATTGCGATTACGATTAGTAATCAATTAGATTATTTTTTAAAAAGAATTGTAATGATTATATAATCCTTAAGCAAGAATTTTTAAGCAAAAAATAATAACGATTACTTGATATTACTCAACATAATCAAAAATAATCAAAAGTAATCAAAAAAATAATTCGATTACTTTTAAAGATTATCTTTGATTCTTTTTTGATTATTTTAAGAATTTCAGTCTAAAGTACGGAATATTTTGTGAAAGTGATGATGAAATTGACACAACTGGTTCTTCACAGGACACCGTTAAACCCGATAAGTGATCCCAACAGACCAACTGTTCTGTTACTTGCATGACAATTCAAGTGCTGAAATGATTTGGCAAAAGTATGGCTTGTTGAAGGAACCATTTCTTTCATTCAATACTACTTTAATGCCCTCAGCGCCAGTTGAGAGATTATTTTTTTTTTTGCCGGCATAGTAAACACTCCAAGACGGCAATCATTGTCTGATTTTTCTTTTGAAAAATTAGTTCTTATGAATGCAAATAGTAATTTAGAGTAAAAAGGTTTTATTTTTGTTTCGTTTATGTTGTACTACAATACATTATTGTTCTCGTTCTCGTTTTTTGTCAATCTTTTTTTTATAATGAAATACAAAACTTTGATTTTTTTTTTTAATAAAATTTAACAAAATTTTTTTTACCTAAGACTGAAATTCTTAAAATAATCAAAAAAGAATCAAAAATAATCTCGAAAAGTAATCGGATTATTTTTTTGATTATATCTTTCGCCTTCGCTTTTAGAGCTACTAATTGAACAGTTTCTTTTAAGTTGGTCAATTTGTACAGCTTATTCTCCATATATAAAAACAAACAAAAGGGTGATAAAACAAAAACTCAGAAAAGTTGACACAAAAGTGGTGATCGAAAAAAGTGGTGAAAGAAGCCTAGTTAACTTTTCCGTATATTTTAACTTTTTCGAGTCTTAACTTTTGTGAGTCTCTACTGTATTAATATTTTTATTTTTAATTTTATTATTTTCTTTTAAGTTCCTAATTTAATTTTTTATTTATTTTAAATTTTGTTATTTTTATTTTTTTTATTTTAATGTTTTAATTTTTTATTTTTAATATAGTTTTATTTCTTTTATATTTAATATATTTTTATTTTTAATTTTTTTTTTATTTTAATTTTTTATTTTTTAATTACTGTTTTCTTTGGTTTTTATAATTTTTGCCACCATTTGTACTAAAAATCTTTTAAATATTTCTATTTTACATTTTTATTTTTTTTATTTTGAATTTTTTTTTTTTTTTTAATGTAATTATTTTAATATTTTCTTTGGTTTTTTAAATTTTTTTTCTACCATTTTTACTTAAACTATTTTAAATCTTTCCATTTTTTATTTTTTCGTTTTCTTTTATGTTGTTTTATTTTTAATTTTTTTTTCTTTTATGTTCTTTTAGTTTAAATTTTATTTTTTTTTTATTTTAATGTTTTATTTTGAATTTGTCATTTTTTTATTTTTAATTTTAAGTATTTTTTTATTTATAATGTTTTTTGTTTTTTGTTATTAATTTTTATTTTTTATAAATTTTTATTGTTTTATTTTTTTTTTTGTATTTTTGATTTTTTATTTTTGTAAGTTTTTCCTACTAAAGAGTGATTTTTTAAGTGCCTGATAACTTTTTTTTTAAAAAAAACGCATAAAATTTGCAAAATCTCATCGGTTCTTTATTTGAAACGTTAGATTGGTCCATGACATTTACTTTTTGAAGATAATTTCATTTAAATGTTGACCGCGGCTGCGTCTTAGGTGGTCCATTCGGAAAGTCCAATTTTGGGCAACTTTTTCGAGCATTTCGGCCGGAATAGCCCGAATTTCTTCGGAAATGTTGTCTTCCAAAGCTGGAATAGTTGCTGGCTTATTTCTGTAGACTTTAGACTTGACGTAGCCCCACAAAAAATAGTCTAAAGGCGTCAAATCGCATGATCTTGGTGGCCAACTTACCGGTCCATTTCTTGAGATTAATTGTTCTCCGAAGTTTTCCCTCAAAATGGCCATAGAATCGCGAGATGTGTGGCATGTAGCGCCATCTTGTTGAAACCACATGTCAACCAAGTTCAGTTCTTCCATTTTTGGCAACAAAAAGTTTGTTAGCATCGAACGATAGCGATCACCATTCACCGTAACGTTGCGTCCAACAGCATCTTTGAAAAAATACGGTCCAATGATTCCACCAGCGTACAAACCACACCAAACAGTGCATTTTTCGGGATGCATGGCCAGTTCTTGAACGGCTTCTGGTTGCTCTTCACTCCAAATGCGGCAATTTTGCTTATTTACGTAGCCATTCAACCAGAAATGAGCCTCATCGCTGAACAAAATTTGTCGATAAAAAAGCGGATTTTCTGCCAACTTTTCTAGGGCCCATTCACTGAAAATTCGACGTTGTGGCAGATCGTTCAGCTTCAGTTCTTGCACGAGCTGTATTTTATACGGTTTTACACCAAGATCTTTGCGTAAAACCTTCCATGTGGTCGAATAACACAAACCCAATTGCTGCGAACGGCGACGAATCGACATTTCACGGTCTTCAGCAACACTCTCAGAAACAGACGCAATATTCTCTTTTGTACGCACTGTACGCATTCGTGTGGTTGGTTTAATGTCCAATAAAGTAAACTGAGTGCGAAACTTGGTCACAATCGCATTAATTGTTTGCTCACTTGGTCGATTATGTAGACCATAAATCGGACGTAAAGCGCGAAACACATTTCGAACCGAACACTGATTTTGGTAATAAAATTCAATGATTTGCAAGCGTTGCTCGTTAGTAAGTCTATTCATGATGAAATGTCAAAGCATACTGAGCATCTTTCTCTTTGACACCATGTCTGAAATCCCACGTGATCTGTCAAATACTAATGCATGAAAATCATAACCTCAAAAAAATCACCCTTTATTTTTACTATAAAAAAATTATCTTAAATATTTTTATTTGTTTTTTGTATTATTTTTATTCTTCATTATTTTTTTTATTTTACTTGTAATTTTTAATTTATTTTCTTATTTATAATTTTGCAGTTAAATTTTTTTATCAATTTTTAATTTTTGTTTAATGTTGATAAACTTTTCAAATATGATAAAACCAGCTCAAGAAAAATACAAGCAAAATACATTCTCATCATAAACGCTCAACAACAGCAATATTTGAGAAACTGACATAAATAGGTAGTTGATTTGATGTAGTTGTTGTTTTTGTTGTAATTTTCTTGTTGCTAACTACAATTTGTCGTGCATTTCGAGTTGTTCCAAATGTAGGTCATCATTTAGTAAGAGATTTTTTTTTTATTCGATGTGTGCAAAGTTTGCTTGTTTATTTTTTAACAGATTGTCAATGTACGCTTTAAAGCCAAGTGCTTGTTGCTATGCGCAATTTTTATAACTGAAACAAATTTTTAATTAAACACATTTTGTGTTAAACCAAAAGCGTAATGATAGCCATGATGATGATGATGATGATGATGATGCTGATGATGACGATTATATCGCGTCCTTGCTTTCGCTTTACTTCCCTCTCTCTTTTCGTTTCTAATTTGTCTAATTTGTATGGTTGTTTAAATGTTTTAACACACACTATCAATAAATAATGCTGCCACCTGTTATCATAGTTGAATTTGTCAATTTAAGAAACATTTTTAAAATGAATTTTCAAAATTTTTAATTTATTGGAAATAATTCACAAAGTTTCTGAATATTTTTAATAGAATTTGAATTTGATCAAAATTATTGATGTTTCGAATCGAATTGATTTTGATTGAACAGAAATTGAAAAAATTCTTAAATTATAATAACTTTAAATTGTTAAAAGTTTTATTAACCAGCCTTATTTATGATAGCAACAAACACTTCAAAGTTGATTTTTATGCTTTGCAGTAAGATAATTAACACCCAAACCTAGACAATTATTCAAAATCAGAGCCTGTTGCAAGTCAATTTGAAGTCTGTCAGTCAGTCAATGTATTGAAAATTTATTTGAAAAAAAGATAAAAAAAAATTGAGTCAATCAACCTAGTTGCAGCAACTAGCTTTGTGTGTAAGTAATATACTGTGGAAATGAATGCATGTGCAGTAGAGTACAATTTATAAATCAGGTTTGCCAGTGTTGTTTTAACAAAAAAACCATAAAGTTTTTATATTAAAAAAAATTTTTTAAATAAAAAAAAAAAAAAAAAATACACTTCAGATTGAAATTTCGCATGAAGAACAGATGAAAAGTTAAATATTTAAGAATAAAAGTAATTTTGAAAATCAACTAATACTTGAAAATCGAATTTCAACTCGAAATTTCTCAAAAGTATAATTTTTTGCAATTTCCTTGCAAATGACAACAACTCGTGTTATTTGATGAGCCAGTTAACAAGTTATTTTCTCTGACAAATTAGTCAGTTAGTCAAGCTAAAAATCTGTAGTTTGTAGAATCTGTCCATCGAAAAGAAATTTTCATTTGAAAACCATCATGTAGCTCCTACAATAGACATGTAATTTTTAAATCATCTTAAAATCTGGCAACCTGTGTCTTCATTTTATATGAAAAATTAAACAAAACTATAAAATTGACACGCGCCGCGATTCGATTAAATGCCAGGCATTCATCCATTCAACTGCAACCCGCACGAACGTAACATTTGTAGTGTTGCAAAAAAAAAAAAAAAATAAAAAACCCGTGAATAAGTAATTTATGTAGTTTGTGGCTAAAACAATTATTATTTTTTTTTTTTTTTTCTATCACTAGCATTTGTAATTATTACCCACAATCATTTGAAACGAACTTAAATTAAAGAAAAACTAGTTTTTCTTTTAAAATTATAGTTGCGCCCTCAGGCATGTCATGACGTTTAAAGCGTCGTGCGGCATCGACTGACAATTTATAGCGCTGACGTCAATTGCTGAACAAGATTTTGTTGTAATGTTGTTATTATTTTTGGTGGGCGGTGACAGTGTCGGTCAGTCAATGAGTGTTCCTTCTGCCGTATAAAAAATTGGCATGATCGGTTATTATCGAGCAACAAGCGACTGTTGTATCGAAATGTCATTGATTGACATTAAAATAATAACCGAAAGTGAGAGAGGGAGAGAAAATTTGTTCCTCTTAATAAATTAAAATTGTAATAAAATAAGCTTGAGAGAGTTAATTGGCTTAACTCTTAAAACCTGTTTCTAGAAACGGTTTTTTTATGGTCAGTAGAGGCAATCTAGTCATTCTGGTCAAATGTTGCAGTTATTTTGTGTTGCCATAAATAGCGTAATAAATCAGTTAAACGTCATAGTTTGATGTACTTAACACCGAAGTTAATTGAGTCAAGTTACTAAATTGAATTAATTCCTCTTAAAGTGAATATTCAAGTTAAATTAATATTTTATTTAAACTTAGAAGGCTTTAGGTAGGCGTTACTAGCGCCCACTAGGATGGCCAACACGTAAAAAATTAATTGACTACATTAATAGAAACAGCCTCATCAGTAGACACGGACAAAATGGGGGTTTGCGCATCCAACTGCGCTGATGCACTTGTAAACATAACGCAATGGCGCAGTAGCACAAATCGTTACTTACTCGCTCTTTTTTTTTTCTTTATTCATTCGAAAATTCATTTGAGTTGAATTGCCTGTGTAACTGCGCTGATTCACTTGTAAAACTAATGCAACAGCGCAGAAATACAATTTTTTTTTTCATTTTAAGTTCAAAGTGTTCGATTAAAATAAAAATAGAAGGTAACTTATAACTTAGTGTCACTATTCAATACGATACCCAACTTACGTACTCACGAAGATTTTTGTGGTAATCAAAGTAATAATTGTTGATACTAGAATTGCGAGTATTTCAGACTACGCCTCGGCACAATTGAGTTAGCGCAATTGAGTTAGCGCATTTTTGTTGATAGTTTGATTTGAAGATTTTATTGATTGAAGATCTTTTGTGGTAATCAACGTAATAACTTACAGTACTATTTAATGTCTTGTTGATACTAGAATAACGAGAATTTCAAACTACGCTTTGGCGCAATTGAGTGAGCGCATTTTGTTGATAGTTTGATTTGCAGATTTTGTTGATTTAAGATTTTTGTGCTAATCAACGTAATAACTAACAGCAATATTTTATGTCTTGTTGATACTAGAATTACGAGTGCTTCAAACTACGCCTTGGCGCAATTGAGTTAGCGCATTTTTGTTGAAAGTTTGATTTGAAGATTTTATTGATTGAAGATCTTTTGTGCTAATCAACGTAATAACTAACAGCAATATTTTATGTCTTGTTGATACTAGAATTACGAGTATTTCACACTACGCCTTGGCGCAATTGAGTTAGCGCATTTTGTTGATACAGTTTTATTTGAAGATTTTGTTGATTGAAGATTTTTGTGGTAATTAACGTAATAGCTTACAGCACTATTTAATGTCTTGCTGCTACTTGAATAACGAGTGTTTCAAACTACGCCTTGGCGCAATTGAGTTAGCGCATTTTGTTGATACAGTTAAACTGCATTTAAGTTGATGTGTCAGCGCAGCATTTTTTATTGCAAATTTACAAAATAGTTCTTTTTAAAGGTATTTACGAATTTAAAATTCACAAAAATGTTTTAAGAGTTTACAAAAATGCCAATTCCGGTTAATTTCATCATAGCACAAGTTCAAATTTTTTAAACTTTTTTTAAACTTTTTTTAAGCTAAAATGAAAAATAAAAATAAAATAAATTTAAACTAAAGTAAATTTATAATTTCTTCAATCTTCAAAGGACAGTTTCTTCAAATATCTCGAGCTCATCACAGTAGAAATTTTAGATAAACTAGTCCTTATTTATTTTTCTTAATAATAAGAATTTCTTCAAGCTTCAGGGACATAACTTTTCTGTGATCAATAAAAACTTAAAAGATCTGGCGTCCAATCACAACAACAACTTCTCATGTAAAACGACTAGCTACAGAAGGAAAGAAGAAAATTCTGTCTTCTAGAAGCCGTCATTAAAACGACAGAATAAACAGAGCAAGGGATGCGCTAGCGAACAAGCGAGATTTCTAGAAAATCTGAGAATTGTTATACGAGAAAATACAGCGTGGATCGATTACAATTGATGTCATTTTTCTTAGAAAACAAAAAGATAAAAAAACCATGACGTAGTTGAAAGGGCATTTAATGTACATTTTTGTAGTAGCGCCAGAGCACTGCACTGGCGACAACAAAAACCGAAAAAAAAAAACAAGAGACGCCAAGTGGAGAGTGAAATATACCGAAAAATTGCAATTCAATCAATCAATTAAATATCAATTGAAAGCACTTAAATGTAAAGCGCACTGCCACAACTTCGTTTAAATATATTTTTATGCGGGCTGCACTGCAATCAAGTCTATTTTTAGCAAATTGGGTCTCCATGAGGAGCAAGTGATATTGTATTAATGGCGAAAGAAAAAGCGACCCATGAGGATCATTGAAATTTAAAGAGAACAAAATAGACAAAAGACACAATAGTTATTTCTCACAACAAAGTTCTTAAATATCAATTTAAAAAATTTTGGTTTTTAAAGTTTTAAAGAAGTTTGGTTCTGTTTATTTACTATAGTTGAAATAATAGTTAAAATATTTTTGACTTATTTGAGTTATGAAAATATTTGCTTTGTGAACTGGTTGTTGCAAGGTTTTGAAGCTCATAGAAATCGTTAAACAAAAGTGCTCTTTTGTTCTTCATGCCTTTGTACTGCACAAAAAAAATAACCTTGTTTCGATTACTTTCAAAGCTCAAATGTCAGAAATGTCAGCTTTTTGTTGATACTGTTGTAGATCTGAGACGACTTAACGTCGACGATAGCAAAGTCGTGGCTACAATTAATTCATCACGTCAGCGATCTTCACACACTACAACATGAAATACACTGTTTTCATTAAGATGAATTGATTACAAGAAGTTGACCTTAAAAGTAATCAGTTTTAATTCTAGGAAAAATGCTCAAACGTATAAGTTCAGCAGATACAAACGCTTAACTGAATTTATCGATGGCGTTGAATGACTTCTTGAGAAAATTTGTCTTAAAACATGAAGTATCTTAAATGTTATAAAGGCTGTATTAGCAAGAGGTGTAGGGCTGGAAAGACGTATTATTTCACAGCTGGCCGATCGGTCGCTTGGAAGTTTTGAAAAATATTGTGTTCCATACATAATCTCCATGTGTCTACCTTCTAATCCAAATAATTGTTTGTTTTATTAAAAAAAAAACACTACACCTCTTGTTGTTGCACCCTATATAAATTATTTCTATTAATTTAAAGCACTTACCATTGCTTGTTCGATCTTGTTGTCGATCGCAACTGCACTTGTTCCAGATGCACTGCAAAAGATATAAAAAAAAAATTAAAAATTATTTAAAAACAGATTTACATTTACTAAAATATAAATTGAAATAGGTATTTAAATAAACTTTTGAACTTTTCAGTTGTTAGACATAATTTTTGATTATCAACTAAATTTGTTTAAAATTATCCACAAATAATTGTTGGACATTAATTTTAATTTCAGTTTAAACACGTTATGACGTGATCAAATCAGAAAAGAAAAATAACAAAAACCCACGCTGACCCTGAGAACAGAAAAAAAAACCATAAAATTAAGGTCAACCACCACATTGTTGGCTGACTTTAAATCATTTCCTGTCAATTTGACAGTTATACAGCATAGAAAACAAAACCTCAACAATAAATCACAAAACCTTTTGTAATCCCAAAAAACACCACAAAAAACTATAAATAAAAAATTAATTGATGTAAATTTTGTTTTGGGGAAAATTCATTCAGTTCAAATATTCGAAAATTATCAGGCGAATTGGATACATTTAAAAAAAAACCTAACAAAAGTTCGATTTAAGAGTAGGTATAATTTTAATGTTCTAAAAGAAAAAAAAAGGACAAAAAATATATATACTGGGTTAGAACTATGTGTTTAGATGTTATATTGTATTTTAAACTATTTTTTATACATAATGTTTATTAAGTTTTTAATATTTATAAAATTTCATTTATTTTTAAATTTAATTTTTTATTTAATTTTATTTTTAAATATTTCTTTTATTTTCAAAATTTTTATAATTTGCTTTACTTTTTTAAATTTCCTCAATGCTTAAAATATTTCAAGTATGTGAATTTTTATTTTTTTTTAAATTTAATTTTTTATTTACATTAAAATTTATTTAGTTAGTTTAGATATTTATGTTGTTTTTTATTTTATATTATAATTTATATTTTATATATAAATTTATATTTTTGTTTATATTTTATTTTTATTTTATATTTTTGTTTTAATTTTTTTTTTAACTTTGTATTTATTTATTTATTTATTTATTTACTTATTTACTAATTTCTTTATTTATTTAAGAGAAGAAGCATGTTTACACTAAGAGCTAGTTCTTTTATAGTACAATGTGAATTGGCATTAATGAAAATAATAACTCAATACTAACTAAAATAAGTATATGAGGAATAAAAATTAAATACCAACTATAAACAATTATGAAAACAAAAAGTAGCTTACGATTATTTTTGATATATTAAGAATTATATAATATAAGGAACAAAAGTAAATCGAGTAGAAATTAAGTAGATAAGTAATAAGTAAAGTAAATTTAGTATATACAAAAATAAAAAAAAATTTTTAAATTTAATTTAAATTATTTATTTTGGATTAATTTTTTTAATTATTTAAAAACTTTAAACAATAATTAATAATTTTTGAATTATTTTATAATTTTTTACCATTATATTTAATGTTTTAAATATGAAAAATGTATTTTGGAACATTTTGTTAGATACAAACAAATGTATTTCTAAACAATACTTTGTTTTATTCATCTAATTGTTTTTTTTTCAATATTAATTAATTATTATATATTAATAATATTAATTATTCATTTTTCAAATTTTATATTAAATTTTAAGTTATTCTTTAGTCTCTGATATGAAATTTTTAAACTTATTTTAAGAATTTCAATACAACTTATTTTTAAGATTATATTCCAGTTATTTACTTTCCCGGCGCCTTGAGGTTTGTTATTGCCTTTGAGATGTGGGTTTTGAGCGAGATATGGTATAGTCCGATGTGAAATCCTGTTCATATTATTTTTCGGTGATATTTTTTGACACCAATCATTCCTTTGCCATTTCAGTGCTCGAAAATTCACACTTTAGCACTCTCGGCCACGGCCGCCACTGTTATTTTATTATTTTTTTAATAATGAAAAAAATTTTCAGTATGATTTTTATATTATTTTTTCAAATTTATTGTATTTTTTATTTTTGTTATTATTTTTATTTATTTATTATTTTTTATTGTTTTTACTGATTTATTATTTTAATATTTGTATTTCTTTACTGGTTTTAATGTATGTATGTTTACTAATTTTTGTGTATTTTTTAAATAAACAAAAAAAAACATTTTAGTTTTTATGTAATTACATTTATTAGTTTTTATGTATTTGTATAATTATTTTTAAAGTATTTCTAATTACTATTTTTATTTATTTAATAGTATTTATTTATTTATTATTTATTTATTTCTTATATTTTATATATTTGTTATTATTTATACAATTATTGTTATGTATTGTTATTTATTTATTTCTTAATAGCTTTGTATTTATTAATTTATTTAACTATAAATTACATTTATATATTATTTCTATTTATTAATAATTTTTATTTATTTAATCCTTTTTATTTATTTATTATATCAAATTATTTATTATTTTTATTTATCTATTATTTATTTATTTCTTATTACTTATTTTTTGATTAGTTTTTATGTATTTGTACTTATTTTTATGTATTTGTATTTATTAATTATTATTTAATTATTATTATGTATTTCTTGTTATGTATTTATTGTTATGTATTTATTGTTATTTATTTTTAATTAGTTTTTTATTTATTTATTTTTTTAACTATATATTGCATTTATTTATTTATTTATTATTTCTATTAATTTATTATTTTTATTTATTATTTTTATTTATTATTTTTATATATTTTCTATTTTTATTTATTTATTATTTTTATATATTTTCTATTTTTATTTATTTATTATTTTTATATATTTTCTATTTTTATTTATTTATTATTTTTATATATTTTCTATTTTTATTTATGTATTATTTTTATTTATTTATTATTTTTAACTCTTGCTTTTTTATGCATTTGTATTTTTCATAATCAATAGATTTCTATTCATAATTTAAATTAAAATTTGTTTTTCTTTATTACTAAAGATTATTATTTACTAAAGATTATTATGACTTATGTTTATTTACTAAAGATTATTACAATTTATTTTTCGTGAATTTTTCAATATGGTTTGTTATTTTTATTTTTTATATTTTTTCTTTATATATATTTGTTACTTTTATTTTTTAAGTTATTTATTATTTTTATTTATTTATTATTTACTTTTATTAATTCTTTTTTATTTATTTACTATTTTAATTGATTTCTTATTTTTACCCTTTTTTTTATTATACTTATATATTTATCACTTTTACTTATTGCTTGTTTATGCATTTGTATTTTTCATTTTGATTATTTTTCTATTTACAATTTTAATTAATTATTTTTATTAATTATTTTTATTTACTTAAGATTACTTATACTTCTTTTCATTTACTAAAGATTATTATAATTTATTTTTTGTGAGTTTTTCAAAATTAATTTTGTATTTATTATTTTTATTTTATTAAAATATTATTTTTTTATGTATTTTGTTAATTATTTATTGTTGTTATTTATTACTTTGATTTATTATTATTTTTACATATTTATTATATTTATTTTTTTTTTAATTTTTTACTATTATATTTTTCTTATTATTTATTGCTTGTATATTTTTCAATGATTCAGTATTTCAATGAAATAATTTAATGTATTTTTAGTAAGTTCAAAATTAAATTTTAATTTGTTTGTGTTTGAAATTGTTTATTCACTAATTTTTTTTTAGTTTTTAATTAAGACCAATTATTTCGTTCGTGACATTCTATAATAGTTATATATATACACTTATCATTTTTTCTAATACTTCCTTTTTTGAAATATTTTTTATAAAAATCTGAAATTGCTTTTTACTTTTTTTTGTATTCTTTTTTATACGCAGTAAATATTTTTTTTAATTTATTTTATTTTCATATAAATATTAAAAATAATTTAATATATTTATTTATTATATTTATTTAATTATATATTAAATAATTAAATAATTAATTTATTTATTTTTTTGTGAATAGTTAATTAATTTATTTTTATTTACTTTTTATTGTTCCCTATATTGACATTTTTGTAATATTTACATTCTTCTAATTTTTTCTAATCCTTGTAAGATTTTTTTAAAAAATTTGGAATTATATTTTTTATTTCCCGGCATTTTTTTGTAAGTCCTTAAATATTTTTCTTTTATAATATAAATAAAAATTTAAAATTTTATCTGTAATTTGTTTTTTTTAATTTGAAAATAGTTGTTTTGTTTCTTAAATGACTTCTTTTTTATATTTTTAATTTTTACTATTTATATTATGTACATCATTTTGTTGTTGTTTTTTATTGTTTTGTTTAAATCTGTTCTTTATAATGTAATTAATATAATAATTAAAGTAAAAACCCAGTTTTAAAATTTTCAACTCCAACAAATTGTCTTTAATGCAAAGACGTTTCGCTACGAACAACGAATTTTTAATTGTTTACAAAAGTATTAATTTCTTTTTTATTATTATTATGTTCCACACATTACTTAATCACAGTACTGTACGTTACACTTATGCTGCGCAATTCAATGCATTATTTAGGCGCTGCACGCTGACTGCATAAAATATAGTAAGCTTTAGATATGCTTATAAAAAAAAATATTTTAAGTAAAATAAATGATTTCCTCAATTATTTGTGCCGCCATTTGTTGAGTGTGTTGTTGTTGTTGTTGTTGTAATTTTTTAATTGTTACTTAGTAGTTGGCAATGCAATAGAAAATGAAAAATAATGGTAATCATTTTAGTTTCGTTGTCTTAATAACTTCTGTTGCGAGTAAATTAAAAGTTATGCAAACTAGTAAAATAACAAACAGTGGTAGATAGAAACAGCCACAGCCACATTAACAGCAACAACAACAATAACAACAAATAGCAAGCAGTCATTACAAAACAACGTTAATGTAAGCCGTTATGTAAGTGACAAGATTATTAATGTTACACCGGCTAATTACAGAGAGGTGCAGCAGGCAACAAAAACTGTCAGATGTTGCCAAGTGTTACAATTTTTTATGCCGAAAAGAAAAAACAACTTATTAATATTTAGCTTTGATTTGATTGTAAATTAGAGAATTTGCGTAAAATTAAGTGTAGTTTTGAAAATGATTTAAGTTAGTAAAGAAGGAAGTCATTAAACTTTTTTTAAAAATTCATCAACAACTAGCAACATTGTTGCTAAAAACCATATTCATCAAAACCTTGAACCGCAAATAGCAACACAAAAACAACTTAATTGAACCGCGCAGTTGAATTCGTAATTTAAACAATCATTTTTTAATATTCAAAGCGTAGAGTAGAGCGCATAGAAATTGTAATCAAACGATTTGGGAATATTTAATATCAATAAAAAAAAGAAAATAAAAAAAAAAATAAAAAAAAAAATAAAAAAAAAACAAAAAAATAACACTAGTTAAACCCCATTTAAGCCATTTTTTGCTAAAACCAACAGCAGACAAAAACTCAAGGTAACGTAGATCAAAATGAAAAAAAAACAACCAAATTTAAAAACAACGTTCAAGTCTTGACATAGTTTTAAAATTCTTCAAGTTGAGGTAAAGTGGCAGTTTTAGGTGAGTAGAACTCAGTCAGAGAGTCAAAGAAAGAGACGGCAACTAACCAAGCTGTCAAGAGTTAGACGCTATGAGTAGCGTATTAATTGTATTTAATAATGGTTTCGTAGTGTTTGTTAATGTTTTTTAGCAAGCGTCATTAATACGTAAAACACGGTTGCAAGCCGTGAAATATTATGTTAAGAAAAATGTGGGTGCAGCATGAGGATTAAGTTGAATTAAGTAGACAATTATTTCTTTTTTGAATAAAAAATTTTATTTTAGGCGTTACTAAGTTGCTTGGAAAAGGCTTGCTTTACTTTTGAAACTTTCAATAAGAGTTAGTTTTTCATAACGTCATCGATGACTTCTATTATTTATGATTTATGGTGTGTATGATGGCGTCAGCAGCTTATGCAACAAAAAAACAATATCGTTGCAGGGAATTATTACTCGCGTATTAGAGGTACTTCAGTAAATTTTATTTTACTACAGCAAAGATTGGCTATTGGACCTCATAACGAAAATAATAACAAACATTTTTGCGCCATGACAACATGTAGGTAACCACTTAATGCAGTAAAAATGCAACAAAAATAAAAAAAACGTTACATGGAATTATAACTCTGTGACCATTGGCACTACAATAATTTTCATGGAACGACAATTAAAGTGGGGTTTTTGTCAGATGATAAAAATAAAAACAAATCGAGCGTCATGAGGTCCCGGAGGGAACTGCTCGATATAACGTAAATGCTGCATTGTTGCATGGATTTATTACATTGCGCAAAAGTACCCAAATGTTAACTCATACACATAAAAACAAAAACAAAATAAAAATCAAAACATGACAGATGTTAGAACAAGGATCCAAATCAAACCAAGGATTAGAAAAAGGACAAGGATTTGTGGAACGATTAAGACCAGAATAATATAAGAATTAGAACAAGAGTTTGAAAAGGAGTTGAAAAAGGACGATAACAAGGTTTAGCTCAAGGATTACGACAATGATTCAGACAAGGTTTCAAATAAGAATTAAGAAAAGGATTGGAACAAGAATTTTTACAAACCTTAGAATTGGGTCAAGTCCTATGAAATGGATTCGGACAAGAACAAAGACAAGAATTTAGGATTAAACCAAGAATTAAGGCAAGGATCAGGAGAAGGAGTTACACAAGCATAAGGTGAAACCCACGAATAAAGATAAGGAAGGAAACCAGTTTAAGGACAAGGGAAAGAATACGGATAAGAGTAAAGACGAATATAATGATAATTTGTGCTTTTTTAAATTTTTTGTTAGTAGGTTTTATTTTTAACTATAATTTGTTATTTTTTATTTGAATTATTTAACATTTTTTTTATTTTTATTATTTTTTTATTTTTATTATTTTTTTTATTTTTATTATTTTTTTACTTTTATTATTATTTTTATTTCAATTATTTTTATTATTATTTTTATTATGATTTTTATTATTTTTATTATTATTTTCATTATAATTTTTATTATTATTTTTATTATTATTTTTACTATTACTTTTTATTATTTTAACTATTATTTTTATTATTTTTACTATTATTTTTATTATTTTTACTATTATTTTTATTATTTTTATTATTATTTTTATATTATTATTTTTATATTATTATTTTTATATTATTATTTTTATATTACTATTTTTATTATTATTTCTATTATTATTTTTATATTATTATTTTTATTTTTATTATTATTTTTATTTCTATTATTATTTTTATATTATTATTTTTATATCATTATTTTTATATTATTATTTTCATTATTATTTCTATTATTATTTTTATTATATTTTTATTATTATTTTTATTATTATATTTAATATTATTTTTTATTTTTATTATTTTTTATTATTTTTACTATTATTTTTATTATTTTTACTATTATTTTTATTATTTTTACTATTACTTTTACATTATAATTTTTATTATTATTTTTATTATTACTTTTACATTATAATTTTTATTATTATTTTTATTATTATTTTTATTATTTTTATTTTTATTTTTATTTTTATTTCTATTATTATTTGTATATTATTATTTTTATTATTATTTTTATTATTATTTTTACTATCATTTCTATTATAATTTTTATTATTTTTTATTCTTTTTACTATTATTTTTATTATTATTTTTACATTATTATTTCTACATTATTATATTTATTATTATTTTTTTTTATTATTTTTATTATTATTATTAGTTTTATTATTTTTTTTATTATTATCTTTATAATTATTTTTATTACTATCTTTACTGTTATGTTTTATTATTTTCACTATTATTTTTATTATTTTCACTATTATTTTTATTATTTTTATTATTTTCACTATTATTTTTATTATTTTTACTATTTTTATTATTATTTTTATTATTATTTATTATTTTCCCTATTATTTTTATTATTTTTATTATTATTATTATTTTTATATTATTATTTTTATTATTATTTTTATTATCATTTCTATTACTATTTTTATTATTAATTTTATTATTAAATTTATTATTATTTTTATTTTTATTTTTATTATTATTTTCATTAATATTTTTATTATTATTTTATTATTAGTTTTAGTATTATTTTTAATTATTTTTATTATTATTTTTATTATCATTTTTTTATTATTTTTACTATTATTTTTACTATTATTTTTTATTATTTTTACTATTATTTTAACATTATTATTTTTACATTATTATTTTTATTATTATTTTTATTATTATTTTTATTATTATTATTTTTATTTTTTTTTATTATTATCTTTATTATTATTTTTATTTTTTTTTTATTATTATCTTTATAATTATTTTTATTATTATCTTTACTATTATGTTTTATTATTTTCACTAGTATTTTTATTATTTTCACTATTATTTTTATTATTTTTATTATTTTTATTATTATTATTACTATCATTTTTATTACTATTTTTATTATTAATTTTATTATTAATTTTATTATTAAATTTATTATTATTTTTATTATTATTTTCATTAATATTTTTATTATTATTTTTATTATTAGTTTTAGTATTATTTTTAATTATTTTTATTATTATTTTTATTATCATTTTTTTATTATTTTTACTATTATTTTTATTATTTTTATTATTGTTTTTTTATTATTTTTATTATTATTTTTGTTATTATTTTTATTATTATTGTTATTTTTTTATTATTATTTTCATTTTTATTTTTATTATTATTATTATTATTATTTTTATTATTTTTTTTATTTTTATTATTTTTATTATTTTTATTATTTTTATTATTTTTATTATTTTTATTATTTTTATTATTTTTATTATTTTTATTATTTTTATTATTTTTATTATTATATTAGTTTATGATTTATTTTTTAATTATCTTTTATTTGTTTTTTACTTTTTTATATTTTTGATATATTTTATTTTATTTATTTTTTATTTTTTGTTTATATTTTTTTTTATTTTTTGTTTTTATATTTATTTATTTTTATATTTTTTAAATGTTTTATATTTTTTAATTTTTTATATTTTATATTTTTGAAAATTTTTTATTTTATTTATTTTATTTTGTTCTTTATTTTATTTTTTGATTTTTTATTTTGTTTGTTCATTTTTTATTTAATTTGTTTTAATTTTTATTTTATTTTTTATTTTATTTTTTCATTTTATTATTATTTTTTAATCAGCGTTTATTTTTTAATTCTATTTTAAATTATTTTATTTTAATTTATGAATTTCCTCGTTGAGGAAATTTTTTCGTATACATGTAAAATGTTAGTTGTAATTTAATATTCTACGAAAATTTTATAAACTTAAACTTAAACTCTTGATCTTTCCGATATATTGCCAAAATTTATTTTAAGTCAAATTTCGTGGAGGTTGACAGTTATATAATAATGACTGTTGCTATAAAGCGAAAAATAATAAATTAATTTTTTATGATATAAAACCAATAAGTTTAAAGGTTAAAAAAAAACAAATTCGATAATTTGAATATTTTAACTCAAATAAATTTTAAAATTTACTGCTATTTTAAATGAATACACAATTTTAATTTCTTAAATAGAAAAAAAAAACAAACTTTACTTTAACCTTTGTCCGCCGAAAGAGGGACAATTGTAACTTTTCCGTTTCTGAATAGCAATAACTTTTTGACACATCTGATTGGAATGACAAAAATTGTATATATGTGCGTGTAAAATGAGCTTTTTTTCGCAATATACCTGTAATTCCTTTTGTTTATGAATTAAGGATAGAATAATTTAAATATATTCATAGAAAAAGTCATACTTATCGTAGTAAGTATAAAAGGGTACAAATGAACCCATACCGCTTTTCAAGTTGTCAAATTCTTCCGCTGGACAAAGGTTAAGGGGAATAAATGCAAATTTTCAAATTTAGCTTCGAAATGTAATGCATTTTTTATATATCTAGAAGAAGAAAAGTACAGAACCGGGGTCAGCGGCCTACACAAGGATTTAAGAGACATAAAACATGTAAGAACAACAACAATAAAAACAGTTTTTACAATAAACAATGTTCAAATATAAACAATAATCATTTTAATGATTTGCATTTAAAAAAATTTTATTACACTGTAAAATATCAACCATTGTTTACAATGACTCATGATGGTGCATCATGAATAATAATAAAAAGCTTTAATTGAAAAAAGAAAGAATTCAATCACCGATTAAAACATCCTTCAAAAGTTGCTTAACCCTTGATGGCTAGTAGGGAACAGCAAAAGCAGATCGGAACAGCATGAGTTGCAGGAGTAACTTTAGAAGAACAACGAAAGGACATAAGAAGAACAACAGACAAGAGTTGTTGACATGAAAAATTATCATAAAAATATTTTAATATTTTTATTTTACTTTTCTTCTTATTCAAGAATGCTATATTTTATGCAATTATAAGTCATTCGCTTTGAACTCAGTCAGTCAGTCCGTCCGTCCGTCACTCAAACATTTGTCATTAACTTGCGGCGGCCGCGTCGTTATTGCCCTTCGTGAAGTGCGTTTAAAGCTGCTCTAATTAACCGTTTTTTTCCTCAATTCGTTTTTATCGCAGCACAAGTCGCCGCGGTTGTTGACATGCTTAACCCGTGAATGACCAGCCGGGCAGCGAAAAAAAGCAGGCTCAATGCACTCGACCAAGTTGCGAGCGCAAAATGCGTTTATTAAAAAACCCACCAATGCAGCAATTAAAATTAAAGCCAAAAAAGCACTCAACAATTCCGACAGTTCAACATTTGTTGTAGCAACTTAAAAATGTACCGCTTTAGAACAGTTTTATGATATGTCAAGATTTAAGGTGAATTTTTAATTGTTAATTATATGAATTTAATGGCTGTTTTTTGGGTCAAAAATAAAAGACTTATTTATAGCTTTCAAAAAAATTCGCTGTTTTATTTATAATTAATTTATTCTAAATAAATGATATTTTGCTAAGACAAATAAATATTGCGTAAAAAAATAATACACGCAAAAAAAATTAAATTCATGTTAACCAATTAATTAACCGTTTTACCCCTTCTTTAAAGTTCGCAAACCATACAAAACATTTACTACGCCGTAGTTTATAATTTTTGTCTCTCAAAAAAAGACAATGCATATTGGAATTATAAACAAAACTATGCGAAAATTACAGCATAGAAGAAGGAAAAATAAAAGAAGACATTTTTCATCATCAGACTCGCCTCTTGTATTTGATAACTTCGAGCCAACCTTGATGTGGCTGGCGTGTAAATTATGTGATCGCCAAATTTGGGAGCATGAAATTGATGAAGTCGAACAAAACGATTGAAAAATTATTGTATAATAAGAGCAGAGTGGCCATAAAATACCGGATGTACGAGTAGATATCTTTTGTTAAACAATTTGACTTATCAATTCGAAATTAATTTTGAATTTGCTGCGTAAGTTGTTGGGTGAGTAGATTGTTTTTTTCTGTTTTTTTAACATTTCCGCAATATTAAATACTTTTATATAAAAACCTTTAGGAGTAATCATTTTGGTAATTTTCTCAATCTTAAATAGTAATGGCATTTGTTATATAGTAATAGTAAATGTTATAGTAATAGTAAATATTATTATTAAAAAACTTTGAAAACCTTTCCTTCCATTATAATAATACGAACACCTACCAAGAAATGGTTTTTGACCCCAAATGCAGATTTTGTGTGACCCCAATAATAACATGCTCTATCGTGCCTATCACATGCACTAGGTCTCGTGCCTACTTTATTTTAACTTTCACTCCGTGTAGTCTTTCTCCAAATTTCGATAAACGTACGAAAGGCATTCTAGATTTTGACTTATAATTACACTGTGTGACACCAAAAAATAACTAAAAAAACTCCAATGGTTTCTGATAGCCCTTGGTCTATAAAACATATCGTTCAAGGGATTTTCCTTGGTAAACTCAAAGAATTGATTTTTTAAAGGTCACATTTTATACTATGAGACCTTCAGTAAAATTCGTTATTTGTCCCTTACATTCACATAGGGGGGAGGGGGGGGGTGAAAAACCCCCTTAAATTAAAAAACTGTTATATCTCGGAAACTCTGGGCTTACTTATATTGGCGATTTCTCACCTTAAATATTAAATTAATTACTTATAAGGCGATTTCTCACCTTCAATATTAAAAAATAAAATTCAGAAATCGGTAAAAAAATTTATTTTTGAAGTAATAGTTTATTTATTGTAAATCTAATACTAACCCAGCAAACATTTTCCGAGTGCCTCAAAAAAATTACTATTAAGAGTATTGCTTAAAATGTTTTATGAGTATGTAATAAAAAGACTCCTAAAGGAATCTTTGATATGATTGTAAAATGATTGCTCAAAATTAAGATTCTGAAGAGTATTTTTTATGCATGTTTTATGAGTACGCAATTAAAAGACTCCTAAAAATGATTAAAATGTCTTTAAAATGATTTTAAAATGATTGCTCAAAAAAAAGATTCTTAAAAGAGTCATTGTTATGCCTGCTTTATGATTGCTCATAACAAAGATTCACAAAAGGATTATATATTGCATGATATATGCGTAATTATAAAAAGGTAATTTGTGAGAATATGAATATTTTTTCGAAGTGAATTGCCCCAATTCGTCATTATTTATCTATTAGTCGTTCAACGTGCAGTTGACGTTGACGAACGCGCAGATTCGAATAAAGGGATACATTAACAGGAGACTTATGACTCTTAAAAGAATAATTTATATGAGTTCTAAAAGAGTCTTAATTGTGAGTCTATAAAAAGTACATTACATAATTCTTAAAAGAATATTAAGCACGAGTCTTAAAAGTCTTAATTTTAAGTCCAAAAAACATAATTTACATGAGTTCTAAAAGAGTCTTTATTATGAGTCTTTAAGGAGTACATTACAGGATTCTTAAAAGAGTATTAAAGATGAGTCCTAAAAGAGTCTTCATTTTGAATCCAAAATGAGACATAAAGCAGTCATTATTATGAATCATATTTTGAGGGCCAAAACCTACGAAAATGTACATATCGACTGGTCTCTGACTGAACCTCGTAAGTAAAAAATTGAGGTTTTTAGGGGAAGCAAAAATACTTGGACGCACCCCAAGTAGTATTCTCTGTTGACAGTTTGGCCGGTTGGAAGGAACTCATAATGCACCACACCACGAAAATCGAAGAAAGCTGTCAACGTGACCTTGATTTTTGACTTGCTTTGACGTGGTTTTTTCGGGCTCGGCACATCTTTGACACGGTATTCACCCGATGGATCAGCTGTTTCCGGGTCGTAAGTGTAGACCCAAGTCTCATCTCGCTATAATGCGTTTCATTTTGTCTTGATAGCCGGAAAGCGTTGTTTCACACACATCAATGCGGCGCTGTTTTTCCATGAAATTTAACGTTTTTGGCACCAATCGAGATTTCACTATTCTGAGGCCCAAATAGTCCCTCAAAATGGTTTTCACTGATCCTTCCGATGTTCCAACAAGGTCAGTAAGGTCTATGACTTTCAATCGATGATTTTGGAGCACCAATTCTTTCATTTTGTTGACGTGTAGCTCATCAGTTGATGTTGATGGTCGTCCTTGCCGTTACGCGCTGATAGAAAACGGCAGGGAAGTATGAAAACAACAAGAATTCATGCAGCTGCGGACACTCGAGTCTTAAGCGAAGCATGCAAATGTATTCACACGTTTGAATTCACAATTGATTCACAATTGTGACAACCCAATAAACCACAGAGCGGACCCGAGCTCGTTTCGGATTCGAAATGGAGCCGAGCTATCGGATCCAAGTTCCCGATTTCGATTCAAATTCGAGATGAATCCGAGAATACTAAAAAAAAGAGAATATTTAATTTTATGAAATTTGGCTATTTCGTGGAGAATATTAATAAAAACAATTCTGTTACAGTATTATTAAAAAAAAATCTCGTTTCGAAAACTAAGTGTGAATTTCTTCTGCTCGTGGATTCCAAAACGAAAGTAGAACGAATTTCGTTTTCGAACTAAATACACGAGATCTCGGTTTCGCCTCGTATTAAAAAAAAATATGTTTGGGTTTATTGGGAAACTGTGCTTGGCAGCTATCGTTTTTTACGAACTTGATCGGTATGCACCAGAGATCTGCATGAATGGATTCATTTGCTGTTTTAAGATCCATTCATTTTTCAACTCCCTGCAAGTCGAGGCAGGCAAACAACAAGTTTGCACGAATCATAGGCAGCAAAAATCAAGTCGCCAAATATAGAAAACTTGAACTGAAGAAACTTGATATGTAGAAAACTTGAAATGTAGAAACTTGAATTGTAGGGAAAAAGCAATTATTTTGCCTACAAATCGTTTATTTTCAAGTCTGTTTACGAAGTTCGTGTTTACAGCAACGGCATTTGTCTCATTTACTCTTTCGTGTTTACGCAAAAAGACGAAGTGTTGCTTCACACTCGTCTGTACTACGCGATCGACACTGCTTAAAGCAGTGACCCCTTTTACATTGGTCAAGACTTGAAATCAATTCTTTGCTATTCCCTTTTAAAATTACCCAAATTCTTTGCTATACCTCTACAAGTCAAGTCGAAACTTGATTATTTTCAAGTTACTTGATTTTCAATTGACTTGTTGCAGATCTCTGGTGTGCACGCATTAAGTTTTGTGTGCGATTGTGGCTGACGACGAATGTTATTCGAGTGGCATAAAATTACGAATGGTCTCCTGCAAATCTCTGGTGTGTATTATGTCAGGTGTGTACTCTGTAACCGCTAAATCAATTTTGATGACATTTTCCATGAACTGTAGCAAGGTTTAGAGTGTTCATATGATGTTTGGTGCCTACCAAATCTATGGGGCGGGCCTTGGACAAGGGGCGTGGCATCGTCCATAAAATTTAAATTTTTTATAACGAATGGTTTGGAACTGAATGACGCATAACAATTAAACTCAGTATGGAATTACTAATTGACCAGAAACTGGCCATTTTACTGGAAAACTGGCACGGACATTGGAAAACGGGGAGTGGCTCCGTTGTAATAAATATTATATATCCATAAGTATTAAGTTAACATAAATAACACTTCAATTTAGCAGCTGTAAATACATGTGTTTGTTTTAGGCGTAGCAACGCATGCAGGGTATCACTAGTATGTCTATAAATTACGATCTTTAACTTAGTGACAATATTTTCGTTAGACCAATAAAAAAAAATCTTTATGACTGCCTGTTTGTTTTAAAGGCTTGTTTTTATGCTGATAAGCCATGCGGCATAAATATTTTTTTTGCACTCAATAAATATTACAAAACAAAATAACAAGAATGTTGATAAAGCAGAGTTGGGCTGTTTGTTGACCTTGATTATAGTATTTATAATAAAAATATGTTTCCTATAATTTTGCCCCATAACGTTGCTTTATAAAATTTGTTAAATCCTTATATGTTTAGTCAGTGAGTCAACCTAAACAGATTACAGTTCGTTTTTCTTTCAGTGGTCGATTTAATTTCGCATTTTTAATTTTTTTTTTTTTTGCATTTATAAATGAAACTTTGACGTCATAAGCTTTGTTGATGTTTTAAAAGTTCTTGTTTCTTGCTTTTTAACATGTTGTGGCGATCATTAAGAAAACAAGAAAAAAAAAAAAAAAAATTGGCATCAAAGATTAATGAGCTTCGCTCGTTTTGTTCTTTATGGAGAAGAAACAGCAAAACACCGAAATAATAGCAATAAACATGAAAACATGAAATAAATAAATTAAAATAATTTGCAAAATAAGCGATGATGTCAGTTGTAAAAAGAGAAAGAAAAAAATAAAAATAAATAAATAAATAAATATTGCAGCCAACTTCACTGGATTAAGCAATTTTTGACGTAGTATTCGATGGTGTTGTTTGTTTTTTTAGAAGGTATTCTCATTTGTCACGTGATAGGCGTCTGGCAGCCAAGGCAAGTGGCACGCGTTAAAGGCCTGATATTGACGTAAATTAAAATTGATAACATTTCAGTTTTTTTTTTTTAATTTTAAATTTTTTTTTGTAATTATCAACTATCGCAAAAATTGCCAATCAGCAGCTTAGAGCTCAGTCTAAAAGTGATCTAACTTTGCCTTACAACTGAGAGTGTCAAAGATTTAAGCTTTTTTAGGGTTGAAATTTACAAAAGGTTGCCACGTTTTTCACCCACTGTAGTTGTTGTTTCATTGTCAAATTTATATTTTATGTCGGCAATAAACCTAAATGTTGCTAAACTTGTTTTGGTATTAGTTGTTATTGTTGTCATTACTTTTTTATATTGTTTATAGCTTAACTGATCTTTTTTTGTTTTTGACAGATGCAGACAAAATACAGTTTATCTGTTAACTTTTTAAATAAATGCATTTTTCTAAAAATAAATTAAGACTAAAATGTTTTAATTTTTACATTTTGTTTCTTAATTTTATCACCAGTACTAGTGAGGTGAAAACAGAGAACAGGCCTTTAAGCTTTTATATGAGTACTCGTATGTATATTAACTTTGTCACGGCGTTTGTAATGTTCTTAAGGCGGCTTGGTAGGTGTAGAAAACCATCACTACAAGATTTGTAGTCATGTTTGCCTGTCTGCCTCTGACCACAATTGCAGCAGTGATTTAATGAGCCAAATCGGACGAAAACCACGCCTACCTGTCATACAATATGACAACCGTAAAATGTCTTAAAATTCCACAAAAAATATTAATATCAAGACAATATTTTGCAAATAAGCTCTTTTAATATGTACAGAGTTCGAAATATTGCAAAAACCAATGTACACAAAATTTTTTTATTTTTATGAATTTTTATTAAAATTATCATTATATTTTTTGAATTGTTTTGTATTTCATTATTTTATTATTTTTTTCAGTTTTAATTCTAGTAGTTATTTCAGTTTTTATTTATATTTAATTTTTTAAGATTTGATTTAATTTTATTTTATTGTTTTTCATTTTTTTTATTTTGTTTTTATTTTGTTTTTTTTTTTATTTTTCATTTGATATATTTTTATATATTTTTGCATTATTTATATATTTTGATAAATTTAATTTTTGCTTTGAATTTATGTTTTGTTTGTTTTTATTGTGTAATTTTTTATTTAAGTATTTTTCTATTCAATTATTTCTTCTTATATCCTAGATTTTATTTAAATATTAGGTTCATTTACTATACTGTTTCATTTAATTATTTTTTTTCATGTTTTTCCGCTTGAAGAAATATTGTTTATTAGTTTTAAATTTTTTCATGTTTAATATAATTTCACTTTTATTTTTACTTTATTAATTATTTTTATTGGGTTTTTTGTTTATTTTTAATTTATTTTTTAAACTATTATGTTTATAATTTTTTTATTTTATTTGTTAATTTAAGATTTTTCTATTTAATTATTTTTTATTCTAGTTTAGATTTATATTTTAATTTTCTCTGTTTTGTTTTTTCATTTGAAGGATTGTTTTTTTTTTTGTTTTTGTTTTTTTTTTAAAATATTTGCTGTTATTTTCTTTTTGTAATTTTTATTTTATTTCCAATTTTATAATTTAATTGTTTTTTTTTATTTATTTTTCAACCATTATATTTATCATTGTTTTTATTTTATTCTTTGAAAGTTTAAGATTTTTCAATTAAATTATTTTTTATTCTAGTCCAGATTTAAATTTTAATTTAATTTTACTTTTTTTAACTGTTTTTTTACTTGAAATATTATTTTATTTTTCTTTATTAGTTTGCTTTTTATTTTTTTATATTTTTTATTTTATTTTGTAAATATATTAAATATTTTTTTGATTTTTTTTTTATCTTATTTTTAGATTTGTTTATTTTCTTTTGTTTTTGTTATTTTTAACTTAATTTCCAATTTATTTTTTATATTATTTTATTGTATTTTATTTTTTATTTTATATTTAATTTTATTTTATTTTATTTTATTTTTTATTGTTTTGTATTTTATTTTTTATTCTATTATTATTGTTTTATTTTTTATTTTGTTATAAGTTTTCGTTTCTTTCTTAATTCTAGACAGTGAAATTAGCCGAAAAAGATTGTTGTATTTTTATGTTAACAAGAAACACGATTTCAAGACATTTCAAGTTAGAAAAAAATTTTATTTAAAAAATACAAAAAATATTAAAAAAAAAAACAAATAAACAAACAACATTTACCATGAATACTCTGCGATGTAGATTTGAAGTTTTGTAAAAAAAAAACTGAACGAATTTTATTTTGTGAGACTCGAAATAAGTTCTACACATAGAATTTATGACTTATACAGGATATAAGACCAAAGACACTATATCATGAATGCCCTCTCGTATTTTTTACATTCGTTTATTCTTCTAATTATATTTTTTTTTTTGTTGCTTTTCTTTTATTTTCGTTTATTTGTTTTTTATGACTTTTTTTAATTATATTTTATTTTTTATTGGTCTCTTTTTTATACTCTTTTATATTTTATTGATTCATATTTTTTATAGCATTTTTTTTTATTTTTTATTTTTTAAGAATCTAAATGGTTTTTAATGTTTAATGTTTTTATACTTTTATTATTTTTATTATTTTTATTATTTTATTATTATTTTTTATATTTTTTACTTTTATATTTTTAACTATTATTTTTTATGCGTCTTTTGTTCTTAAATTTTTTACATTTTTTTTTTTGTTTTAAATTTGTATGTTTTGACTATTATTTTATATTTTATTTTTAATTGTACTAGTTTATTTTTTTTTATTTTTTATTATTTTTCCAGACTATTTTTACTTCATATTTTTTGTTTTTGTAAGTATATTTGATACATAAAATATTTTATTTTTCAAAATTATTTAGAGATTATTCTTTTAATATTTATTTTATGTTAGCTAAATATGTTTTGCATTTCTTATTAAAATTAAGTGATTTATTTGTATGATTTGCTTAATTGTTTTAATATTAGATATATTTTTATATATTTTGATATACTTAGGGCCAGTTTTTCAGAGCGGGTTTAAACTCTAGTCAAATTAAACCGAGCTTAACTCACCAAAAAGGGACGTTGAAACTCGGTTTAACTAGATATTGTAACATTCATTTAAGTTGAATTGACTTAAATTATCATATGATGTGTTTCCTTTTGCTTAAACCGAGTTTTAACGTCCAATTTTGGTGAGTTAACCTCGGTTTAATTTGACGAGAGTTTAAACCCGCACTGAAAAACTGGCCCTTAGGGTCATATTGTTCACCTCTGGATATCTTTAACCAGTGGATGTTTGCTGCTATTTGAAACTATTGAAAATCTAGTACTATACCC